>JARYHS010013630.1:278239484-278592392 GCA_031002005.1 Vandiemenella viatica
CACTTGAGCTACTCGAACATTATTAATGTGCATGTCAATCAGTTTTTGCACTGTAGCCATATTGAAGTCTCGTAGCACTTTATTAGCTAGAATGTCCACGAACTCAGTATAATATCGTGCCACCAAGTAGCCCCCACTTCTGCTTGATGGTCAAGGCGTTGGTCACGGCTGGCTGCGCGTCGACGAAGTTCCTCCAAGTAGACTGGCCGAAGAAGACACCGCTGGCAGGATCGTCATTAAGGTGGAAACAAACAGTCTTCACCCCGGCAATCGTTCGGCAGGAGACGGTGTGCTCACCAAGTGAGATGCTGTCGGTGCCAGCGTTGAATAACTGGGACACTACGTCCAATTCCTGGATCAGGACGTTCCATTCGTAGTATGTTAAAACTATTTTATTGTGTCCCACTTTTTCCAGAACAACAACAGGTTCAAACTCGTGTTTGGACGATAACCCTATCGTCAAACGTTTCGAGTCCTCAGCGTTGAGTTGGTATACAGATGAGAACAACAACAATAGACGAGGCATAGCTGCAAACTGATGAGAAAGCGGTAGGCGGGTGGTCTATAAAGCGGTCTGCACACCAAGATAGTGACTGTGAGCAGCGCCATCGTGGCTGCAGGGACGGGGCGCGTGACCTACAAAGATAATGACTGTGAGCAGCGCCATCGTGGCTGCAGGGGCAGGGCGCGTGACCTACAAAGATAATTACGGTGAGAGCGGCGCCGGCGTGGCGCGTGACCTACAAAGAGCCAGGTAGATAATTATAGGCCAGAGGCCGCACAGTCGGCCGGGCGCCTAATTATAGGGGAAGCGGCCTGCACACCAAGAAGAGGCGCCGGCGTGGCCGCAGGGGGCGGGGCTGGTGACCTACAAAGATAATGACAGGCCGGTGGCGCCGGCGTGGCCGCAGGGGGCGGGGGCGGGTGACCTACAAAGAGCCAGGTAGATAATTACAGGCCGCACAGTCGACCGGGCGCCTAATTATAGGGGAAGCGGCCGCAGGGGCGTGGCGCGTGACCTATTTAATACAGAACCGGTACACATACAAGTCTTATGGAAGAGCGTTCTGGATATGGGAAGGGAGGGGGGTGACCTTGAGACTGCAGCAGAAACGGCACACATACAAATCTTATGGAAGAGCGTTCTGGATATGGGAGGGGAGGGGGCGGGTGGCGGCGGCGCGTAATTATAGGGGAAGCGGCCACAGGGGGAGCGGGGCGCGTGACCTATTTAATACAGTACGCTCGAGACATACCTACTATGTATGATTATTCGAAGTTACTCGATGAGTGGCATATGGCTCATTCAAAAGATAATAGCAGCATTCCTTCCTATCCCTTGTCCCCCATCACTTTCCCTCTCTAATTATTTTGATTATAACAAGGGACTGAGCAACCCCGGCAAAGTGGAACTAGCGCTCTTGCGACTTTACTAGCGATGCCGGCAGTTGAATAACATAAATTCAGATTGCAATCGGCAAAAAGTATTTTTTTTCACCTCCTCGATGCCAGTGTCATTTGAGGCAGGAGGGTAGTGGGAACTTGGATTGGAAAAGAATTCGGTTACGGCATTCTGAATTAAATTTTTCTCATTCATCTGGAGCGATTTACGGAAACCATGGAAAACTGAAATTGGATATCCGGCGGGGTTTGAATCCGCGTACTCTCGAATGGCAGGTTAGAGCTCTACCTCTTATTCATGAAGCTTAGTCGCAAAATTTTAAAAGAAGTATGTATGCTAGTTAAAAATAACGGGAGATAGATTTCCTACTTGCATTGTTAACGCTTCAAAATCTGAAACAACTAGTTCACATTGACGACGAAATTACTATCTTGATTATATTACTGTTAAAATGGTTGCTACTTCATTCTATCACGACAACCTTTCTTTCTAAAATACTATGGAGAAAAAAAAAAGCAAGGAGTTATTTTTTGAAATATCGAAGATTCTAGATATAATTGCTTTATATTTCGTGGCTTAAGTCAACATTTGTGTTTTTTTTCTGAAACTCCTTCCTTCTTACGCTTAAACTTTTTGTTAGTATATAATTCTTCTGCGCCGGGGGCCGTTGTATGTTTTTTTTTTTCCTTTTTTGAAGGAACCATCCCGGTATTCGCCTGGAGTGATTTGGGGAAACCATGGAAAACACAAATCTGGATGCCCGAACGGGGATTCGAACCCACGTCCTCCCAAATGCGAGGCTAGAACGTTAACCGTTCACCCACCACGCTCGGTGGGGCCGTTGTTAAACTAGTCAAGCCACTGGTTGTAAGTCTGACTTTATATTGCTTTTTATGATTGATTTTTGGCTCTGAAAAGAGCCGGACTCTAAACAGCCTTTGGCTCCGAAAGGAACCGATTGAGAGTATGGTGATGAAAATGATGGCGTTACTACGGGAGAGGTAGGTGGTGCAATGCTTAATTGAACTGGTATTGTCCGTATATAGTGGCGATGAATTGCGGAATTGTCCTCCATAGTGTGGTATGACAGAGTCATCCCCCAATGAATATTAATATAGTCATAATTAATATTCATATTTTTATTATATTTGTTTATTTAAAGTGTAAATTGCAGGATTAATTGATACGTAAATAATTATGTATTAAGCCTGGGTGGCCAAATTTATTATTACATAGTTTAATTCAGTGCAAAATTGCTGTTAAGAAAGTATTAAATGTGGAAAATTGTTGGAACTGCAGTTTTGTGCGTTCAGATAGCTGGACAACGCCTAGCGCTTGGCGGCAACCAGACGGCCCATACACAATAGACCGGGCAGTGGAGAACGCTTAAATCCCGTTAGGTTGTGAGGGCGATGGCCCCGACTCTCCGTTGAGGGAGGCAAGGTCAGGGAAAATGTGTGCGAAACGTGTGACGAATACTAGCTACGGCGCGAAACACGTGATTGTGGGGCTACGTCGTTTCACCAATCGTGCATGGCTGCAGGGTTCACATTTGTTAATCAAAGGCTTCTGTTCCACGTACGGAGAGAGGTAAAACTGGCTTTCCGTGGCGGGAAAAGAGGACGCCATGAGAAAGGACTTGCTGGTCAGAGGAGCTGGAGTATAGACGTGTCGTCCGACACACTCTCCTAGCTGTTGGTCCGCGGCTGGAGCTAGACACTTTCTGGCTCAGATGTGGCCGGGAACAAGGTGTTTCAACTGGTAAAGGCCATTAGCAGATGTACTTGCGCGGATGGGTCCGCGAATTGGCATTCAAAAGTGACACAGAGCGTGTCACACCTCGTCGAGCAGATGCAACAACGGTAAGGTACCAACACAAAAGTCCATGGTTCCATAGGGTTTAAACTAGGCTTACAAACCGTTAAGCGACTTCTGAGATTAGACTCTCTGCTCTCTCATGGCAATATTTACTGAGCTAACCAACTATCCTTGTTCATTAACTTAAAAATTTAAGCATCTTGCTTATTATAACTAATTCAAATGATGCTTTTCACTTTAAAATGGCGCCCCTGGGATTTTTGTAAATGTCAACTTTAATTTGTTGGCCTGCGACGCCACTTTATTGTATAGTAACTTTGCAAAATCTTTGAAATATTTAAAATCTGTTTATGTTTGCATTTATCCGGCAAATTGTAAACTCCGGGTATTGCTTGTTTATTTTCTTTGAATATATTGTGTTTAACGTAACGTTAAATATGCCTGGCCTTGTATAAGCCAGAAGACCGAATAAATTGAATATTATTTTGGGTAACTTAAATTTTTGCAGCATTCAAGGTTCTAGTTCACCAATTAACAAATTAGTAAATTAATATTCCTATTCACAATAAAAGTATAGGACGTGATGGTATCCCCCCCCTTCTCTGATCCAACAGTTCTTATACAATATTGCACCCATCGGTGGGGCTAACACGTTGAAAGACGCTACAATTTGGCGCAAGATGTTTGACATTTACATATGTCGTTTAATTAATTCCCCAAATATAAATTAATTCACTATCGGAAAATTTTCCAAGTCTTGTAAAAATCCATGGATGTGACCTTTGTAGATTATTTTCTAGAATATAAATTATGTGTTTGGAACTTTAATTTGCCAATGCTTGATTTAAATTCAATTTCAAAATGAATGATTTTGTTATTTTGCTATCAATTAAAATTTTAAATTGTTGCTTTCATGCTAATTTTCAAGCAATTGTTTTCGAGTAAATATTTTGCTCACTTGCAACAAGCATTGATCGATTTTAAAACAGTGGAGTCAGTGTTTTGGATCTTAATGCATGATAATAATTAAGAAATTATTTGTGCTGATTTTGCCCATGTGTTGGAGGTTTTGATGTCGCATGTAACATCCTTGTGTTCCTTGTTGTCTTTTTGGATGGGTAATTGTGAATTTTTGATGGAATTTGTGCGCGAGAATTTGTTGTATGCCGAGTCTAGTCGATATTAAATCGTGCCGGTTGTATTTTGATATCAATTACTAAATCTTTGGTTGGAACTGGAATTTTGTGTGTCGTACGGTGGACTCATGAAGTTAAGATCACGTACCATTAATATGGCAGATCAATTAGTTATTCCCAAAGTTCCCGAGCAAATGAGTGAATTAAATCAAATACCGGAACAGTCCGAGATATCGCTGACGGACGCAGATCGCGTAATGGCCGGCAATTCACTCTGAATGTGCAGTCTTCGTTCCACTGTAACACTAGACGGGAAAAAGATGGATATTTTTCTGACCCCTGAAAGTGGAAGAATACATAACCTACCCACACAACACAATCGGGAAACACGTTGTGCGTCACCAAACATGGCAAAATTGCCACAGCAGTCTTTGCAATGGCTGGACACACTGCTTGCCGCGATAAACAAGAAATTTGACGAGCAAGCGTTGGAAAATAAAAGGCGTTTCGATTCGCAAGAAAACGTTTCGATGCACAAGCGATGGAAAATAAAAAAAATTCTGATTCTTTGAAGGAGGAATTAGAGAAACGTTTCGATTCGCAAGAGAGACGTTCTGATTCGCAAAAGGAAGAATTAAAATTGTTGAATCAGCGTTTTGAGTCGCAAAGTGCTTTGTTAAAAGGCGTGGATGAGGATTTGTCCGTCTTCCGTGACGAAATGTCCCGGGAGATGGGCGAATTTAAGTCTGAGATGCGAGAAAACGTTTCGGTGTTGGAAAAACGCGCGCCGACGAAGTTCAAGCAACGTGTAATTCGTTGCAAGAAACTAGCGCGGAAATTTCGAAGCGTTTGGACGCTACCGATTTATCTGTGGAACGGGTGCGGCAAGAAAGCAATCAAAGTCTCGGACAGATTTCGGAGTTCGTCCACGAAATAAATGACAAGATGGAGCAGAGCTTGCGAAAAGTAAACTCAGAGGTGTCGAAAATCACGAGTCCGATTGAGCAGGTGAAAACGACGCAGCAGAATCTGCAGAAGTCACAGAAAACAAAGTCGAAACTTGCTCAGTTAGAATCAAAGATGGAAGGAGTAAGCAATCCTGCCACTGTTAACCTTAAAAATCGCGGGTAAACCACGGTAGAATCAGAGTATGATCACTTCAGTCAATCTGACGAAGAAATGCAGGTTGCGAATGAGAAGTTTGATGAATTCAACACTCAGCATCTGATAAAGGAAATTTGCTGCTTGAAAGCAAAAATTTCTGAACTCAGGGATTTCAGTTGTTTGCGTGATCACGGGCCGAAAGAAAATGAACGTCAGTCAGGAAAATACAAGACATCCCTAGGACACGAGGCAAAAGATTCGCAGTACATGTGCTTCCTTCAAGCCAGAGAAGTGTCCATCAACATATCATTGCTTGGAGAAAAGCGAAACGGTCCAACATATTCGCGATCTCTAAACATCGGGTGGAAATTTTCCGTTCGCAATTTTGAGTGCAAAGAGAATCAATTTGTTCACTCCTTGCCATCAGGAAATTCTTGCTAGCAAATGAAAGGTTTGAAATGTTTTTCTGAGTTGTTTCTTGAAATTGGTCGGAGTGAGATGGTTTTTGACGTGGCACAGAGTACGGAAAACCGCGGGATCAGCCGTATCGGTGATCTGAGTAACGGTACATAAACCGGAACCGCCAAACCATCTGCCGAATTCGCTACCAAACGCCTGCAGCTTTACAAAACGGTGTTTCGAGAAATTCCGTTGGCTGGCGGGTCGAAACAAAGAGAAGCTTGGGACCTTGTAAGTCCAAAGTTTCAAGCCACCCAAAATTCTGTCGAATGCGACGAAGACCCATATTCCGCAAATAGACTCATTTTCCAAAAGAAGGTCCATGGACGACTCAAGTTCACTATGGAGGCATTGTTATCGAGTTATCAAGCATGCCATAAAGGGTGACAAACGGGCGAGTATTTGGACTTATCGGATTTTGAAGTTGTAAAGAAAAACGTTCATACAGTATTTAATTGTTGATTACGGGGATTAATTACCGTTGCAGATGTTGAGAATAAGAATTTTAATTGCATTCATGGGGGACGAAAAGGATTTGATGATCTCCGCAAAAATGTGTAAGGTTTCCTTTCAGTCATTATCAGGTAATGAAAGATGTGAGATGCGTGTCGCGCAATCATCAAGGGAATTAAGACGGCGTACGGTTATTAAACACAAAGAAACCTTCAGAGTTTATGTGTACTTAAAAAAAACTTATCTTAATCAAGAACAGTATTTTGGTCCAAAATTGAGTTTCCTGGTAAATCAATTTATCAAGATCGCGTTAAACTAAAAATAGTTGCGATTCTTACCCATTTGGACATCTCGATGCGTAAGACCAAGGTTTTATAAAGATCGTGTTCCATAAAATATGTTGTGAGGCTTTCCTTCGGCTCTTTGATGAATGAGTCAAAGGGGTTAATGCATACTTTTGCTGAGTCAAATATGTTCGACTGTGGGATTGATCCACATCAGTTTCTCGTTAAGAACCAGTTCTTCGTTGAAAAAAAAAAATGAGAAAATGTACTAATCAGATGAATAGACGAATTCTTAAGTAGTCTTGTGTAGTTCGCGAACGAACTAGTTCGGAAGAGCGCTCCCACGAGCGAACTACGCGAACTAGTTCCCAGATCTCTCGCTCCTTAGTTCGTTAGTTCCTTCGATCCTTTCCCGAAGACCAACTTTTGTTTTAGTTTATTATCTAAAAGGTAACACAGTTCGCTGTGGACACATTTCACTGAAGAGACAGATATAAAAATAAAGATGTTGAGAATAAGAATTTTAATTGCATTCATGGGGGACGAAAAGGATTTGATGATCTCCGCAAAAATGTGTAAGGTTTCCTTTCAGTCATTATCAGGTAATGAAAGATGTGAGATGCGTGTCGCGCAATCATCAAGGGAATTAAGACGGCGTACGGTTATTAAACACAAAGAAACCTTCAGAGTTTATGTGTACTTAAAAAAAACTTATCTTAATCAAGAACAGTATTTTGGTCCAAAATTGAGTTTCCTGGTAAATCAATTTATCAAGATCGCGTTAAACTAAAAATAGTTGCGATTCTTGTGTAGTTCGCGAACGAACTAGTTCGGAAGAGCGCTCCCACGAGCGAACTAGGCGGTTATTAGAGCCCCTTAGGGAAATGGCGGATTCCTCGGGGAAGAAATCCAACGTCCATTCAGTGTGTATTCCGGGTGGCCTGATCCGAGATGTGGAACAGGCCATCCCGGATGCCATAGAGGGGACGGGGTGTAGCCAACTACAGATTGTGGCTCATGTCAGCACCAATGATGCCTGTCGCCTTGGGTCGGAGGTTATCCTCTCTTCCTTCGGGCGGCTGGCTGAAAGGGTGAACTCTGTGGCCAGTGACCGCAAGATATCGGCAGAGCTAACCATCTGTAGCATCGTAGACAGAGTTGATTGTGGACCTCTGGTTCAGAGCCGTATTGAGGGGCTGAACCAGAGACTACGACGTTTTCTGTGATGACATTGGCTGCAGATTTCTCGATCTTCGCCATAGAGTCGAGTCTTGTAGGGTTCCCCTTAATAGGTCAGGTGTGCACTACACACGTGAATCGGCTACACGGGTGGCAGGGGCCGTGTGGAATGCACTGGGTGGTTTTTTAGGCTGAGGGAGGAAGACCCGAAACACGAAATTCAGTTACCCAATCAGATACAACACTGGAATGTAGGAGCAACGTAAAAGAATCTCGTCAGTTAAAAGTTCTCGTAATTAACTGTAGAAGCGTTTGTAACAAACAACCGGAACTTGAAAGCGTTATTTGTAGTACAGAAGCGGATATCGTTATCGGTACAGAAAGTTGGTTGAAACCGGAAATAAGTTCCGCCGAAACTTTTAAAGATAGCATGAACGTTTTTCGTAAAGACAGATTACATTCTCATGGAGGTGGGGTATTTATAGCTGTGAGTAAATTTCTCCCATGTAATGAAATAGACGTCGATACGAACTGTGAAATCATATGGATTAAACTCAACGTTGCTGGGTCAAAACTCATCATAGGTGCCTTCTACCGTCCACCTGATTCGGATATAGCTATCGTCGAGGAGTTAAGAAATAATGTAAATAGTATAGCTAGCCGTTTTAAAGATCATGCTATGATTCTAGGAGGCGACTTCAATCTGCCTTATATTGACTGGCGTAATTACGTTCACATCACAGGTAGCAGGGATAAGGCAGCTTCTGAAGTAATTCTCGATTTGTTGTCAGATAATCATCTCGAGCAGCTAGTTAAAGAACCTACGCGGTGTCATAACGGTAGCGAAAACATTTTAGACTTGCTGATTACCAACAGGCCAGAATTATAAACCGACATTTCCACGACCACAGGAATAAGCGATCACAAAGCGGTAATTGCGACTATCAAATTAATGACCGAGCAAAAAAGGAAAAAAGGGCGGATTGTATACAGATTCAGTAAGGCCTCAAAGGAGTGTTTTAGAACCTACCTGAGGAATAAACACCATAACTTCAAGTCAACAAAGGACACCGTTGAAGAGATGTGGCATCGTTTTATACATATAGTCAGGGAAGACATGGAAATACATATACCAAAGCGGACAATAAAGGGAGAGGATGATCCACCGTGGTACACATGCGAAGTCAAAAGATTACTCAAAAAACAAAGGAAAATACACGCACGCTCAAGAAGGAAGGGGTGTCGCAGCGATTTAGAAACCTTAGCTGATTTAAGAGGACGTATTAAGAATGTAATGCGCGAGGCCTTTAACGATTTTCACTCCAACTCTCTCTCTAAGAGTCTCACAGAAAACCCAAAGAAATTTTGGTCGTATGTACGAAAAGTTAATTGTACCAACAGCAATATTCCAGCACTAATTCGTGAAGGCTCCGAGGTTAATGAAAGCCGCGATAAAGCTAACTTACTAAATACTGTATTCAAAAATTCATTTACAAATGAACATAATGATAGTATTCCCGTTTTCCCACGCCGTGGCGAGTCGGTGATGGAATCATTACGAATAGATACTGCAGGTGTCGTTAAGCAATTAGAGCTCCTGAAGTGGGGGAAAGCACCGGGCCCGGATGGAATTCCAGTAAGAGTATTTTCAGAGTATGCTGCAGAAATCGGGCCATTTCTGTCTGATATATTCTGTAAATCATTAGAAGAGCGAAAAGTACCTTCAGACTGGAAAATCGCGCAAGTAACTCCGATTTTCAAAAAAGGTGATCGAAGTGATCCTGGGAACTATCGTCCCATATCTATAACATCTGTTTGTAGTAGAGTTATGGAGCATATTATATGCTCGAACATTATGAATTTTCTAGATTATAATAATTTGCTTACAACAAATCAACATGGATTTCGGAAGAAAAGATCATGTGAAACACAGCTGGCCCTATTTACACACGACGTAATGAAAGTTATCGATACAGGTTCACAAGTAGATGCAATTTTTTTAGATTTCCAGAAAGCCTTTGACTCTGTGCCACACAACCGCCTTTTAGCGAAGCTTCGAGCGTACGGTATATCGGATCAGCTTTGTGAATGGATAAAGGATTTTCTAACTGGTCGGTCGCAGTATGTTGTCGTTGAAGGAGAAAGTTCTTCTAATCTAGATGTTACATCGGGTGTACCTCAAGGAAGTGTAATAGGACCACTTCTTTTCTTAATTTTTATAAACGATCTCGGAGACAAAGTGAAAAGCCTTTTTAGATTGTTTGCTGATGATGCGGTTATTTATAGGGAAGTAAGAAATTTGGCCGATTGCTTAGAAATTCAGCGCGATCTGGATGTTATTTTGGCTTGGTGCGCTGAGTGGCAACTTACTCTAAACTGTAAAAAGTGCAAGACAATGAGCATAACTAACAAAAAGAATCCGATTGTTCAGAAATACGAGTTAAACAATACAGTTATTGATATGGTCGATTCTATTAAATATTTGGGAGTAACAATACAAAGGAACATGAAATGGGACATACACATTAATTCTTTAGTAGGTAGAGCAAATTCTAGGCTGCGATTCATAGGTAGAATCTTGAAAAATTGTAATGAACAAACAAAGGAGATAGCGTACAAATCTCTTGTGCGTCCACATTTGGATTATTGTTGTGCCATTTGGGACCCGTTTCGTAAGGGATTGATCGAAAGTATAGAGAAAGTACAGAGAAGAGCCGCTCGATTCGTGACCGCTTGCTACAGTCCTTATGAAAGCGTCACAGAACTGATTAGTAGATTAGGTTGGGAGTCTCTGGTAGATAGACGACACACGTTTCGTTTAAACTTATTGGAAAACATGCGTACTCCAACTTTCACTCATGAGTGTAGTGAAATACTTCTTCCACCAACCTATTTGAGTCGGAAGGACAGGAAAGATAAAATTAGAGAAATAAGGTGCCGGACTGATTCTTATATGAATTCTTTTTTCCCTCGTACCATTAGGGATTGGAATGCACAGCAAAGTGATTAGCTTTGGTGCTGAGCACCCTCTGCCACCCACAATTTTGTGAATTGCAGAGTATATATGTAGATGTAGATGTAGATGAACTAGTTCCCAGATCTCTCGCTCCTTAGTTCGTTAGTTCCTTTGATCCTTTCCCGAAGACCAACTTTTGTTTTAGTTTATTATCTAAAAGGTAACACAGTTCGCTGTGGACACATTTCACTGAAGAGACAGATATAAAAATAAAATTAAAAAATGTAACTGTTAAACATTAATAATTATTGCAGAAGTCAAAAACGGAAATTTAACGTGGAATGTGAAAACAAAACACACTTTGATCCCATTAACACTTAAAAGTAGACTTGCAACGAATAGTATATTCGGTCATACGCCGAATACCGAATATTCGGCAGACTTCCTGGCAGAATAGCCGAATATTCGGCAAAAGTATTCGGCCGGAGTGAGTCAAAATTCGTATTGCTGTGCTTGTCTCTCGCCCGCCTGTTAAAGCAGAGTTACCTCCCACCACTCTGTGCCTGTTTTAACAAGCTTGAAGTATGGCTTCAAGTATCTACGTTGGATTATTTATGACACTAGCTGGTACCCACGACTTCGTTCGTGATTGTAAAGAATTCATATTGACAGCTATAGACATCTAACCACAATAGTGCACGATGGGAGACTCGATACTATTACCACACACAAATACCAGCCTTCTGCGCTATGTAGTTCCTGGCAGCAAAGTAAAATTTACGGATACACACAAGTCTTTGGATGAAATACGAAAATATTCATGATCGACCAATTTCAAACACCATATCTCACACACTCCCACAGTTACCGAATTTCGGCCAACGTTGTGATCGATGGGAGACTCTGTGTTACTACCACACACAAATGCCAGTGATCTGCGATTGATAGTTTTCACTTAAAAGTGATACACCGTGACACATGCGTCTTTGGCAGAAATATGAAATTGCCACAGGTCGACCATTTTCATCCCCCATATCTTCCACACCCCCATAGCTACAGAAATCTAACAACCATAGTGCATGACAACAGACACGATTCTACTACCACACATAAACACCAATGCTCTATGCTATGTAGTCATGGCAGAAAAGTAAAATCTGCGGAGACACATGCCTTTCGTTGAAATACGAAAATATCCTAGGTCGGCCACTTACAACCACCATATCTCCCACACAACAACTGTTTCTGAAATTCGGCCGCTGTTGTGATCGAAAGGTGACTCTTTGTTACTACCACACACAAACGCCAGAGATCTGTGATCTATAGTTTTCGCTGAAAAGTGATACACCATGACACTTTTGTCTTTGGCAGAAATATGAAATTGCCACACGACGACCACTTTCAACCCTCATATCTCCCACACCCCCATAGCTACCGAAATCTAACAACCATAGTGCATTACATGAGATACGATTCTACTACCAAACACAAACACAAATGCTCTATGCTATGTAGTTGTGGCAGAAAAGTGACATATGCGGAGACAGTCGAAATACGAAAATATCCTTTGTCAGCCACTTACAACCACCATATCTACCACAGTACCACAGTTTCTGAAATTTGGCCGCTGTTGTGATCGAAAGGTGACTCTGTGCTACTACTACACACAAACGACAGTTATCTGTGATCTATAGTTTTCGCTGAAAAGTGATACACCATGACACTTTTGTCTTTGGCAGAAGTATGAAATTGCCACAGGTCGACCACTTTCAACCCCCATTTCTCCCACACCCCCATAGCTACCGACATCTAACAACCATAGTGCACTACATGAGATACGATTCTACTACCAAACACAAACACCAATGCTCTATTCTATGTAGTTATGGCAGAAAAGTGACATATGCGGAGACAGTCGAAATACGAAAATATCCTTGGTCGGCCACTTACAACCACCATATCTCCCACACAACCACTGTTTCTGAAATTCGGCCGCTGTTGTGATCGAAAGGTGACTCTGTGCTACTACTACACACAAATGACAGTTATCTGTGATCTATAGTTTTCGCTGAAAAGTGATACACCATGACACTTTTGTCTTTGGCAGAAGTATGAAATTGCCACAGGTCGACCACTTTCAACCCCCATATCTCCCACACCCCCATAGCTACCGACATCTAACGACCATAGTGCACGACAAGAAAGACGATTCTACTACCACACACAAACACCAAAGGTCTATGTTATGTAGTTGTGGCAGGAAAGAGAAGTATACGGAGATACGAATTTTTGGTCGAAATATGAAAACGCCCTGCACTGACCAACTTTAATCATTATATCTCCCACATCCCCACAGCTATTGGCATTCGGCCAACGTTGTGCACGACAGGAAACTCCATGCTACTTCCACCCACAAACATCAGTGATCTGTGCTAGGTAGTGGTGGCTGAAAAGTGAAATATAGGAAAAAACACGTCTATTTTTATATATATATAAGATATAAGATTACTTTTTTTTCTTAAGAATAACATGCAATGAGGTGTGAAGATTTAAAAGCTTTCTTACGATAGTTCATAATACGGGATAAGCAATTGGTATAACCTTCTTAAGACCAAATTGCTGATACCACTTTCTGAACTGCCTCCTACATAGTGCGATAGTGATTACTTCGATCAATAATCTTCTTGTAGTATGATATGCCATACTTCAATATATGAATCGATAACAGAGTGCAGTATTTCCGTAGTCACAACATCCTTATACATCGTTTTAAAGTCTGTGAGAAGGGCATTTAGACTAAATGTTGAATATAGGCCGAAACGTCATCGTCCTCAACGTTTATCAGTAACATGTTGGAGAACAGGGCTGGTTTTAGAAGACTGTTAAATAGCGCTTTACCTCAATATAACATACCATGTCGCCCTTACTTTTCAAACAAAATAATCCCAGAGATATACCAAATGTAGTAAAGACAATTTAAAAAATGCTTTGAGAGACTGATTTTATTTCCGTCATATGTGACATGTGGACGTGCTTGTATAACCACATTAGTTTTTTTAAAGTTTTACTGTGCATTTTATTAATCGTGAATCAATGTCAAACATGTCGTTCTCAACATCATGCATTTTGAGGGGCAGCACACTGCACAAAATATTGCAGTTGCTCAACAAGAAATAACAAGTTTTTGGGACAACCTGCTGGAAAAGATTCATGTCGTCATTCATGATAACGGACGAAACATAATAAAAGCAGTCAGTAATGCAGGGTTGGCCTCAGTTTGTTGTTTCATTCACACTCTCCAATTAATTGTTGTCGATTGTCCGAAAGTTCAGTCAGAAGTGATGGAAATGATAGCCGCAGGAAGGAGGATCGTGACTAATTTGAATAATTTTGGTATTGCGCAAGAAAAACTGCTTGCATTCCAAAAGCAATTGGGTCTCCCCGAGCATGAATTGGTGCAAGATGTCAGTACGCGGTGGAATTACACATAGTATTTCTGAATGGCTAATGGAACAAAAACGGGAAATTCAGTGTATCTGACGGACTGCAATATTGTCAACTTGACTGCTGCTCAATGGGAGCTTTTAGAGCAACTTTTGTGATTACTACAACCATTTGAAGAACTAACAAAAATCGCCAGTTCCGGATATGCATGCATTTCTGAAATTATTCCTTATGTTGTTGCTCTAACACGATATTGCGATAAAACTAGCACATCAGAGCTAACAGCCAACTTAAGCCAAGTGAGACTTGTCATGCAACAAGGGTTGAACGAACGATTTGAAGACATTGACACAAATAAAAATTATTTGTCTGCAACCGCTTTGGACCCTCGCTTCAAAATGAATGTTTTCACCAGTCAACTGCAAAGAGAAAAAGCAATGCAGTATATTTTGATCGATGGTCTAAAGACGTACTGTGAAACAAGCAGCGGCGGCAGCACGAATTTGTCCCCTATTCAGTCCAAGAGGATGACGGAACGGTCGGGTCACAGTCAGAGTACACACTCATCTTTTATGGATTGTTTTGAAGAGATTGTTACAGAGAAAAGTACGATCAATGCAGGGACATCACAATAAAAAAATGCAGTTCAAACTGAAATTGATGTTTATTTAAATATTAATAGTATATCATGGCATAATATTCCGTACATTTGGTGGAAAGCATGAAGACAGAAATTTCCGTGTTTGACAAAGGTTGCAGCAAAATACTTGTCCGCGCCAGGAAGCAATGTTTATTGTTAGCGGCTTTTCTCTGAAGCTGCAAATGTCTACGAGAAGAAAAGAATGCAGAAAAATTAGTATTTCTGCATCACAATCTTCCACTCCTAAATTTCAGTTATGATGATTCCAGTGAATAGATATTTATAATATTTTTGTTTTGCTTTGACATCGTGTAAGTTGACCATGCAGGATTATTTTTTGTAATTGCAAGTTAAATACATTACTATGCAATGAATCAATCGTTTTATTTTAGGCAATTATCTAACTAAAAAAAAAATTCTAAGTATTCGGTATTCGGCCGAATAGTACCTAGATATTCGATATTCGGCCGAATAGTAAAAAATTGGCCGAATAGGCCGAATACCAAATAGTTGCCGAATATTCATTGCAAGCCTACTTAAAAGACAACTATCAGTAACCACAACTATTATTAAACAAAGAAGAGAGCGCGTGAAGTAGCGCTAGCAAAGCGAGTGAACAAGCTGTCTTTCTGGAATTCCAGAGCGGAGCGACCTAGTTCGCGAACTAAACACAGCGCTATCGCTTGCGAACTAAACTGAGCGGTACAGTTCGCGAACTAAATTAAGCGCTACCGTTCGTGAACTAAAATGAGCGGTACCGTTCGCGAACTAAACTGAGCATTCCCGGTCGCGAACTATCACCATTCGCCGCTCGGATTACCAACATTTTTTCAGTTAATGGTAGAATGTTTTTTTATAATAACCTATAAAAATATAGTACACTTCAAAAATATAATATTTTCGAAAGAGTAGAAAAGGACAAAGGATATGTTTTTTTACTATTTTATTTTTTAAGCTATATTTTTTTGCACTTCTTGCATCTTTAACAATTTTCTGTCTACAATAAAATTGTAATATACTTTATCGCTTTCAGTTGTTAAATTAATGTCGATCAAAAGCTCATTTTTACTAATGAAATACTGCTCTTACTTTTACCTTGATTTCGTGTAATATTGTTATTTCAGAGTACAGTTCGTTCACTTTGATACTCATTTTTTCTCATAAATTTAGAACCTCTAATATTGTATCACAGCCATCAAATGAAACCTCGTGTTTTAAATTTAATTTTTGGATTTTCTATAGACAATTGCTTTCATTAAAATCTAACTATTGATTAAGATACTCCAGACTTTTATCAACGAATACTAGGGCATTATTTTTAATATTATCACTTTCTGTGGAGAATTTGGCTTCTAAAGGCTTTTTCTTGTTTTTTTAACCAAAGAAGTAGTATCTTTTACATTTTTCTGGCGCTGATTTTAAAGCTGACATAATATAATACTTATCTCAGTCTGTTGGTTAACAGATTTGTGAAAGTTATCTAAAGAAATGACTTGCGAAATTCAAAAAGATTTTAACTTTTGTGTCTTCATCAGTTTCATTCGTCGCCAAAATATTGTGAATGTGTGTTGGATTATCCTCCCCTACACTAATAAAAAAAAATAGCTCAATGACTTCCAATTTTACTGGAAATTTACGCACTTTCGTTATTGTTACCACTTTCTCATTCAAGGGTCACTGTTATTTTTAGATGTCTAATTGTTAGGTATCACATTGGAAGTATTACTGTTACTTTTCTTAATGATGTAGGTAATATTGTTTCTGTCATATAGTACTTAACTTGTAGCCAATAGTAGAATTATATTTTGTTCATGATTTCCAAAACTATATTTAAATAAAAAAAGCCGATTACTTATAAACGGGTATTTTAATTCATCAAAATAAACGCATTTATAATATTTTATAAGTAATGTTGTGTTTTTGTTGGGGTTTAATGGCGCGTCGACGGCGGGGTCATTAGCTCCTTTTATAAGTAATATTTCTTCCATGAACTAATAAATAAATCCATTTAAAAAATTAATATTCTACGAATGCATGTAAAGTAAATAGTAAAAACAGCACAGTTATTCAGTTTACCCATTTGTGCAAAGGACAATGAGCACTTTGGTTTATCGGCGGCAACTGATCATGCTAATGTCATTTGAAAGGGCTACTATTAAGCAATAACTTTTGTTAAGAAGGTCATATTAAATTCCATTTAGAAACGACAAAAAAATGATTATGCCCTAATAAAACTGACATAACAAACAAAATAGCGCGTGCAGTAGCGGTAGCAAGGCGAGCGAACGATCTGTTTCTCTGAATTCGAGACGCAAACTAACGAACTAAAAGAGCGAACTAGATCGCGAGGGAGCTGCGAACTAAACTGAACGCTCTTCTTCGCGAACTATAATGCGCAAGTCTATTCTTAAGCACGAAGTAAAGCAATAAATTCCATGACGCTACGTGAAAGATCAAACAATTTACCGATGATATGATACTATAATGACTTACACAGTAGTTAACGATCCTGACAATCTGATAAGACGCGCAACATGAAGCAATTGGATTTATGAAATTTATCAACGGTGACAGCCAGCTTACGACAGCCAGCAGACACCGATACCTGATGAAGACAGCCGAACTTGCTGTCGAAACGTCGTGTTACTTTGAAACCATCCGGCTGAACACCCGTGCAGATTATATTTCATCACTACGCCGGGAAAGTCTACATTCACACATAAGTATTTAAGCCCATTGAACATTACAAGCTGGAAGTTCATTATGCGAATCGTTAAGTATTGCATGATGGTAACATACGTAATTTTTTCAAATCGAAGCATTCGAACGTCCTTCGATAAGCTATTCGGAAAGAGTGAAAGAGTATTCTGAAGGCCGATAGCATACGCTATTCGTTGTCTCTGGTCTTTTGGACGGGAGGATAATTTTGATTAGTTTGGCAGCTTAAGTCGGCATGCATCCGCGATGCCTACTATCAATTATTGCGTCATTCGGGGATGGTTAAATCCGAGAGATTCCATCGTCAATATCCATGATCGTCTACATTTATTTCTTTATCCGTCACAAGAACTTAATAACTGTCCATCACCGATGGCTGATCAATTATGATATAACGACACGTGAAAGATCACACGAACGCCTTGAGCTTATTCGCCGTTCATGTTCATGTCTTAGAAGCGGGAAAGAGAAATTCTCTTACTTCGTTCGTTGTATTGGATGCATAGCGTTGTCAGGATGATCGTTGAATTTACAGCGTAACAGGGTTTAATTGGAATTGCGGTTTCCTTAGATATATCATCATTTTGATGTCGGTACAAAAGTTGAACAACTAAACGCTTAATCGGATCATCGTGTCCCGTATTCCTGTCATTCTTTCCGGGTATTCATCTTAGGAAAATGTTCATCTGACATGCCGTATTGGAATCTAACTTTTCTCTTGATCCGCGACCACAAACGTTCCAACTTTGTGTATGTATTTGCGGATCGTCCGGATCTACGAAGTTTTCCTTGTGGATGACGACATCGTGGGCATATATGCCCCTATACGTTCTCTCTAAATTACGGTATGACGGAAATCCATCCGTCATAATGAATGTGCCCAGAATGATATGTCGCCGCATGTAATGTAACAAAGTTTCTTCCGTTTTGTCGGCCTTCTCGACGACAAAACGCTTCTTGGTTCCTCGCTGAAATCCTCCGAAAGGACATTGTTTGTCTCTCATTTCGCCAAGGTGGTACTTCCTGTGAAAAAAATGTGTTTCGTCTATTTCCACTATTATGGAATCACCGTTTTCGTCAATGCCTCCTATTTCTACAGGATGTGCCGCAACCCATTGCGCACATATTTCGCGACAATAGTTGCTCCAGTCCACTTTCGTATGCGTAGATTCTGGACTTATTCCCTCTTCCCAAGCCGAATTTTCCTGTGACAAGATTCTCGTCCAACAGTATAAGAAAATGATTAGTTGTGACACTTCTAGTTTACTTCTGGAAAAAAAAAGAACCAAACCGTACACTTTTCCTTGCTCCACATTGCTTACAGGCCCACATGTATCCGTCAATACACTGACTACGTTTTTACAAAGTGCTGTAAATTGCGCACGTAGGACACTTGAACGTGTTGCGAATAAGTTTACGTCTCGCAAACCAACATAATGTTTCACGACAACCCCAATCAAATGCACGTGAGAGACTCCGACAATTCCACCTCTCCCGTAGTAACAGATTATTACTGATAATTTCGTAGTCTTCTACGATAGAAAATTTTTTTGAGGCCTCCCACGTACTGCCATGACTAATCAAACAATACAGCAAGCACAACGAAAAACGACAAATACACACGACAACTGCTGCTAGATTGTGTGTCTGCAAGGAATGTTACAGTGACCACACACGCTTCCCCCACCCACTTATCCCCATTCTTTATCCATTGTCTAGTGGACTCAAAGTTTCCAGGAAACGCGGCAAGGCCACACATCTGGAAAGACATCCAGCAAATTCCTATCAGAACAGTTGCTGGTTGCCTGTAACTTAAAATTCACTAACCTCATTCTCGCATTAAAATGTCCAAATACTTTGTAAATGGCACATTCTAAATACAACAAATTTTAGAAATAAACTTCAAATATACCACTAACCAAAGGCCTGATTCATAAAATAATCAGAGAGTGGAGAGGTAGCATGGTTTGTTCGATTTCCATCCCCGCGAATATCGGCAAGTTGTGCTATAGGTCCATTTCATAGTTACGCTAAAATAGATTGAAATTACTTGCTTTACGTGTCCCATATGAGTATCATAGAAACCGCTGGGGTAAATAACGTTTATTCGATATTAACACACGGCAGTATGGAAAATATCTATGGCCAAGACAGGTCCATAAAATAGTAACATGCTTATAAAAGTATTTTTTTTTTTTCATGTTGCTGTAAGTTGTACAATTACTTAACAGTTATGAGACTTAAAAGCTTTCATTGGGAAGCAAACCTGACCGATACCGTGGTTTGTTTGGTTTGCGTCCTCGCGAATAGGGTCGAGTTGCGTTGTAGGTCCATTTAATTGTTATGCTAAAACAGATTGAAATTTCTTGCTTAACGTGTCCCATATGAGTATCGTAGAAATCGCTGGGGTATTCCAAGTCAGCAAATGGCAGTATGGAAAAAGAAAAATTAACGGATAGTGTAGTTACTTCGATTTCTGTAATTGCGAGGTCCATTTTTACCATGTATGTTGAGTGCAGCAGCACACGCCTTCACTGCCTTATTGTAACAGGCAGGGCATGATGGAGGTTTTGCTGGTTGACATTTCCTACTATTTGTGGTAGATGTTGCATGCCTTCTCGTATGGTATGTCTTCATATAGGCGTTTTTTTTTATTATTGATGAAAAATCTTCAGTGGTCGGTATGTGGTCCAACATCCATCATATAATTGCCAAGCTCGTTAGCCAATGGATTTTTAGATTTATGACATTGTAGAACTTTTTCGCAAGCTCGCGGAACCGATCTTTCAGCATTGGTAGATTTGCAGCATCATGCAGGGCAGAGGTAGGAAACCATGTGTTAAGTTGTAAGGCTCTCTTCAGAGCTCTGTTTTGTATTGTTTGCAGGCGGCGATGATGTGTCGCGGTCGCGTATCCCAACACTGGACAGGCGTACTCTAGTATCGGCCCGACTAATGAGCAGTAAAGATGCACACCTAGTGTTGCAAACTGAAAAAAAACAAAATGTTTTTTTTTCAGATTTGTGAAAAAAAAAACATGAAAAAAAACTTAGCACCCTCGTTTTTTTTCTAAATTTGTTTTTTTTTTCAGAAAACTATATATTTCATAAATTATAGTTTTATTTATGGAACTTACATTTTACATGTGTGTTTTAAACCTTACTAAATCATATAATATCTTACATAATGATTCATAAATGTATCTATATAGGTAACATAATTTTTTATTCATCTTCTATGTCGGAACCACATTTAGTAGTATCAGTACTACCAACACTAGTTCGGTCGGAGTTGGAATTTTCTGTTTCTTCTTCTGTCCCCTCTAGATCCATAACTTCAGAAATAGTTACATTTCTTTTACCGGTTGTATTGCATGCAAAAGCTTTTGAGATTGCAATTTTAAATTGTGAGCAAAGTACACACTGTGAATGAATACTGCCCCGATAGTTTTGTATTACGGTCTTTTAAGTTTGAATTTAAATACATTATCATACAAAATAGGAGCTTTATTTGTTTTCAATCGTTGGTTTACGCCAACGGTTGCAAGGAAATTATTCATAATTACTGACAATGACTCAGTATTATCACTATACGCTGCGAGTTTAACAAGTATATGACTATAAGGAAAGCACAACAAGTAATAAAAAGAGGCAAAAAACCGTAGTTAAATTTCCTAATTTTTTGAAAAGATTCGTAGGTCTACAGATAAATTTGTAGGGCCTGGCAGCACTAGTTCAAATAGTGAGTATCAATCCAAACAATGGGGAAAGGCCGAACGGGGATTCCTTCTCACGCAACCTAGCCTTATCGGGAAGTCCCCTTTCGTAAAAGAAAACTTCAGTCGATGTTACCAATATTTTTGTAATTTTTTTTTTCTACTGAACCAGAAAGTTATAGTAGATTTAAAAGTAAGATAAGTACTTAGTATAAACTCTAAAACAGTCATATTAAATGATAAATGCCTTAAAAATTTGAAATTTAGTAGTTATGAAAAAAAAACATGTCCCAGAAAAAAAACATGTTTTTTTTCACAGTTTTTTTTCATGTTTTTTTTTTCACGTCAGAAAAAAAACTGTTTTTTTACAACACTATGCACACCCATAGATGCTTCGAGATTGCTATCCCTGTTCAAAATTGTATACAGGGCTTGTGGTCTGTCACTAGCTCTTTTCTGAACAACTTTAATGTGTGCACGCCACGTCAGTCTACTGTCGAGTGTCACACCGAGATAGCGGGCTATTCTGGCCCATGGTATCCTTTTCCCATTTAACTGAAGCTGAAGGTCAGGTTGAATTCGCTGACGAGGTCCCAATCTTCTGGAGAGCATAATTGCTTCAGTTTTGGCAGGGTTTTGGCCCAAGCTATTGTCTTCTGCAGGACTTCCTGCAAGCGGAGGGTGGATACTGTCCTGCTGTGGCTGCTGGTAAAGAACGCCGTATCATCAGCGTAGGTGGCAGTATGGACAGTTGGCTGATTTGATTGTACCTGGTTGCTGCTGGTGGTATCTAGTGGCGGAATTATGAAGTACTGAAAGCACCGCCGCCCTGAGGTTTGTTGGACCTATTTGAGCAACTTTGCCCAAGAAATGTTAATTTAAATATATGAGTTTCTTGGAACCAAAGAGAAAAATATTAGTCGGCTTCCTGGTACCTGAATCTTCTACCAGATGGTGTTAGAGCCGTTTTCGAGATACCAAGAGTGAAAAATGTTCGTTTTTTTGTAAAATTGGTTTTTTGCAGGGAGGAACACTATTTAGATAATCTTTAAAATCAAAACGTTATCTAAATATGAAATTTCATCCAAATATTTTGCGCAGTTCCCGAGATCCAATATATATATATATATATATATATATATATATATATATATATATATGAATTGCTCGTTTAAAGATATAAGATACATGTTATTCTATGACAGTACATTTTCTGTTTTCTGGTGTTTACATGTTTTTTTTTGTTATGCAATTGTTTGTCTTTAAACCAGTCTGTAGGTATTTGTTTTGCTAAACTAACTGAATTCATAGATCTTTGAAGTCAAAGATTATATTGTAAGTTATTTTCCTGTTTTAGGTTATACCAAATTATAGTTTCGGAGAATTAGTTCTTTCTTTATTGTCCTGAACATTGTGCAAAGACTTAAGTTTTATAGATTTCATTGGTGTAGTTGATGCTTGTTTTACAGCGAATGTCAGTCGCTTAATGCTGCTTACTAATAGAAATTATTTATTGGTCATGCGCAATGTTAGTAATCTTGTAGTGTATGATCGTTGATGATCGTTGGTAGGTCGTGGGAAGAGCTGTGGGTTGTGGAGTTTACTGAAATTTGTATGCCGATGGAGTAGTTTCTGTGTTTGATCAATTGCCTTATATTTATTAATTTGCCAGCAGATAGTTTAACATGAAGCATCCCTGTTGTAATTAAAACGCTGTAAAGTGTTGGAATGACGTGTTCCTTGTGACCGTTTCGTTATTTTAGTTACTCCTTTCAAACGAAGGTAAGATATTAAATATTTGGAATCATTAATTTTTTGCAGGATCACAGTAATTGTTTCAGGTTTACTCTGTTGCTTAGATATAAAGTAATGTGAGTAGTTTAAATTTATTCAGACAGCCATTTTTTCCACAATTCAGAAAATTTTATATATTTATGAGACGAGATGTGAAGGGCATGGTATGCAAAGAGCATTTATATGGAAAATTAATGTATCGTATTGTATTTGGAGTGTGTGTCGTACCGTACATTTAGTGCAAAATTTCTGTGTTCTGATATTTGTTTCGTGATTGATATCGTATTTTTATAGTTTGAACGCTGCATCAAATGGAATGCAAGTCATTTAATTCGGACACAAATTCATTGTTATGGTAAGTTTAGAAGATTGTTAATGCCGGAAGTTACGACAGCCGGTATTAACAAGTATTGTGAACATTTGTTATTTGGGGATTAGCTCTGATTACTGAGAACTATTTAGTGGTACTTATTTCAGTGCATAAATTCAGATTCATGGAAATGCTACAGTTTTATTCCACCCGGAACGCATTTTGGATCGCGATTTGTAATCCTCGTGCCGAATTCAGACTGTTTAACATGGTTACTATCATGTACGCTCAAACTGGGCTGCAATCGTAGCTTGAACACTGTTTTAAGTTTTAATGGTCGGTGGGGTATCGTGCTTCAGCGTTACTTTTATCTAATTATAGGAAATGCGTTTTTTAACACTTCTATGTAGCAATGCAGGTCAAGTAATTTTACAAAATTCCATCTCTGAAATAAATAAATTAGAATCAGTGTTTTTTATTTAATTAAAATGTGACTTTCCAAAAGCGTTGAAGATAATACATCGTCCTCAGAATATGAGCTTCTAGAAATGTTTTTGGTATAAAACTTTAATTAACTTGTAGTCTACTGTAAAAAATTAAGCAGTTGTTATTTGGATGTGAATTTTGTTACAGATGTTTTTTAGGCTGTATTACTATTTTGCATAAAGTGTAAGCCTTCACTATACCCAAGACAAGAAACAGTACTATTGAATTAATGACATACACTCATATCACAAGCTGTAATGGCCAGCAAGTGGTGGTTGCCCCTTTATCATAATGTGTGCTGCTTATTGATTTATACGTGCTGTTGATCTAGGTTCTGGCCTCGCATTCGGGAGGACGGCGGTTGGAATCCCCGTCCGGGCATCCAGATTTGGGTTTTCCATGGTTTCCCAAATCACTCTAGGCAAATGCCGGGATGCTTCCTTAAAAAGGCCATGGCAGAATTCCTTCCCATCCCTTGCCCCCATCCTTTCCTGTCTCTAAAGACCTCGCTGTTGAGAGACTTAAAACAGTTTTTTAAAAAAAAATTTAAAATAAAAAATGACCTAGTTAACAGAAATACTATCGTTTTTAGGTAATGGGATTGCGAATTGCAATAAGTTACCAAGAAAAATGATGAATAATTTAACAGATATGTTGAAGCAGTTAAAAGTTAAAATTTGTAGAGGTCAAATGTAGGTGGGTGCAGGAAAGGGGAGAAATGGGTGTTTAGTTAAATTGCCACCGGAGTGGGTGCTCTATTTCAATTAAAAATTGGGTCTATTGGAGATCGCGATTCCACTTCTATAATAACATTAAATAATATCGTTGTAATACTGCTGTAGTCAGTCACAAGACGTATTAAAGTCTCTCATAACACGGAGATTCAGTAAACAAAATTAGTGGAGCGTGTGGGGATACTTGAGACAGGCAACCTAGGGATAGTTGAGACATGTCTCAAGTATCTATGTATTAAAGATAGCAACATTATTGTGTTTACTTTTGATCTATTTACTATATAATTTCATTAAACTATAGGTAATATATCCAATTACTTGTATAATTATGAAAGATAGGCCTACTTGTAAAAATAATATCATATTTATAAATTTTAACTGTACAAAAAATTACAAAAGATGATTTTTATTTTAAAAAAAATGATAGTTTAACAAAAGAAAAGTTGGTCGCAGTTGCCATAAACATAATGCAGGAATCATGCAGTGAAGTAGTTGAGGGAAGTACAATACTGAGAGCGGTAGCAAAGAAGTATAACAGACTGAACAATGCTTTCAAAGTACACAGTAAAATTTAAATCAGGCCCAGGAGAAGAAAATTTATTATGAGCTGATTGAAAATAAAGAAATTTTAATAAGTCAGGAAGGAAAATTTTTTAAAGACTGTTTTGAAAGCTTTCAAACTTCACTATGGGTTGTCCATAAATATGTATGTAAATTAGCTTACGAATTTTGTTGCTGCAACTAGTAAAAATGTTCCAACTATATGGTATATTAACTCTTCTGTTCTGTTTGTTTTAATTTGTGATAAAGGTTTACAAATTAGGCAGCCCAACAGTAATGGCTGGTTATTAGTTGATAAAGGGCCAATAGAAATGTTGCTAAAGACACCTTTTGTACTGTAAAAAAATTATGTTGCAAATTTTTATTTTATAAAATTAGATCTGGTGAGTGGTTATTGAATAATCTTTGACCCTATGATTATTTTAATTGATGGTACACCAATTTACATGACAGATAGATTAAGCTATTTTTAAATAACATTTGTAACTCCTTAGTATTTGGTGATAATACTAAATATTCAACTAGCGTTAATTTTCTATCTAAATGTAATTGTGTAGGTATATATCTAGTGCTTTGTTATTTAAAGCTGAACTTAACATTAAGTTACTATTTTATTTATGTAAGCACTTAGTGTTAGGGGAAGTTTGTTTTTTTAACATATTTTATAAAATTTCAACCTCTGTCTCAAGTATCCCTAATGCCCGTCTCACGTATCCCCAGCATGGGGATACTTGAACCATGTTGCAAGGGTTTTAAGAAGTATTTTTTATGCAATAATACAGGGCGTTCGCCGGGAAACGCAACCCACTGTTAGCGCTACAAGGAAGAAACTGCTCCCAGCGAGCGAGCGGTCAGTTTCCGGCATTGTTCGACCGTCGGCCGCGGACTATTTCATAATAATTACGCTTCATAAACTTGTGTGCTAAGCATTTAAATGTGACGTAATTCATTAGCTTACCTTATAAAAGATGCTGGAAGTGTTGACCCTCTTGTGTAATGCACATTTCACATCTTCTGAACATATTTCGAGACACACGCTGCCCTAACTGACTTAATGATTTTTTGGGTGACTGTTCTAGTCGAAAAGCGATATCGTCAATTTTCTCCTCTGTGAGAATACGGTTGACAGACAGTCTCTTTTTATTAAAAAATGAACCCGTTTCTCTTACTTTTTTAACCAGACGCAGAATTGTTGATTTAGCTGGCAGTAAATCGCCAGGAAATTCGCGACGAAATTTACTGCGACACTTTTTAAACGACTTCTTCTTCACATATGTATCGTAGAGAAATATTCTTTGTTGCAAACTGTAACGTACCATAATTTTACTCACACTCAAACACGGTACAGATTAATAAGAGTATGAAGTCCCAAACCGCAAAGAAACGTTTATTCACAACACTGATTAATAAGAGACTGAAGTCACAAACTATCTACAATGCAAAGAAACCGTTCTTAACAATGTAAGGGTCACTGCACTGCACTGTTGGGGCAGCGGAGGTGTTAAACAGTGCGGTGATTCACGGTGCCGTGTGGCGGAAACTGCTGGCTCGACTGACCGAGCAAGTTGCCGACGGCAACAGACTGGGAGGGTAGCGTTTTCCGGCGAACGCCCTGTATAATGCAAAACTAGCCATTATTTTTATATTTTTGAATTAAGGAAACATTGTTCCTCCAAACAATATTTTAAAAATTGAAGAGCTGCTAAATAAAAGCTACAAAAATGTTTATCTCAAAAGTGGCTCATGTATCCCTACTCTCCCCTATAGTGGAGTCTTGTTTGAACACTGCAGTATTATGATGCCAACTCCAGGCTGAATTGCAATTTCCAGTAATGCCAAAATATTAAAATGAGTAAAAGAACCATATGTCTTTGCACTGGTTATAAATGTAACAACTTTTTAAATGTTCTTTTTCATATCTTTTATGGCTCTGATGTACATTTTTTCCATACCTAATGTGTTGGGTAGGTAGTATGCACGGGAGTAGTTATGTCGCGATACTTGACGACACAATGTGACATAGTGGTTATGAAACTTGCTTAAATAACTAAATTCCTTGTGCCTTTTGCTGTGACAAGAAGGTTCAGTTTTCTTTCTGGTCCAGGCTGAATTCCAGCCTAATCACAATCTCCGGTAATATTGGCGGTAGAAATTCAAAGCCTCAATCACAGAGCGCATTGATACAGTCATTTTATTTTAAGTTAACAACGTCGTGTATCGTGACGTAAACTTGAACCGTATGCACTGGTATGACATTTCCAAGGTTGCAGGTACGAATCAACATCAAGATTTCAATTTGTCATTGTTTTCCAAAATCTTATCAGGAGAATGCGGGAATGGTTCCTACAAACTGGCAGGGGCGTAGCTACTATGGGGCTAGGCGGTGCTGTGCACCGGGGCCCTCACACTCGGGGCCCCCAAGCATACCTCAAGGGGCCCCTAAGTGCACCTCTAGGGGCCCTCAAGCGCAGTTTAGAGGGCCCACGAGCCTTCACGGCAAACTAGCTACTTTTTTTTTTTTAGCTCTACCGTGGTCTAAGGGACCCCTGAGAACACAGGAGCCCCTCACTAAGGGACCTCGCTGCTCAGGGGGGCCCCAACCACTGATCAGGGGCCCCTAAAGAACAATTCAAGGGCCCCCATCCTCAGTTCAGGGGGCCCCTACCAGCACACAATAGCAAAAAAAAAGGTCGTCCGTCTGGCCTGTGGGCCCAAAATAAATTTTTTTGCACCGGGGCCCTTGTTGACCTAGCTACGCCACTGCAAACTGGCCATGGTAAAATTATTTAATATTACTCGCCCCCTCACCATCCATTCCCTCCTTTAATGACCTCTAGTTCGAAGTGTAAAGCCATAATAAAATAAACCATTTTTTCTTAAGTAATACTAAGTAAGGAATGTGTCCACCAAGTTTCCGCTTGAAAAGAAATTGAATTTTATGGACAACAGTGAGTGAGATACAGGTACTAATTTACTAATTTGTTTACCTGTTGTAAACCCTTTCGTGTGGTGATTGTGGACACAGATAACAAGCACGTGGAAACAATGAAAACATTGAAACTAGCATGTAGATTGATAAAAAAAAATTCATAATAAATGGATAAACCGTGTAGTAGAAGCACTATCCATCATGTTTGAGGTCGCTCTCTTAATTCCTTTCCATCCGATTTTAAGGTTTAATGCAGACTCTGAACCACAGAACAGCCACATCACACTTGCCAGAAGTAAATACCATGTCAAGAAGGGCCAGTAAAATTGTGGGTGGTATTGGTACTTGAACCAGGGAGCTATATTTTCAAGACTTGCACCTAAGCAAAGAGCTGTGTCATTCTAATGTATAGGCCTGTTATAGACTGTACAGGTATGTGTGAGGCTAGATACTGTTGCATTCCAGGATGTTTTAAAATCATTTCTGGCCATAGACTTTGTAGTTTGATATCTATGCGGAGTCTGTTTGGAGATGGGTATTCTGCTACAACATTGCTCCTCACAAGCAACATAAACTCAAATGATGATTGAGGAAATCATATTTTATAAATATGCGTTTCGGTCTTAATGCAGCCTGGACCAAAGTGAAACGTAACCATAACTCACGATATTGCAGATATCCAATTTTCAGATCATATCTATAGCTGTTACTGTGTTGGTTTTTGCAGACTAAATACTTCACAATGATGTCATATATATATATATATATCTGATGAGTGTGTTTACTATGTGAGGCTGCAGCGGTATCCCCATCTTGATATTACCCAAATTTTCACCATAGTTGCCCACTAAGTACAAATGGAAATAAAAGTTCTATTGTTGAGAAATTCACAGATATATTGATACAACTGACTTTCTAAGTTACTGATGACATTGAAAATGACTGCTCTATGAAAACTGGTTTGTGTCATATTCATTATAGCTATGTCTTGCAACACGATAAAAATCAGTTTTTTGTACATTGTTATAATGGCCATATTTTGAGGATAGATTGCATTTGTGCCACTTCAAAGCTTAGTAATAATCACACATGGTAATTTGTTATGAACCGTGGAAACATTTGTATTATAACTTTGATGGGCTATGGTGAATTGAGAATGTGGGGGGACTGCATGACTTTCTCCACTTATCAAAAAATTACATAAACCCTCTTAAAATTTGGATTTATTGTTTCCATAAAATTTCTTCATGTTCAATGCTCACATTTTATGAAAAAATAACCGTAAATTAAAAATGCAGAAATATGAGTGTCTCGTAGCTCTAAGAAAAAGCCAGTGCTACAAAATTAACAGAAATCTCACTAAACATTGGCTAATTCCTTGGCAGTTCAGATTGTAAAAAGTTGCAAGAAATTTATGTTAGCAAAATATTTTGCACGATATAATAGATATGCCCCGCCACATTGAATTGATATAGGGAACATATTATTTTTGCTTTATCCAAGTATCGCATTTCAAACTGGAAGTCAAAGAAAGATTTTCCACTTGCTTTTTACAAAAAAAATCTTCTGGTCCAGGCTACATTTCAGCATAATTATAATTGCCTAGAGAAAAAACATGCATATCTTCGAGTATTAAGCATCTGTTAGCACAGTCTTCCAAGCTTATTATACAGGGTCATAAATTATGAATTCATACCTTTTGATTTCAGAAACTTAAACATCTGTCAATGCAATATGACTCCTGTTACTAATGTGTGGGATTTCTTTTTTATTAGCTAGTAGGATGACCCATGTGAAAATTTCGCAAATAAACTACCATGAATAGCGAGGTTGGTGGTTTGTAATAAGATGAAAGAGGAACTGCCTCATTTGTAGCAATTGTTTATTTGTTTAGTGTAATAGGTACATACCTAAATACTTTCAACATATTTTGAAACAATAAGGAAAAACTTTGTGACACATTAAACTTGTATGACACAACAGCCATTGACATTAATGGAATACAACTGACCTGAACAAAATCAGTATCTCGGTGATATGTGGTGCTGTGATGATAGCCTATGAGAACATAAGTACAGTTTATTGATATCTCTGTGAGATGTGGTACTGCTATCTATTGGTAATTTGATCAATCCTTGTCGATGCCAGTGAAGCAGTTTATTAATATCTCGTGATATGTGCTGCTGCTGTTTAGTGGCTGGGTACTGAATTGTCTCAAACTCATGGCCTTCATAGTTATTACTTTTGCCCTTATGGATCAAATTCTGAAAATTTCTTTCTTAATATATGATGTTATCTAAGTGGAGATCTTAATCTCTAAAATGATTCCTCATTTTTTCAATTTTAATTGGGTATCAAGGGAGATAAATGGCTCATGACAAAAAATACGCATTGTAGAAATATTGATACTTCTGCAATTAAGGCACAATTCCCAAAAGTCCCTCATTTAAAATATGATGTGACCAAAGGGTAGACCTTTAATCTTTAAATGAATCTCATTTATTGATTTCGGTTTGGTATGAAGGGAGAAAATGGCTCATGACAAAATAAAGCCTTTTAGAAATAATGTGATGCTAATAATAAATTTCTGTGATTTGAAGGGTCTAATGAAAGCTTTTTGTCGTCTGCACAATCCATCTCTTTTTTGTAACTACATATCCTAATCTGACAATCCTAATTGCTAAAGGATACCTACTGTTTAACATTAAATATGAACCATGGAGCATCCTACCATTTTCACAGTAAGAACTTGGCCAAACTTTGCGAGAAGTGAAGATCAGTTTTCTGGCCGATAATAGTTCTGGCCTGAACTGGTATTTGAACAGGGGGCATTTGATTCCTTGTCATGCCTTAACCAATGAGACTGCTCTTTTTTTTATTAGATGCTGAAAGATTAATTTTACCAAGTGACTACTATCACAGGGTGCCAAATCTCCAGAGTTCCCTGGTAGAGTTTGGCTGCCATGTTGATACATCTGGTGCTAACTCATAGCTATAGCCAATGTCTTACTCCATACAAGGCTTTGTTCAATATGTCGAGTTATCACTATCGAAATATTTCTGTGCTGGGATTATGTTGATGTATGTTATGTTGCATTAGTTGGTATGATTCTGGTCCAATAGCATGTACACAGTTAGTCAATGTTATGAGTTAGGTAAACAGCACAGAGCTATGGAAATGTTTGTCTGCAATATCGAAATGGCATCCAGAATTGACTATGGTAGTTTCTGTGTGTTATGGTTCATATTTTTGGTTCTCTTATACATTCGATATTGGATAATGTTGACTATGAAAGTGCCATTAGGCTACAAAAATAAGGAAGGCTAGGGAAAATAACCTGTTACTTACCACACAGATGAAGGCACGGGGGCCAAACGAACACAAAAACACGAACAGTTGCAATATTTTGCTTTAAAACCTATTTATGTCTCTAGGATTGAGCCATTTGGCAAGGGGTATTCACGCATCACAGCTTACCTCATGACTAGCTACTCCATGAAGAACAGGGTGAATGAGGTTGAGGTGGTGAGGGAATGTTGTTAAGTGAACTGTAGTTATACATATCCCTCATCATAATTTATATTTCCTATTTGTATATATAAATTAGGATGAGGAAATGAACCACCACTAACATTAGATGTTGTTTGTGGGGTGTGAACACACACAATTGACAAAACACAAATCTCAACTAAGGAGCTTTGTAGAGGGTGGGTGTTGATTGAGACTGTATCACAAGTGCTAGACTGCTTCACAGTGGCCCTCTGTGAGACAGTCTCCTTCAACATCTGCCCTCCACAATGTTCTCTTGTTGACAAAGGGCTAAAACTGGATAATTTATGTCTTTCTTTTTAGTGCGTTCACGCCCCCAACCATCTAAGATAAGTGGTGGTTAATTCATTTTCATTATTTAGTGCCTATTATTATTTAATTAGTACCATCTATTCTAATAAAATGCTAATCTTGGTCACAATGTAGCTGTCGTGCGATGTCATACTGTAATGTCGTAAAGGCAGCCTTCGCTATTGGATTTACAACAGCCAGAGATATTATTCGAAGTTATATGCAATCATGAACAGTTCTATTTAGTTAAGTATCCGTGACTAAAAGAAAAGTATATATTTTGTGAAAATCGACATATTAATTATTAATTGCTTTTTCTTAATTAAAATTGGTTTGAAGTCGATTTTTCATATACTTTATACAGCGATACTGTTGTTACAGAAAGCTAAGAAACATGTACATTAAATCATTTTCAAGGTTATAAACATTATTTAACAAGCATTGCATTCAGTAAGTGAGGAAATTAGTTGCCAAATACTGCATTTAACATGTCATTTTTGATGGGCTTTCAATATGTTTATGTTGAATGTAGATATTTCAAGTCACTGTCGGGTCAATCGATTAAAAATTGCCCAGACCATGTTGCTCATCATTTTTGTTTTTCTTAATTTTTTTTTACCAGTTACTCCCCAATACTAAGTGAGCTCAAAACTGTGCTTAAATTTTTTTTAGGCTTTTACCTTTTTTTTGCGGCCATTTTAAGTCCACTTCGAAACCGATTTTTAGCTGGAAACAAGTTTTGCGTAAATGTATATAACTCTGTTAATTCTGAAGATATCAAGACAAAATAAAAACCAAAATGCTCAGAATAAAATGCTCTAGAATTTTTCTCATAACAGTTTTACCTAAATAGTAAGGGAAGTGGAGAAAAAATACATAACTTTTAAGTTTAAAAAAACTGAAAACAAGAAATTGAGCTGTAAAAACACTAATAGGAAGAAAGGCTCACCTTCAATTTTTTTTCTTTTGTAGATTGATTATAGGTAAGCTTGCTGTAAAATTATGAATCTTGAGAAGTTTGTCCATGTTTTTTATATAAATTTTAAAAAATACCTAAACGGCGATCTTTTTCAATATTTGAAGAAGAGTATCTCAAAAAGGACTGAGTCAAAAATAATGAAATTAATTCACAAAGCACATCTTCATGGTATAAACAATTTTTTAAAATTTGGTGACTGAGACTCAACTGGTTCCAGAGTTATATGGAATCAAAGTTTTCAGAAAAACTATGCAATACGCGCATAATGAATGGTAATGAAGGATGAACATACTTTTCTTTTAAAAGAAACTAATTAAAAATCAGTCCACATTGCATAAAAATGCATAAACATGAAAAAGAAGATAGCATATGTTTGAATGGAAAAATAAATAACAAACTGACAGAGCTGACCTCATCACAAGATTATTACCAAAAGATGAGTTTTTAAATCATCTTGTAGAAGAAATGGGAAAACTAAAATCACACCATTTCTTTTCAAAAATTCAATCTGATTATTTTAAAGAACTTAAAGGTAAATTCAAAGACAGTGAGTGTTTAGCCATTGGCGACTTTGCAGAAAACTTTAGATTTGGTCTTCAGGATGAAATTCAAAGCTTTCACTGGACTAACAGGCAACCAACGCTACACCCATTTGTTTTTTACTTTAAAAAAGAAGAAGAACTTTGTTGCAAAAGTATTTATATCATTAGTGACCATCTCATTCATGACACTTCTACAGTTTATGAATTTCAAAAGCTTCTTATCAAATAAGTAAAGAAAGCTGTACCCAAAGTGAAGAAGGTGCAGTTCAAAAATAGGAAAAACTTTATTAATATGTGCCAACATGAGAATGAGCTGAGTGGATAGCTACATCTCATGGAAAAAACTCTTGTGATGGTATAGGTGGTACTACCAAAAGGGAAGTCACAAGAGCTAGCATGCAAAGACCTAACAATGACCAAATTCTTACTGCAGAGGGCATGTGCAAATATTGCACTGAAAAAATAACTGGAATTACATACATCTTTGTTCCTGCAGAAGAAATCAAACGGAAGACAAATTAACGAAAAGATTTTGAGCTTTGCTTGCCTGTGAAAGGTACAAGAGGGTTCATCAATTCACTCCTGTGACTGACAATGAAATCATACGTTACACCACATGAAAAAGTAAAGGATTTGATGAGCACAAAACTTCAATCGTTTTCACTAACACAACGTCCTTTACAAACAATGACTTTGTTGAATGCATTTACGAAGATCAGTGGTGCCTGGGTATCGTCAAAGACGAGCAATCAAGAGAATGATCTACTGGTGCACTTTTTTAATCCAGCTGGCCCAAAAACTGCCTTCCAGATGTCTAAAATGGACGAGGCGTGGGTTCCAGTGAGTAAAGTTGCCAAGAAGATCACTCCTGCAGAACTAACAACAATTTCTGGGAGAACGCACAACATTAGTGAAAAACTGTGCAATGAAATTTTTACACTCTTTAATATTTTAATTAAATTATGAACTTTCATGTTAAGGCCTAATTGTGTAAATGACCTGTCAAGCTTTTTTTCATGTTGGTCAAGTTAAAATATTAATAAAACATTGCATTTTTAGTGCATCAGTCATGTACGTGTTTTATTTTCATCGAAATGTGACTAATTATTTATGCTTAGTAAGATTGGCTACATCAACGATAATGTTCAGCATATTCATGTGAATCCCTAATGTTTGTAGCTATTAACTGAAAAAGTATGTTTCTTAGTGAATAATTAAGTTTCAAACCTAATTTACCATTATATGTACTGTACATACGACAGTTTTTCTGAAATGTTTGATTCCATATAACTCTGGAACCAGTTGAGTCTCAGTCACCAAATTTTTAACAATTGTTTATGCCATGAAGATGTGCTTTGTGAATTAATTTAATAATTTTTGACTCAGTAATTTTTTAGATACTCTTCTTCAAATATTGAAAAAGTTCGCCATTTAGGTATTGTTAAAAATTTATATATAAAATAAAAAAAACGGACAAACTTCTCAAGCTTCATATTTTTACAGCAAGCTTACCTATAATCAATCTACAAAAGAAAAAAAAATTAAAGGAGAGTCTTTCTTCCTTTTAGTGATTTTACTGCTCTGAAGTTCTTGTTTTCAGTAAATTTAAACTTGGAACTTATATATTTTTTTTCTCCATTCCCCTTACTATTTAGGTAGAACTATGTTATGACAAAAAATCTAGAGCATTTTATACTGAACATTTTGGTTTTTGTCTTGATATCTTCAGAATTAACAGAGTTATAAACATTTACGAAAAACTTGTTTTCAGCTAAAAATAGGTTTCGAAGCAAACTTAAAATGGCCACCAAAAAAAGGTAAAAGCCTAAAAAAAATTTAAACATGGTTTTCAGCTCACATAGTATTGGGGAGTAACTGGTGAAAAAATTAAGAAAAACAAAAATATTGAGCAACAAATTTTTTTTTTTTATCTGGGTGATTTTTAATAGATTGACCCTGTCGTAGTATACTTGAAGAAATGAATTGCCGAAATACTGAAATAAAAGTATGTATTGCATTTAAATTAATACATTATTAGTTGCTTTTTTTTATTCCTGACTAGGTGCACCCGTTACTTCGTCCATATGAAATTAGATATTTGTGCTGTTAATTCACAAATAACCTATCAAAGAAAAATTGGCTTGATAGGTTGAGGCAGAGGAGCATCCCTGCCTGTATTTTTCATTTTCGTGCCGAGCATGGTGGGTGAATGGTTAACGCTCTGGCCTTTCATTTTGGAGGACACTGGTTCCAATCCCCATCCAGGGATCCAGATTTGTGTTTTCCATGGTTTCCCCAAATCACTCCAGGTAAAACACCAGGATGCTTCCTTCAAAAGGCCATGGCCAAATTCCTTGTTCCATCCCACCTCTAATGACGTCAACACTGCGTAAAGCCATTAGTAAAAAAAAAAAAAAAAAATTTCTTGGATCTGCTCTTCTATTTCTGAACTTACCACTAACTGGGAAAGGTTTGATTATCAATGTCCCACAGGTAACCTACAGTATTTTTCACATCACTTCTCTGCAAGCGATATTGGAAATGATGATGCTTTGCGTGTGTATGAACAGATTTCTTTATTTGTATGTATATATAAACGTTGGTATAAAAGCCCGAAGAGAATCACAAAATTTAAAATGTCACTAATGGTATACATTTCACCTGCTAGAAAGCTACGCATCTTTATATATATAAAACCCATCCCAATGATTTATACACAAAAACCTTTCATTCCACGTTGGTAACATTTCTTGTGAATATAGCCTAAATCAGAGCAGTGATTTGTCCATGATGATGCAGTTTACCCATGCCTGGGATTTTATATATAAAGATTTCTGACACATGTAAATATTTCCAGGGAATGGATTCATATACGGGTATTAGAAGCTATGATTTTTGAACAGCAATATTAGTGGAAGTTGTGGTTAGGTTGAAATACAGGCAGAACCAGAATGAACTGACAGTTTTTTACAGAATAATTCGTGATGAATTTAGTTTTAGAAATCATTTAAGCCACTTTCATAAGCACAAAGTTACTAAGGTTATTAATTTATTTGGATGGATTTAGTTCCATATTTATCATGCTGAATGAGGCATGGACCTGGGATAAAACCATTGTTATGAGATATAGCATAAGGTTTTGTGATTACTAATTTATTTTTAATTTAATTGATTCCCTAATTCTGACATTAATTCAGTAGAAGTTGCAATTGTATCACTGTGTAAACTATAGCTGAAATATGTACATAATGAAATCAAGGTTATGAGCATTACATAACAATTCTGTTTTAGGCAACCACAAAGAAATGAGTTGCCAGAACAGTCATTTCACTTGTCATTTTTGACGGGCTTAGAGGCTAGTGTGTAAATATTTTCCTCAGATTCAAGGACCATGTGGCCACTGTTCACCTTAGGTGGGCAATGTGAATCATGGAAGGGAATGAGGAACTAAGTTCCTGTTCAAAATCTGACCGGGCTGCTTAAACCCGACATTCCTAATATATTGGAGGAAAATCTTGTGTTGCCATCTGTCTGCGAAATGTGTAACCTTTTGTTTTGTTCTGTATGATAAGTGTATCATTTTTGTTAAATGTGTAGTTTCTGAGATGGAGATAGGGGATCATCCCAACATTCGCCTAGCTCAGTGGTTCCCAATCAGTGGTACGCAAAACCCCAGGGGTACGTGAGGTTGCTTCATGCACTATAATCTCTTTGCTAAGGTAATCACAACAATAGTTAAAAAAAAAACAATTAGGCAAACATTACTATCACCAAACTATATTTTAAGACAAACTGCGTATGTGTGAATTATATTACTCTAATGCTGTGGTTGTGACTGGAATGAACGCATTTATTTATTATTTCTGTTTAAAGGATACACAAGTTTGAGCTCTTTCTTGAAGTGGTACTCGGGAGGGAGGACTAATTGGGGACCACTGGCCTAGATGATTGTGGGAAACTGCAGTCAGGAAGGCATGTATGCAGGGACCAGAATTAAATTGTGGTCCCATTGTACCTCCCAGATTCAGTGCACAGCGCCTTAATACACTGAGCCTCACTGGAGGATCATATGCATATAATATTTTAGTATTTTTCTGAAAATCACACTCCACTTGCCAAATTGCCCAGTCCTACCAACATGTATAGTGTATTGAACTGAAATATTGTAAATTGTTTGTGTTTTGTGTTCATCCAGTACTCCTGCTTTCATCTGTGGGTGACGGGTTTTTTTTTCATACTCTTCCTTATCTTTACATACCTTAATTTTGAATAATACGGCCTGAGGAATGTCTGCACAAATCTTTGGTTAATTGACAACTGCTTCTATGGATGTCCATGTGTTACTCTTGCCGAAGCAGCATTTCATTGTATAAAAATGAACAAATTTAAATTCTCATTTGCTTCGATAGTGCACTAAGACACAAGTTTCTATTTTCTTCAACTATGAGGTTTTCAGCAATTGGAATAAAGAGTACTCAGCTCTAGTAGTGTCCTCCATTATGCCCAGGCTCTATTGTATAAGGTGTGGAGAAAAAGCACAGCAAGTTTGTGTACTAATTTTTGGTAATAGTGCATACTTGTTAGACGAGTGTAAAAAAAAATAAAAAAAAAATAAAAATACGTCAATCAAATTTTAAAATTTGATTATACGACTTTTTAAAAAAATAATCAACTGCTTGAGGTTATTGCATACTGTGACTTTATATGTATTTAGTTTTTATTATGAAATTTGGTACATCTTAGGTACTTCATGTATAATTTGTTGCACTGATTAACTTCTACGTTTTTTTATATATATATATATAAAACGTAGCATTTTAATCGAAGGTTCCATTTGTATTTGATATGCAGTTATCTTCCTTTACCTTTAAACGCAAACATGTGTACTATGTACATTTTTCAAGTTTGGTATAGATTTTTTTAGGTATTGCAAGAGGTTGCAATACTGCTATCACAATTTTGTCACATTAACCCATGATGTCACACCATGCCGTGATTAGACTGTGCAGATATGTCACTAGTGGGATCTGCACAGAAATGGATTTTCTTGGTCTTGGAAAAACCAGCTGCACTAATTCCTGAAAGAAATAATAAAGAAACAGAATAATTAATACCTATAAATTCTGTATCGTGGCATCATCTCCACTACAATCCATCTGCTTGATTCTACAGCGCAATACTTGATTGTACTTTAAACAGTATCAACAGCTCTGAGTAGAAAACAGGGTTCTAATTAATTTACAAAATGATGTAATTTTTAGCTTTTGTGGGCCAGGATGTATTTCAGCCTAACCACAACCACTAAATATATTTTTTTAAACCCTCCAATTCTACAGCTCTGTTAATAAAAGTATGTCTCTCCACTAAAAAAAAAAAAAAGTGTGTTTGCAACTAAGCACACTGTGTAATGTGCCATGCTGTAATGTTAATACTCTCTGTGGAAGAAAATTTTTGTGGCGGAATTGTGATCTCCAATAGGTCTAATTTTAAATGTTAAAGGCAAAATTTATTTTAGTAGTTATTACGGATTTAATGAACCGTGGACATATTCACATTCTAGGCCTAAGTGAAACAAAATGGAAAGGTTGCAACACAAGAATGTTGGATGACGGATACAAACTATACTGGAGTGGGAACAAAACAGCGGCCAAAAATGGAGTTGGTTTAGTACTCCACAAAGACATTGACAGCATAACAGATGTCTCATTTATCAATGAAAGATTAATAAAAGCCAAAATATGCCTACAAGGAGAAACCATAACTGTGGTCCAGGTCTTACGCCCCACAGCAGGGATGCAGTGAAGACCAAAAAACGAGCTTTATAGAAGAACTAGAAAGTATCATTGATGAAGAGAACCTAGTGATAATGGGAGACTTCAATGCCCAAATAGGAACTGATAGGTCAGGCTATGAAGGAATTATGGGGCCATATGGATTTGGCAGTAGAAATGCTGAGGGAGACCTTCTGCTCGACTTATGCACAAAAAATAAACTTGTGGTGAAAAATTCATGGTTTCAGAAAAAAGATAGCCACAAAGTTACAAGATACAGCTGGGATGGTCAACATAGATCTGTAATAGACTACATTGTAACAGATAGGCTAAGTGGAGAAAAAATGCAAGATGTGAAAGTAATACCCAGCGAAAGTCTCAACAGTGACCACAGACTACTTGTTGCTGATATGAGAGTTACTAAAGCTATTGCAAAGGTAACTAGGAAGAAAAGACAGAGTTAAAGACTGGAAACTGAAAGACATGGACTGCAAACAACAGTTTCAAGAGGAAATTAAAGCCAAAATACCAACAACTGATATACAAAAGGGCCACGAAAAATGGAATTATTTTAAGACAAGTCTTGTTGCAAGTGCAGAAAAAATATGTGGAAGAACAAGCAGGAGAGTTAAAGAGAAAAGGACATCATGGTGGAACAACAGAGTAAAAGAAGCAATAGCCAAAAGAAATAAAGCCAAAAAAGCTCTAGATATTGCCAAGTCCTACAGAAGAAAAAACAGTGATCAAGCAGATAATGGCAGATTGGAAGAGATGGCAAAAGACTTTAGAAGCAGCAAATTGGAAGTTAAAAGAATTGTACAAGAAGAAAAGGAGAAAAGCTGGGAAGATTTTACATCTAAACTAGAAGAGGATAGTAAAGGGAATATGAAAATGTTATATGGAATTGTAAAACACAAAAGATCGGATAAGGAAACAATTACAGCAATAGAGACAGCTGATGGAAATATAGTTCGCAATATAAGAAGTATCAGGGAAGCCATGAAACAATATTTTGACAAACTACTAAATGGACCTAATGGGATAAACGATGAAGAAACAAGTCAGAGGATAATAGATGAAGGCACCCCAATAACTTGGTCAGAGGTCGAGAGAGCTCTCCATAAGATGAAAGTCAGCAGGAGTCGACGAAGTTACATCTGACATGATTAAAGCTGCCAGTCCACCAGGGATACAATGGCTGTATAGAGTCCTCAGAGCAATATGGAATGATAACCAAATACCAGAAGACTGGACGAAAGGGGTGGTAATTCATATATTCAAGAAAGGGAACAGAAGGAAAAGTGAAAACTATAGAGGTATTACCCTCCTATCACACGGCCTCAAAATTATGGAAAAGATAGTTGAAGCCAGAGTACGAACAATATTAGAGCCCATCTTAGAAGAGGAACAACATGGGTTTAGGGCTGGAAGAAGCACAACAGATCTAATATTTGCCTTGAGAATGCTGGTGGAGAAATATTGGGAAAGAGGGAAAAACCTAATTATTGTGTTTATGGACCTAGAAAAGGCATACGATAATGTTCCTAGATCAACTATCTGGAAAAGTCTAAGAAAACTTGAAATACCAGAGTACCTCATAAGAAAGATCCAAATGCTGTACAATAACTGCAAGAGCTGTGTCAATGTTGGGGATGGTTACTCTGAATGGTTTAGTACAACAAGGAAGTGCCCTTTCACCCCTTCTGTTCATAGTGGTGATGGATAACATCTTAAAAGAACTAAAAAGAACATTCAATAGAGATCTACAGGCACTAGTGTTTGCAGATGATGTAGCAGTATGGGATGAAACAGAAGAAGGAATACAAAACAAATTGAAGATGTGGAATTATAAGTTTGAAGAATCCAAAAAAAAAAAAACTGTAGCACTAAAAATAAGCCGAAAGAATACAGACTGTCATATAAAATTACAAGACCACGAAATTGAAGTTGTTGACCAATTCAGCTACCTGGGGAGCATAATTGCCAATAATGGTAGAAGTGAGTTAGAAATAGTGAGTAGAGTAACCAAAGGAGCCAACTTCTACAGTAATGTGCGAGGCTTACTATGGGACATGAAGGTTCCCAGAAGAACAAAAATTGTCTTGTACAAATCATATCTCATTCCTATTCTCACATATGCTTTGGCAACATGCACACTAACATCAAGGGACCTTAGCAAGATCCAAGCATGTGAAATGAAGTTTCTTAGAACGGCCCTCCAGAAAACTAGACTTGACCGCATAAAGAATGATGAAATTAGATCAAACCTAGAGCTAAGGGAATCCATGGAAGAGAGACTTAGGTCATCAAGACTTCGATGGTTTGGGCATGTGAAGAGAATGACTAGTAAAAAAGACTGCCAAAAACTTATTTTGAAAAAGGATACTGGGCAAAAGACCAGTGGGAAGACCAAGAAGAAGATGGACAGACCAACTGAAGGAGGACTTAGAGAGAAGAGGCAGGAATTGGGAGTACATCACAGACAGAGAAACCTTTCTGGACAGGAAAAGGTGGAAAACAATCGTCTACAACAACCAAGGCTCGTAAACCACTTTGTGTATGTTTCAAATATTTGGTTATCTTCGGTGTATTTCATTTATGTTGATTAATGTAGTTCACATTTGCTTTTCTTCTTGATAGAATATTCTTATCATTCCCACTGAGTGTGGTGGGTTAACGGTTAACACTCTGGCCTCTCATTCAGGAGGACTTGGGTCTAAATCCCACTCCAGGCATCGGGATTTGGGTTTTCCATGGTTTCCCCAAATCACTCCTGACGATTGCCGGGATGCTTCTGTAACGATTTCTTTCGTTACTTAAGGATTATTAACTGGATATTACCATTGACAAACCGTTATTTAATTATTCAATACTAATTCTTTTTTTAAAAAAAATAATTCTGGGATGGAATTTCTGTTTGAAACTACATAACATTTATTTACAATATGTACAAAAAAATAAAAAAATAAAGTAACACTAAATTACAATTTTTGTATGTAAAATTTGCTCCAGCATGGGATGCCTTGAATGTATCTCTTAATACAAGAAACGTAAAAATAAATGACAGTGTCCTGATGAAGCAATAATAAACTGGCTCATGAGAAAATTCCCGGGTCGTTTCAGGTGCAGTCGCATGAAAATGTCAATGCAGTGATAAAGTTTTTTTTTTTTAAGCACATTACCGTGTTGTTGCCTGCGTGCTGGAGAAATTCTTCCGTCGACTAATACGCTGCATAAAAATATCAGCCTCACTCTGACCCTGAGATGGGCTGACCCTTGACATGAAACACTTTTTCACAGATTTTACACATCACACTTGAACTAGACGCTGCTGCGTATCACCAAAACCGTCCTCCTCTCCGTCTCTACACGCGATGAGTCCCTTTGTCCTCGTCCACCCACGAGGTCAGTTTGCGCGCCACCCTCAGCTCTGCCAATCAGGGTGCTGCATCCGGTGGCCAATTCCCGGTATTTGAAGCAGGACCTTAGAACAAAAGTGGCGTCTTAAACACCTGCACATAGATGGCAGCTGTTGCCTCTTTCACACCATTCACACACACGGTGACGCAAGGTGGCTCCACCTTGACAAATGTAGTGGATCCCATAACACTACATAGCCCTCCCTTGTTTGTAGATTTAAAAAAAAATATATATCGGGCTGAATAAATGCTATGTTTGAATAATAAAAAAAAATCACTTGAGTTTAAATTCTCACAATTGAAACTTCCCTCATATTTGTCCGTGATACAATTCACTTGGAGAGTCCATTTTACGCTGTCACATCCCATGCCAGATTAAATCACGATCCTACTACTTACGAAAACACAATATAGTTTTACAACAACAACAACAAAAATGACCAATCAAACTTTATCCCATGTTAAAATGCTGAACCGAAAGTAACCCCTAATGAAATACTACTTCCCTCAACGGACTCTACATTCCCTCATCAATGTTAGGATGTATTATCAATATTTATGTACCAGCCATGATGTTACAAAACAAATTGAGCCATCATTCATTCATGTTCACTCACACAGATATGTCTAACATCTAACAGAAATTTGAAAACTATAAACTAACAATGACTTGAAAGATATGACAAATAAAAGGATTCAACATCATGAAACAAAACATAAATTAGCAAATAATATTGAATATAGCCAATGTTTGTTTATACAGCACCATTATTAACAGTAAGAATGATTCAGAAACATTTACTAATATAACAAAAAACAATTATATTTTTTATTTTTTTTAGACGCTAATTAACATCGTAAAGCAAACAATATCATTGCATCAGAAACAAAAATCTGAGGAACGAAAATTTTTTTAGTTAACTCACAACGTTCTCACTGGCATAGAGTTCAGTCTTTCTTTAGTCCATGGAAATTGCCTAACTTTACATTTTCTTAATATAAACATTAATTCATTATTTTTCCATTACAAATGGGTATCCATGTAGGATGCAAATATATTCCAACAAGTTGGCTACTCAAGAAAAAAAAGAAAATTTGAAAATGCTATCTCGAAAATCTTTAACCGGTCCTATCCTGGTTTCTATTTTTATTTTACAGATGTATTCCCAATCATTAATTGATTCATTACACTTGATCATGACATCTCAATACATTAAAAGAAAACATCGAAATGAATTGAGCCACAGATGATTTATATTCTTAGATTAGCATATACATATATTAATACAAAATATATGATGACTACAAAAAAATAAAATATTTTACACAATGTGACATTATCACTATTTTCCTTTTTTATTAAAATAAAACCACCAGCTGTTATTTAATCAATCAGATAACCACAGTAATGTCTCATCGAACATCCCTGTACCTAAATACATAAAAAAATACTTTTGTATTCCACAACATTTTTATAGGTATGATGTAAGCAAACAAAAATATGCTCATTAATTTTCCCCGTTTCAATGTATGTAACCAAAACGTATGTAGAGTTTAATCCAACCACATTATTATGATCAATATACTTGTCGACGTTAATCCCAATATACGTGTGAGTGTGTGTTGATATCGAGATCGTCGTGTTCCCTGGGATTTTGAAGACTACACGACATTCGACTGTACACACTAAATGACATCTTTGTCATTATAAGGAAAACTACATTTTGTCTTCATGGCTTAACTTCCCTATCCTTAATGGGAAAATACAATTTGCCGATGCCACTTGGTTACGGTCGACCTTCTACTTCAAACACTTATTTCCTGCGATTTACCCATCTCGATTTATTTCGTTACTTAAGGATTATTAATTGGATATTACCATTCACAAACCGTTATTTAATTATTCAATACTAATTCTTTTTTTAAAAAATAATTCTGGGATAAAATTTCTGTTTGAAACTACATAATATTAATTTACAATATGCACAAACGAAAAAAATAAAATAAAGGAACACTAAATTACAATTTTTGTACGTAAAATTTGCTCCAGCACGGGATGCCTTGAATGTATTTCTTAATACAAGAAACGTAAAAATAAATGACAGTGTCCTGATGAAGCAATAATAAACTGGCTAATGAGAAAATTCCCGGGTCGTTTCAGGTGCAGTCGCATGAAAATGTCAATGCAGTGATAAAGTTTTTTTCTTTTTAAGCACATTACCGTGTTGTTGCCTGCGTTCTGGAGAAACTCTTCCGTTGACTAAATACGCTGCATAAAAATATCAGCCCCACTCTGACCCTGAGATGAAACACTTTTTCACACATTTTACACATCACACTTGAACTAGACGCTGCTGCGTATCACCAAAACCGTCCCCCTCTCCATCTCTCCGCGCGATGAGTCCCCTTTTGTCCTGGTCCACCCACGAGGTCAGTTGGCGCGCCACCCGAGCTCTGCCAATCAGGGTGCTGCATCCGGTGGTCAATTCCCGGTATTTGAAGCAGGACCATAGAACAAAAGTGGCGTCTTACACACCTGCACATAGATGGCAGCTGTTGCCTCTTTCACACCATTCACACACACGGTGACGCAAGGTGGCTCCACCTTGACAAATGTAGTGGATCCCATAACACTACACTTCCTACAAAAGGTGATGGCCAAATTTCTTCCTGTGTTTTTGTCCCACCTCTAATGACCTTGACGTTGAAGAAGGATAATGCCAAAATAATAATAAGAAAACTTGTCATTCCAGTTTGTGTTGCAACATTTGCTATAGTTGCAGACTTCGGCCGCGAAAAATGTGTTCTTGCTTCAGTTGAGCAATCTTTTTGATAAAATGTAGAGAATTCATAAAAAACCTCTCCATGTTTAATTAATAATTAAGTTGAAAATTTGTTCATCTTTAACAAATCACACAGCCTTTATTTCTTTCAAGTAATGTGTGTATTTTGCTAAGCACACCAATAGTAGCAGCATCTAGGGATTGAACTATACACAAATTCTACAGAAATTAAATGGGTAATAATTTTTGTACCTTGGAAGCTTAGTCTAACTTCTGTGGCATTTATATGGATCTAGTATGCTAGGTGTACCAGACGTCCCTGTTTCCCTGGGACAGTCCCCATATTTAGCTTTCTGTTGCTCGACAGATTTCATCACCACAAATTTACAAATTTTAACCACTGTCCCCAAATATTTTTTTAATCATGCACAGATTTTTTATAACCCCTGATTGGCTAATTCATTCCTTCAATGAAATAAACGCAGGAATAAAAGAAAATATTGGACACAACATCTTTGAAAAATCATATCTCCTTGCTGTGTGCAGTAACTCTGTCTGTGATCCTCTTTGTAATTAAATAAACAGATGGAATGAATCCAGTGTTCATCTTTGCTCAAGATATTTTTCTTACAGAACGGTCCCCTATATACAGCTGCTTAAGTTAATATCAGTGTTTTTCTCTCTTCTTGGTAGTAATCTATCTGTAGAAGGAATTTTCTCCTTAGGGTCATTCCATGTGAATACAACCAAAAAATGACATTTTGACACCCACCTACGCGGATTTTGACGAAACTTGGTGAGTTTAGTCCTCTTATATAAAAAAGTGTCCACATCAAATTTTTGCTCTCAATTTGGTTTAGTTTTCATTTTACAGCCAATTGAAATTTTAAATGTTAGATATTTTCCAAATTCTGACGATTCTGCTCTGACTGAAAATAATTTATATTTCATTTATTTTTCAGTCAGTTTTTATGAAAATTTACAGTAATATTAATGAAAGCATGAGAATTCCAGAAAAAATATGAAAAAATTCCAAGAAATATTTTTAAAACAGAAAAAAAAATTTCATGAATTTTTTCTGAAAGTATTTAATACAGGTACGTTGAAAGTCATTATTAACCAAAGGGTAAACAATAACCCAAAAAATTCTTTTTTCCTAATGATCTCAGAAGTGTGTTTGTCATTTAAAAAATAAAATAAATGCTTTTTCATTTCTTTTTATATACCTACTTTTAAAATTAAATATAAATTTTGAAAAATTTTCTTTATCCTATTTGTTTACATAGCTATATATTATTTGCTGGAAAAATAATTTTAATGTTTTATTTTATTAAACATTGAGCATCTATCAGATCAGCTTGTTATAATATATATTATTTCTATACACAAGCCTGTATCTTCCTTCATACTTAACTGAAATCAATGAATGTGGTGTCATTTTAAAGCTTATGATCTCCACTTTGGTCACATTACATTTTAAGAAAGGAATTTTTCGTAATTCGATCCTTAAAGGTCAAAAATGTTATTTTTTCTAAAATGCGTTTTTTGTATCTCGAGCCATTTAACTCCCTGGATATCTAACCAAAATCGATAAATGAAGTAGGATTATCAGGAATAATGTTTCAGCTTTGTGACATCATATTTTAAGAAAGAATTATTTGGAATTCAACCCTTAAAGGGAAAAAGTATTTTTGTGTAATGCATTTTTGTGACACGAGCCATTTATCTCCTTGATATCTAACTGATTAAGGTCTCCGTCATAGTCACCTTATATTTTAAGAAAGAATTTTTCGTAATTTGACCCTTAAAGGGCAAAAAGTAAATATTTCTAAAATGTGTTTTTTGTGTTTCGAGTCATTTATCTCCCTGGATTTCTAACCAAAATCGATAAATGAATTAGGAGTATGAAGAGTAATGAACATCATATATTAAGAAAGAATGTTTTTGGAATTTAACCCTTAGTGGGAAAAATTATAAATGATTCTACAACGCATTTTTGTGTCACAAGCCATTTATCTCCATTAATATCTAACCGAAATAGATAAAAGTGGTATCATTCTAAAAATTAAGGTTTCCGCTGTGGTTAAATCACATTTTAAGAAATGAATTTTTCTGAATTAAACTCTTAAAGGGCATAAATGTCGGTATTTCTAAAATGCATTTTTTTGTGTCTCGAGTCATTTATCTCCCTTGACAATTATACAAAGTTGATAAACGAAGTATCACTTACAAGATTGAAGTCTTTGTAATGTCTTCGGTTCCGTTACCACGTTTTAAGAAAGGAATTTTTAAAAATTCTAATCTTAGAGGGCAAAAGTATTAATATTTTTACAACGTATTTTTCTGTCATGAGCTATTTATTTCCCTTGATACCTAGCCGAATTCAATAAATGAGGTATCGATTTAAATATTAAATTATCCGCTATGGTCACATCATATTTTAAGAAACAACGTTCTCCAAATTCAACCCTTAAGGGGTCAAAATATCATCATTTCTCAAAACTTTTTTTTTTTTACCTCGCTTGATAACTAACCGAAATTGATAAATGAGGTATCATTTTAAAGTTCAAGGTGGCTGCTTTGGTCACACCGTAGTTTATAAAAGGAATTTTTTGGAATTCGACCCTTAAAGGGCAAAAGTATCAATATTATTTATACAAAGTGTTTTTTTTTATTACAAGCCATTTACCTTCTTCGATACATAGCCGAAATCGATAAATGACATATCATTTTAAAAATTAAGGTCTCCAGCTAGATAAAATCATAAATTAAGAACATTTTTTTCGGAATTTGGTGCTTAAAGTGGTATCGTGTATGAGACTGATCAGATTGCAGCAGCGGATACCACAGAGATGTCAATAAACTTTTTTTTATTCAATAAGTTGCTTTTCGGATATTTTTTTTTCTGTCGGAGAAACACTGTCATTTTGCTAAAGAATTCCAACGTAAACATTTTATTAGCACAGCAACAAATATTTCAGAGATGTTGATATGCTGTGTGCATTTTGTTCAGGTTGGTTTTATTATGGTCAGTGATAGTTTGTCATCAATACAGAATGTTTTAAGTTTTCCTAACTGTTTCGTAACATGTTTTGAGTATTTTGATGAGTTCCTATCACACTAAAAAAAAAAAAAAAAAAAAAAAAAAAAATGCTACAAAAGTACGGTTCTACTTTCCATTATATTACAAGCATTCAACCTCACTATTCATCAAATTTTATTCGCGAAATTTTCGCGTGGGTCATATAGTTACTATTATTTACAAAAGTTTTTTTTGTTTACGTTTCTATCTCTGAAATACTGATTCTACTTTAATTTTTTGTTTCAAACTTCTTTTATGTAATATGATGATTAATATTTTATTAACCTTTATAGATTCAAGTTTGTGTCGATTGGACAAAAAGAAAATGTTTATATATACAATACATAATATTTAACAACAATTTATTACCATAACAGAAATTTTTGGCTATTAATTTCCATTAGATGTTTTCCTAGATATAGTACTATTTAAGTTCTTTAAACTGATTCATTCTTTCTTGGATCATCTTCATACAGTTTGTAGGTAATTGATAGACTCTCCCAGTTGATGTTACTGGAGGGTCTATAACAGTAAGCAGGCGTGGAATTGGAACAGGGTAGATATATTCTCTCTTTGGCCAATAAAATGATTGTGAGGGTCCTTGCAGATGCAAAAATTTAATTGTATCGTCCCCTTCGTTTTCATTGATGTTTGTAACAATCCCATAAATTATGATACGTGCAAGCAACATAGCATTTGATGTATAGCTCATTTACTGTCACATATTTTCTGAATTTGTCTTTCAATTTGTAAGTTAAAATAAGATAGGATAGGGAAAAATAAACAGATACCCGTCACTTACCACAGATGAAGGCAGGAGGGCGAGATGAACACGTAAAAACACAAAACGCAAAAACATAAACAAATTGCACAATATTTCGACATAAGTCTTAGTCATATGGGAGGCGAGATATATGGCAGGGGGAAAGATGTGGTCACATCCCAACCCGCCACATGAATGAAGCACAGGCAGAAAACTCGTGGTGGGGGTAGAATTGCCGGGAAGGGGGGGAGGGTATAGGCTTGACCAGCGATTAATGTGGAACAAAACAATATAATCTTTGTGTAGCATAATTCAAAAAGTTATAAATATATATATGTAATGAATAGATGAAATGTACGCTATCCTATCTTATTTTTAGTGCCTCACGGCAGTTTCTTTGTTTCCATTATCCAATTTGTAAGTTAAACTGCTTTTGTTGTCACTGCTGATTCTGCTAGCCTCCACAGTTGCCGTACTGTCATGTGGCTTAAAGTTGTGTAAACTTCTTATCACTGGAAATGATTTTCAAGATTAGAATTTTATGAATCTTTGTCTACATGAAAAAGACTTTAACATAAAAGGCCAGTGGTCATTTTTCGCCACTAGTCATGGCAAAACTGAATGTGGTGGAATTGGGGAACACTGAAAAGATTAGCTAGAAAAAATAGTCTCCTAAGACCTGTAGAAAAACAAATGACACAGTTTTTTTTCCATTTTTATAAGGACGATATTACAAACCTAAATTTTTATTTTATTTCTAAAGGCTGATCTTGAAAATCATTTTAGAGGTGTTCAACAATTCCAAGGATAAGACGTTTACAACTTTAAGCCAGCAGGCAGGACAGGAACTGTGGAAGCTAGAAGAATCAGCAGTGGTGACAAAAGCAGTTTAACTTGCAAACTGAAAGTCAAATGCACAACATGTGTGACAGTAAATGAGCTACACATCGAATGCTATGTTGCATGCATGTATGATCATTTTTGGTATTTTGGAATTGTCACAGACATCAGTGAAGAAGGGGATGATGCAATAAATTTTTGCATCCCCAAGGACCCTCACCGTCATTTTAGTGGCCAAAATGAGAAGATATCTGCCCTGTTCCAGTTCCACGTCTGCTTGCTGTTATAGACCCTCCAGCAACATCAACTGGGGGAGTCTATCAATTCCCTACAGACTGTATGAGGATGATCAAAGAAAGAATGAATCAGTTTAAAGAACTTAAATAGTACTATATCTAGGAAAACATCTAATGGAAATTAATAGCCAAAAATTTCCATTATGGTATTTTTAGTTAAATTTTTCTGAAATATTATGTATTATATATATATAAACATTTTCTATTTGTCAAATCCACATAAACTTGAATCTAAAAAGGTTACTAAAATATTAATCATCGTATTACATAAAAGAAGTTGGAAAAAAAATCAAAGTTGAGTCAGTGTTTCAGAGAGAGATAAATAAACAAAAAAACTTTAGTAAATAATATAAATAACAAGCTGATCTGATAGATGCTCAATGTTCAATAAATAAACACATTAAAAATTGTTTTTACAGCAAATAATATACAGCAAATTGGATAATGAAATTTTTAAAAAAAAATTATATTTAATTTTAAAAGAATATACAAAGAAATGAAAAAGCCATGAATTTTATGTTTTTAAACGATAGAACACACTTCTAAGATCATTAAGAAAAAAGAATTTTTTGAGTTATTATATTCCCTTTGGTTGATAATGACTTTCAATGTATTACACACTTTCAGAACAAATTCATGAAAATATTTCTTGGAATTTTTTAATATTTTTTCTGGAATCCTATTAATATCCCTGTAAATTTTCATAAAAATTGACTGAAAAATAAATGAAATATAAATTATTTTCAATCAAATAGCAGAATCGTCGGAATTAGGATTGTATCAAACATTCAAAATTTCAATTGGCTGTAAAATGAAAACTAAACCAGATTGAGAAGAAAAAAATTGTCTATACTTTTCTGTATAGGAAGACTAAACTTGCCAAGTTTAATCAAAATCCGAGTCGGTGGGTGTCATGGCTTGATTGACATGGGATGACCCCTTAATGAACATGATACAGACATCACGGGAATCAAGAATGAGTACAGAAACAGTTCAGTCTATGTTGACTATGTTAACAAACTTTTCTGCGGTGTACCAAGAATTTTCAGACATGCTTGGATCCAGACTAGATCTCAAGAAAATTTGTTCTTCTGAAAAAACCACTAATAATTTGAATGTAAAATCAGTTACCATATCATTGAAAATACAAAATATATAACGATGTTAAATGTTTTTTTTTTAAAGCAAACCCAATCTTTAATGATATAATTTACAACAATGCAGTGCGTTGTTAGGACAAATGCTGAAACTGTCCCCAGATACGGTGAAAAAATTCTGGTAACCATATAGTATGCACATTTTTCTTGGAATTCATATGTTTATAGTGGATGTGAAAACACATTAGAAATGTAATATTACTGAGACCAACATGTAGAAAAAAAATTTGTAATTATTAATATATAAGAATTTCTTGTTACTTTGGTAGGCTTTCAGTCATTACTTTTTTTTTACATTCCTATAGGCTGGTATAAAGTACAGTATACGTGATATTTAAGGATTCCAGATGGTGTTTAATTTTAAGTTTCTTTTACTCTTTGTGTGTGGCTCATTAATATTAAGGTCATTAAAGTAAATTCAGGTTTGGGGTGCCCTAAAGATGTTAATTCACTTTTAGTTTGAAGTCAGTTGTAAGTGACAGACATTTGGGAACCTAAAAACTGTGGAATTTGTGAATCAGGGTATATGAAATTTCAAACTGCAAAATTTTTTCTCAACTTTACAAAAAAGTTATAAATGTGCACAGTTATAAATTGTTAGTAAATGTTAGTAGTAATGGTATTTTATAACAACTTTTGTAATTGCTAAATGTCGGACAGTAAGCAACTGTGATTGTGATGAATGAAAATAATGACTTGATTGCCATAGAATTTAAGAAATGGAAGTCTCTGCTTATGTTTTTAATCAGACATTTCAATATTCATTTAAACCTTGGAATCATATAAGAGGACTTCATTCTGATGTAGTAACTTTCCATATTTCTTCTATCAACATGCTGAAAATGTGAAGACTACTTTTTACATTGTTATTAGCATATGGTTTTCTAAATCTTATATATATATATATGTAAAAATAGACATGTGTTTCCTTATATTTCACTTTTCAACCACCACTACCTAGCACAGATCACTGGTGTTTGTATGTGGTAGCAGCATGGCGTTTCCTATTGTGCACAAAGTTGGCCGAATGCCGTTAGCTGTGGATGTGTGGAATATATTTGATGGTTAAAGTTGGTCGAAGTACGGCTTTTTCAAATTTCGACCAGACTTGTGTGTCCCTTTATTTCTCTTTCCTGACACAAATATACAGCATAGACCATTGGTATTCATGTGTGGTGTTGGCATTGAGTCTCCCATTGTGCACTATGGTGGTTGTATGTCGTTAGCTATGGGTGAGTTGGAGATATGGTGGTTGAAAGTGGTCGACCTTGGGCACTGTCATATTTCGACCAAAAACGTGTGTGTCCCTACGACATTTTTTAGCCAAAAGTATCCAGCGCAGATCACTGGTGTTTGTGTGTGGTAGTAGCATGCATTCACTGATCGAGCACAACGTTGGCCCAATTTTGGTAGCTGTGGGGGTGCGGGAGATATGGTGGTTGAAAGAGGTCTGTCGAGGACATTTACGTATTTTGACGAAAGACGTGTGTCCATAAATTTCACTTTGCTACCTCAACTACATAGCGCAGATCACTGGTGTTCATTTGTGGTAGTAGCATTGAGTCACCTGTCGTGCACTGTGGTGGTTAGACATCATTAGCTATGGGGATGTGGGAGATATGGTGATTGATAGTGGCGCCCCGGGACAGTTTCATATTTCTACCAAAGATGTATGTATCCCTATGACTCACTTTTTAGCCAAAACTATCTAGTGCAGATAACTGGTGTTTGTGCGTAGTAGTAGCATACATTCACTGATTGTGCACAACGTTGACTAAATTGCAGTAACTGTTGGGATGTGGATGATATGGTGGTTGAAAGTGGTCGATCAAAGATATTTTCGTATTTTGACACAAAGGCATATGTGTCCGTATATTTCACTTTGCTACTACAGCTACATAGTGCGGATCTCTGGTGTTTGCTGAGGTTTATAGTGTTCACCAGGGGGCTCTTTCGTATTTTGGCCAAAGATGTATGTGTCCCTATGGCTCACTTTTTAGCCAAAACTATCTAGCGCAGATAACTGGTGTTTGTGCGTAGTAGTAGCATACATTCACTGATTGTGCACAACGTTGACTAAATTGCAGTAACTGTTGGGATGTGGATGATATGGTGGTTGAAAGTGGTCGATCAAAGATATTTTCGTATTTTGACACAAAGGCATATGTGTCCGTATATTTCACTTTGCTACTACAGCTACATAGTGCGGATCTCTGGTGTTTGCTGAGGTTTATAGTGTTCACCAGGGGGCTCTTTCGTATTTTGGCCAAAGATGTATGTGTCCCTATGGCTCACTTTTTAGCCAAAACTATCTAGCGCAGATAACTGGTGTAGGTGCATAGTAGTAGCATACATTCACTGATTGTGCACAATGTTGACAGAATTTCAGTAACTGTGGATGTGTGGGATATATTGTGGTTGAAAGTGGTGGATCAAGGAAATTTTCGTATTTCGACCAAAGGCATATGTATCCGCATATTTCACTTTGCTGCCACAACTGCATAGTGTGTTTGTGTATGGTATTAGCATCGAGTCTCCCATTGTGCACGATAATGGTTAGCTGTCAGTATCTATGGGGGTGTGGGAGATATGTTAGTTGAAAGTGGTTGATGTTTGTCATTTTCCTATTTGTACCAAAGACATGTGTGTCTCTATATTTCACATTACAGCCTGAACTACCAAGCGCAGACCACTGGCGTTTGTGTGTGGTAGTAGCATACATTCACCGATAGTGCACAATGTTGGTCAAATTTTGGTAACCGTGGGGATGTGGGAGATTTGGTGATTGAAATTGGTCATAAGCATATTTTCGCATTTCAACCGAAGACATATGTGTCCATATGTTTCACTTTGCAGCCACAAATATATAGTGCAGATCTCTAGTGTGTGTTTGTGTGTGTTAGTAGCATTGAGTTTCCCATCATGCTCTGTTGGTAGTTAGATGTCAATTGCTTTGGGGATGTGAAAGATATGTTGGTTGGTGATTGGTTGACGTATGACATTTTCCTTTTTCTACCAAAGACGTGTGTGCACCTATATTTGAACACACTATTTCAGGCACAAGAATGTTGGAAGATTTTCTTTTGTAGGTAAAGGGGTCAGGGATTGGAATAAGTTCTCAAGAAAAATGGTGCAAATGCTGAAAAAATTTAAACTTGAAATTTATAGAGGATAAAAGTAGGTGAGTATAAGAAAGAGGAAAAATTGGTGTGTAGGCAAATTGTTTCCAGAATATGCCCTCCATCGCAATTAAATTTTTAAAATGTATAGTGATGTGTTACAATGGGAATACTATGATGTTATGGCATTGAACATTTGATAGTGTACACATTTCTTTTTTTAAATTAATCTTCTCAAAACTTCTTGGACCTTGTATTACTGGTTGCTTGTTACAACTCCTTGTGAGAAAAAACCATTTTTTTTTTTATACCATCATTGTTGCTAGTAATGTTAAGATTTTTGTTAAGTGTGTCTTTTTTCTGCACTCTTCATGCATTTTAAAATATAAATTCTATAATGTTTTCTTCTTTCAGAGTTCTTCTTGTTCATATTTAACATGATTATATTAGGCTTTTCTATTAAAATTAAAATAAACACACCAGTTGTAGACAGCGTGATTATTAGTACAGTAATACCCCGCTTTACGCGAGGGATACGTTCCGCAAAAAATCGCGTTAAGTGAAATTCGCGTAAATCGGGGTTTACGATTAAACAGTCAAAAGTTAATGAAAAAAAAAATTCAAATCATTGGAATCAATCTCTTTAATTCTAGGAACACTTTATGCAGTATTACATGTTTTTTTTTTTTTTTTTTTTTTTTTTTTTTTTTTTTTTTTTTTTTTTTTAAAAACGGAAAAATACATCTATTGTCTTTTGGGTACCATTTCTTTTACGTTCTTGTAAAATACGTTCACCCAATGCTGTTTTTAATTGTTTGACACATGGTCCAAACACGGTCATCATCACTAACTATGCTATGCAATATGTCCAAACCTGAATAAATTTTTGAACGAATATTTTGTATTCCGCTTGAAGATAAAATTCTTTCTTCTACTTGTCCTTCCTCATCGTTTATGAAATTATTCTGTAACTCGATCAAATCTTCATTGCTGAGAGGTTCGTCGTGAGTTGCTACAAGTTCTTCAAGATCTTCTACCGCGACATCTTCAAGTTCAGACCACTCAATCATTGCAGCAATGTCTTCAAGCACTTGTCTGTGCATTTGGACCATTCTTCTAGGTGCTTCCACTACATCTGACCAAAGATTACGCCACACCCCGTTCATACAACTCCTTTTAACTTCTTTCCAAGACTCGTCTATGTTGTGAATATCCTTCAGGATGTTGTATGACTTCCACCGCTCTCGCATAGACTGTCTTCCTTCCCCATCTGTTTCATGAATTAGTTGGCTAAAAGTGCGGCGATGGTAATAAGCTTTGAAGTTTGCTATTGCTCCCTGGTCCATAGGTTGTAATATTGACGTAGTGTTTGGTGGAAGGAACTTCACGTACATTTTTAAATCTCTCGGCGTATCAAGAGAGGTTGGATGTCCTGAGGCATTGTCTAAGAGTAATATAACTTTACGTTCAAGCCCATTTCTGTCACAGTAGGATTTACTGACTGGCAAAAACTATTAGAATACCAATCTTGAAAAAACTTCCCATGTAACTTGCCTTTCTGTTGGACCGCCCACGACTGGTAGGCTTATCTCGTCTGTACCTCGCATTGCACGATGTGTTTCTGAATGATAAACCAGTAAAGGTTTCAGTTTGAAATCACCAGTGGCATTACCACCTAGCAGAAATCTTAATCGATCTTTCGCAGCTTTGAAACCGCTGGCTTGACGTTCTTCTTTAGAAATGAATGTTCAAGATGGCATTTTTTCCCCACTAAAGCCCGGTCTCATCATCATTGAAGATGAGAGAAACAGGAATTTTTTCTCGTGCTACGAAATCTTGAAACTTGTCTGGAAACTCAGCTGCAGCTTGAGTGTCCGCGCTGGCGGCCTCACCTGTTATCTGGATATTGTGAAGATTGGAACGCTGCTTGAACCAATGAAACCAGCCTCTGCTGGCAGCAAAAGTCGGAGTGGAAGTCACCTTCTTCTGTCTTAATATCTCATACAACGATTTTGCTTTTGTGCATATGAGATCTTGAGTCAGTGGTGTGTTCTTCTTATTTAAATCTTCGACCCAGACTGCTAGCAACTTCTCCATTCTTTCTAGGATAGACTATCTCGAACGAGAAGTTTTGTTGCACTTATAGTTGTTGAACTTTCGCTGAAAAGTTTAATTTTTTCCCGATTTTTAAAAATCATTCTCACAGTCGATTCTGACAGACCAAAATCTCTGCCAACAATTGTTGCTTTTCCGTTCTTCTTTTCACCTTCATCTTCAATTCCAAAGTTACGCTTTTACGCTCTTTTTTCTTCGTAGGCGGCATTTTTAACGTAGTGTTAAATTATGTATCTCCACTAAACGTTAAAACACGACTGCCAGCCGAGATAAACAAGTGGAACAAACGAAACAAACGAGGGAATTCCCATAGAACAAAGTCGTAGGACGGGGAATCCTCAATTCTTCGATCAGAATGGTCGGAGAAAGAGGGGATTACCGCGACCAAAGAGAAGCCAATGACTACATTATGGACATACATATTCTTAAGGAAGCAATTCGCGTAATACGAGAAATTTTAACGCGAAATTTGAAATTCGCGTTAAAGCGAAACCGCGCATACCGGGGTCGCGTAAAGCGGGGTATTACTGTACATAAGTACATTAGGTAAGGTCTATTTAAAAATGTTGCAGAAGTTGTATAAAAGTTATAGCAGTGCTACATTTTTAAGCCCTTCATATTTCAGTGATTTATGTACTTTTTCAGATCAAGTTTAACCATGATTGAATTAACGGTGAAAACACTGGACTCTCAGAACCACAGTTTTTCAGTGCCTGATGATGTAAGTAAACTACTGATAGTTATAAAACAAAAAAGTTGAAATGTTCAAATGATTAACAAAACTGCTTATCCATATTTGACTACCCTTTTACAGACCACAGTTAAGCAACTAAAAGAACGAATAGCAGAATCAATAAATTTTCCAGTCGATTCGCAAAGATTAATTTACTGCGGCAGAGTTCTTCAAGATGACAAAACTTTGAATGAGTATGGTATGTAAACAAATAATAATTTCACTTATAAATTTTAAGTTTAATGGTTTTAAATTAATTTTGTTTTATCGTACACTATAAAACTAATTAAAAGAACCCCAGTATCAGTATTTTAATTTGGTTTTCATTTACTATTTTACCAGCATTTTTCTTTGCATATAACTTCCTGCTTTTATTAATTGAACATGAAATCAACTTTCATGTATCACTTTTAATGTAAGATCCATGTTACATGATTATAGATTATCAGATTTCTATGTTTTGATAATTATGGCCTTTCAGGTTGTATTCCTCTAATTTTTACATTACTCCAATATATACATTTTTAAATGTAACTAAACTACAATAAGTGTCACATATAAACAATATTATTCATTTTCTGGGCCTCATTTCTGATAAGATTTTACTGGCTGTCACATCTGAGAGATCTAAAAGCCAGAGCTCTAAAGGCTCTCAATTTATTAAAATGTCTGTGCACTTGTGCAGACCACTCGTGTGTACTACAGTTTTATATAGCCTTTGTACGATTACATTTAGAGTTACGAAATCATCATATGTGATTTGACATAGGACAGTTATTTGCAGATGTTAGATAGTTCCACCATGTAAGAGTTTTGCTTGATGCAGGGGTGCCTTGCAACACCTTTTGTGCTGATGAGTTTCTCATCTGACGAGTTTCTCATCTGACAGCATCTCGTTTTGGCACAACTCTTCATGCACATAGCCTCAGCACTCCGTAATCCTGTTTATGAGGCAGTGATGACTCCACCTGTCAAATACCTCTAAACTAATGGTTGTAAAGCTGTCAAACCAATTAGTTATCATACAAGTACTGTTTTAGAAGAGTACAGTTATGGGTTGCCCTCTTCTCATCACCATGGTTGGAGTAAATCTTGTCCGTCAGTTCTGAAGATGCCCAGAATTATTTTAGACCTGTTTACTGCTGACACTGTATTTCTTGATGGTTTTTAATAATAATCATTACATTTTTACCCCAGCATGTACCATAGGATCTAAACCAGTTAAAAGATGAGTATGATGCTCTGTAGCATCTTGAGGGACTTAGAGATACAAGGTATATAATAATAGTATTGGTGTTATATAATCGATTGCGTCATTATGGAAGCTATATGATACACGCATCAGTTGAAAGGGGTGTGAAACAAGGTTGTAGTCTATCCCCTTTAATATCCAACTTGTATATAGAAGAAGCAATAAAGGAATTAAAAGAAAAATGTTCATGGGTCATAAGTGTTCAAGGAGAAAAAATCAGTATGCTACAATTTGCCGATGACATTGTCTGAGCAGAACGGGCTGAGGAAATTGAAAAGTTACCGAGTATCATGAACAAAATACTGAAGGAAGATTTTAGATTGAATATAAATCAAAGCAAGACAAAGTGATGAAATGTAGCAGAAATGATACCAATCACAGTAGATTAAATATACATATAGGATCGGATGCAATAGGAGAAGTGAATTCTGCTACTTGGGAAGCAAAATAGACTCTGACCATCATTTGATAATAATGAAGTGTTGGCTGAAATTTAAGCGAATAAGGAAGCAGTATAAGCAGAACAGACTGGAAGTGAATAAACTGAAATAATCTAGCATGAGAGAAAAATTTGCAGAAATGGTAGACTTAGGGCTAAGAAGTAACTCTGAAAGGAGCTTAACTGAGGACGAATGGAATACATTAAAGACGGAAATAATGAAAGCTGGAAAAGAAACATTAGGCTTTAGGGAACAAGCTGCCTGAAAACCTTGGATCACAGAAGAAATTTTGGAGCTGATGGATCACAGGAGAAGGTACAAAAATGCTCAGGATCAAGCAGGAAGACAGCAGTACAAGCAATTTAGAAATCAAATAAATAGGAAATGCAAAATAGCAAAGGAAAAATGGCTACAAGAAAAGTGTAAAGAAGTAGAAAAGGAAATGGTCGTAGGTAAAGTAGATGGTGCATGTAGAAAGATCAAACAGAATTTTCGAGAAATGAAGAAAAGAGGTATGAACATTAAAGCTGCCGATGGGAAACCTCTTTTAAGCTCTGAAGATAGAGCTGTCCGATGGAAGGAATACATTGAGAAACTGTATGCTGGGGACGACTTGAACAATAGTGTAATGGAAAAGGAAGGTGATATCGACATTGATGACTTAGGAGATCCTGTTTTTAGGACTGAATTTAATAAAGCTCTGAATGACTTGAAAGCAAATAATGCAGTTGGAATTGATGAGATCCCTGCAGAACTTCTTAAATCCCTAGGAGAGGAAGGAATTGAAAGATTATTCAAGCTGATATCAAAAAGTTATGAAACAGCAGAAATTCCAACTGATTTTAATAAAAATATCATCTTCACACTTCCAAAGAAAGCACAAGCCGACAAATGTGAGAATTATCGCACCATTAGTCTTAACATCACATGCTTCAAAATTACTGACCAGAATAATATACAGAAGGATGTAAAAGGTAGTAGAAGAGATAGTAGGTGAAGATCAGTTTGGGTTTAGGAAAAATCGCGGTACCAGGGAAGCAATTCTGTCTTCAAGATTAATACTTGAAGGGCGGATCAAAAAAAAAAAAAAAAAAGATATATGGCATTTGTTAATTTAGAAAAACTTTTGATGATGTTAGGTGGGACAAGATGTTCAAAATTTTAAAGAAGTCAGGTCTAAAGTATCGAGATACAAGAATACTCTATAAATTATACAAGAATCAGGTGGCTATAATAAAAGTAGAGAATCATGAGACCTGCATCAGTTAAAAAGGGCGTGAGATAAGGTTGCAGTCTATCCCCGTTAATATTCAACTTGTATGTAGAAGAAAGTAAAAAAAAAAAAAAAAAAAATCCATGTGGCATAAATTTTCAAGGAGATAAAATCAGTATGCTACGATTTGCTGATGACATTGTCTTGTTAGCAGAGAGGGCTGTAGATAAAGAAAATACTGAAGGAAGATTTTGGACTTAATATAAATCAAAGCAAGGCAAAAGTGATGAAATGTAGCAGAAATGATACCAATACTAATAGATTAAATATAAAAATAGGATCGGATGCAATAGGAGAAGTGAGTTCTGTTACTTGGGCAGCAAAATTACAACCGATGGCCGAAGCAGCAATGATGTTAAAAGTAGAATAGCACTAGCAAAAAGAGCCTTCATGAAAAAGAGAAACCTTTTAGTTTCAAATATTGATCTAAGAATTAGAAAGAACTTTTTAAAACTCTTTGTGTGGAGCACAGCACTTTACGGTAGTGAAACATGGACTTTAGGAATACGGGAAATAAAGAAACTTGAAGCATTTGAAATGTGGTGCTACAGAAGAATGCTGAAAATTAGGTGGACAGACAAAGTAAGAAATGAACGAGTTTTGGAAATGATGGGTGAAAAAAGAAGTTTGTGGAAGATGCTTTATTATTTTTATGTGCTGGTTCTTATATTCATAATTTAGGTGACTTTCAAGACATTCGTTTTATGGGTTCTTTTATTTATAGAATATCTTTAACTACTATTTGTTTTAAGGCTGGTAGGTCATATTTTGAGACCTGCTGGATTGGTTAATTTGCTGCAGGAGGGAACAGTTGAAGGTAAGAACTGTAGAGGAAGACAGAGATCAGATTATATGAAGCAGATTATTGAGGATGTGGGTTGTAAGGGGTATGTTGAAATGAAGAGGTTAGTATAGGATGGGAAGGGATGGAGGATTGCATCAAACCAGTCAAAAGACTGACGACCGGAAAAAAAACGGAAAAAAAAAAAAATAAAAAATAAAATGTTAAATTGGGAGGATGCATACTGCAGGTTTTGCAGTGAGGTCTATAGCAAGGAAAAGATCTAAATGGTGTTTTTGGAGAGTCTGATGGAGCGTTTTTGTGAAACAAGATGTTTTTGAGATTAGGTGATCTTCTGAAACATGTCTTTATACCTATTAGTTCTGTTCTTTCCAGTGATACAGATGCCAAAACCGTAAATTTTGGATTTTTTGTCTGTGCATTGATTGGGCAAAAAACAATGTTTGCATTTCAGTGAAACTGCATATTGACAGATAGGTGATAACTTATATTTTGATGTGACGTTGGCAAGCTGAGGAATAAAAAAGTCTGCTTACTCAATTGTTGCATTATGAAACCTATCTACAGTAATACCCCGCTTTACGCGACCCCGTTATGCGCGGTTTCGCTTTAACGCGAATTTCAAATTTCGCGTTAAAATGCCTCGTATTACGCGAATTGCTTACTTAAGAATATGTATGTCCACAATGTAGTCATTGGCTTCTCTTTAGTCACGGTAATCCCCTCTTTCTCCGACCAGTCTGATCGAAGAATTGAGGATTCCCCGTCCTACGACTTTGTTCTATGGGAATTCCCTCGTTTGTTTCGTTTGTTCCATTTGCTCCATTTGTTTATCTCGGCTGGCAGTAGTGTTTTAACGTTTGGTGGAGATACATAATTTAACACTACATTAAAAATGCCGCCTACGAAGAAAAAAAGAGCGCAAAAGCGTAACTTTGGAATTGAAGATGAAGGTGAAAAGAAGAACGGAAAATGGAGGAAAAGCAACAATTGTTGGCAGAGATTTTGGTCTGTCAGAATCGACTGTGACAACGATTTTTAAAAATCGGTAAAAAATTAAACTTTCCAGCGAAAGTTCAACACCTATAAGTGTAACAAAACTTCTCGTTCGAGATCTTCTATCCTAGAAAGAATGGAGAAGTTGCTAGCAGTCTGGATCGAAGATTTAAATAAGAAGAACACACCACTGACTCAAGTTATCATATGCACAAAAGCAAAATCTTTGTATGAGATGTTAAAGACAGAAGAAGGTGACTTCCACTCCAACTTTTGCTGCCAGTAGAGGCTGGTTTCATCGGTTCAAGCAGTGCTCCAATCTTCACAATATCCATATTACAGGTGAGGCCGCCAGCGCAGACACTCGAGCTGCAGCTGAGTTTCCAGACAAGTTTCAAGATTTCGTAGCACGAGAAAAAATTCCGGTTTGTCTCATCTTCAATGATGACGAGACCGGGCTTTAGTGAGAAAAATATGCCATTTTGAACATTCATTTCTAAAGAAGAACGTCAAGCCAGCGGTTTCAAAGCTGCGAAAGATCGATTAACACTTCTGCTAGGTGGTAATGCCACTGGTGATTTCAAACTGAAACCTTTACTGGTTTACCATTCAGAAACACATCTTGCAATGCGAGGTACAGACGAGATAAGCCTACCAGTCGTGGGCGGTCCAACAGAAAGGCGCGAGTTACACGGGAAGTTTTTCAAGATTGGTATTCTAATAGTTTTTGCCAGTCAGTAAAATCCTACTGTGACAGAAATGGGCTTGAACGTAAAGTAATATTACTCTTAGACAATGCCCCAGGACATCCAACCTCACTTGATACACCGAGAGACTTAAAAGTGTATGTGATGTTCCTTCCACCAAACACTACGTCAATATTACAACCTATGGACCAGTGAGCAATAGCAAACTTTGTTGCGTCCTGGTTGGCTTTTACTTCCGCGAGCGGTTCGGAAGATAGGAGCTCAGGTGAGACTGTCTAAGGTTACCTTTTGAAGTCTCAGAAATAAGTGGATTTTGGTTTTCAGACAAGGGAACTCGGTGTGGAAGGGTACTGATAGAAATAAAAACACATACAAGCTGAAATTACAAAGACCAAGCTTGCAGCTCACGAAGACCGACTGACATCTATTTTAGACCTAAATCCCAGGGAGGTGCGTGGCTACAAGGTACTATTCCTCCAACATTTCCAACTCAGGGAATTCCTTCTGCAGGAACTGGATCCCCGCATCAACTTTAAATAAACTCGGTAAGAAAAGTATCTCCCATAGGGATTAACAAGCTTAAATTCCCTATGACTACCGTCCATGGGACTTCAGAGGCACTAAGTCCTAAACCAGCATCGAAATCTGCTACCGACGGCGACTACTGTGCCCTGCACTAGTCTGTCTCTCCGTCCTACTGATGCCCTAATCTAGCAGTCCTGCTCTGTTACTGCTCCGCCCTACTCTGCTAGTAGCTGCCATGCCCCGCACTGGTCAGCTCCGACCCCACACTCTGGCGGTCGGTCCTACTCTAACAGACCTGCGCTGTCACTGCTCCGCCCTACTCTGGCTCTCGGTGGCCCGGCCACCTTCTTTTATACTTCTTAATGACGACATTATTTGTGTCCTCTTAACCTTCTAGAACATTCTGTGGCGTTGGTCGCTTTGTTTACGTTCTTGCATCAGTCCTATCTGCCCTTCCGTGTTTTCCCGTCACGTAGGCTTCCGGGTCGGGTCGTGTTAATGGAATCCTCCGCTCCTGTCAACACTCAGCCCTATCACCCTCGCTCCGACCTTCTGCTTTCCCCACTTTTAATGTTATCGCGTTGCCTCTTGTAGACTACATATTGCTCTCCTAAAAGCATCCAGTGTTTCTCCGGTTTCGTATCGCTACGGCGTTTTCCTACGCCTACACTCTTACTTTGACTTGCTGCTTCTTGCGCCACTTAACATAACTAAGTGTTCCCCGCGATTATTTCGCGACACCTCCCCCCCTTGGGGAAAATTTTGCAATCTCCCTTGAGAGTGCAAAATTTTATAGTATCTACGTCGGCTGTGTGAGCTGCTTATTTATTTACAATGCATGTTACAATGATTTACATTCATTTTACAATGTTTTACATATTTCAATTTCTTCATCATCTTGCCCTTACAATAGTTACCATTCTAATATTACAATGTTTTACATACATCATACATGTATCAAAATCAAATTCTTACAATGTATCACTTCATATTTTCCTTCTGGACAGTTTCCTATTCTTTTCATAACACATTTTTTTTTTTTTTTACCTTTTACCACAAAATATATATATATTCATTATACCTTCTAACGTTTGTCAGTTTTAGACAAAAACATTAATGGTCTCTTTTGTTCATACTCTAAGTATCTGTCTGGGTGACGCACACGTTCACTTATCACTGCACTACCAGTTTCGGTTACATACCGACTTCTCACCAGGACCAAAAAGTATTTGTTCACTTTCGTCACTTGTTCATTCCAGCCGTATGATACCGTATTCCAGTATCAGGGTATGATTCCACAATCTTATTCTTTACACAAATCTTAGTGCAAACAGTCATCACCTATAGGCTTTAACAGAAAAAACCTAAAACAGTCTCGGCAACATTTACAATATCTACATACACAGAATATTATTATCAGCACTACTATCCCCGTCCCAGCATACCCTCATATTGTTATACTGTCTAATGAAAATGAATCAAATAATGTCTCTTGTTGGTATGTGATTTCCTCTTCTAATTCCGTCTAATTTATGCCCTGCTGCCGTTAGATCATCTAACTGGCGAACCACTGGTTCGATTGGTAAATATAGAGGTATTTCCGAAATGTTCCTCTTTTTCTTATTTACCATGCAACAATCTATATCCATATTTAGATTTGGAACTATATCATTGATCGGTACCTTTGACCTAATGGTATGTTCTGATTGAATTAATATTTGTGCACCATATCCCTTGCATTTACTTAGAAATTTGAGTTTTCCCGTTCCTCTAATAATACATCTGTGGGCTTATTACTGTTACACAATACTGTGAGCCCTTCGTCTTTTGGTGCTACAAAAAGCCACTCATTACCTCTGATTTGTGTCCATACACTTCCATTTAAACAATATACTTCTGAATACAATCACTTGGGATTTTTACTATAGGTTGAAGCATCCGAGCTTCACATACCTCATGATCGTAAGTTGAAAGCAATACAAAGGTCTGTTTACAGACGCTGTGAGTGGGCTCTAACTTTTTACATATTAACTGATCGTTATCTAACTTGACATATTGCCGTTTTGCATCGTCAATTAACAAAAATTCTTTTTCAGGCGCTATATACGTAAATAATCTTTTACTGTGATTCACTTCGACTGGCAGGGGCCATAGCTTATAGATATTAAATATTTCAGTATCTACTAGCGGAATGTTTAGTACATAACTTAGTATACTTCCCGAAATAAAGACATCTAAGTCAATTACTCTCATCAGTTGGTACCCCTTGGCTTCAGACAATTCTATCGGAAATTGTTTATCTTTTATTTCATCTTTAATTAATTGTAAGTATTTAACTACTTGCACTGGGTTGATTAAATGTGGCTCTAGAATACCTTTTTGCGCATTTACGATGGCCGTTATGATCAAATCGTATTCTTTTTCTAGTTCCTCAAATATTGACGTCAGCTGTATTATTTGCTCATTTATTGTTACCAATATACCAAGTTGGTTTATTCTTTTATCTGTGCTAGCTTCATATTTATATATGTGCTCATTTAGTTTTAATATTCCCGCGGTGATCATTCTTTCATTACGTTCTATTGAGTTAACTGTATTGTTAAAGCTAGCCAATGTCGTTCTTACTATTGTAACTTGTTCTTTAGAGAGTTTCAATAGCTGTTTTTGCTCTTGCTCCAATAATTTGATCTTTGACTTAAAATAGGAAGCGTCATCTTCGTCTAGGGTTCCGAATAGGACCTTACTAATTTCTCCCACAAAATTAAGTATCCCTCGTTTTCTTCTGTTTTGTTCATGTCTGGCTAGTTGCCCAATTAGGCTTTGGGATGTTTCTATTTTACTTTCGTGGTATTCTACCACCTGCTTTATACTAGTACACCCCTCTACACTTGTGTTTACCTGTTTGAGTCTCTGCTGGCAATAATCCACGGCCTTTAATGCTGCATCCTGAGTTGCCTCAAATTTCTGCCTTAAATCTCCTAAGTTAAAATAACTCACGATCCTCCAAGTAGTAGTGTACAAACTTACTGTCCCTCTGTTGTCGTAGTACAATCCCGGCGATGACTGAAATTTAGCTAGCTGCAGATCTTGTTGCTGAATTGTTGCCGTAATACTTGCTATCATGAGCGTCACTACTATCACTCGGGTTGCTGTCATTGTCCCTGCAATTTAAAAAAATTCTTTTAGCCGGTTTGCATGCACCTTCGTAAATTTATTTTTCTTTAATTGTATAACGACATTCGGTCCTTTTGTTTCACCATATATGGACCTCTCGCCTCTCCATTGTGTCCAATTTTTTTGAACGTCCCCGTCTTACACTCTCATCGAATAGCAAAACTTTATCACCTGGACGGAATGCTACCGGATTTTGCGTCTTGTCATAATTTTCTTTGCTTTTTATTTTCGCCTGTGCTGTCGCCTCTCGCGCTTCTTGGTGCATTGCCCTTAACCGTTCTTTCAATTCGATTACATAATCGTCGTAGTTGTATATTACTTCTGCCGGTTTCTTCTGCAATATTCCCGGTATATTACATATTCTTCCGAAGAATAATTCGTGAGGCGTATATCCTGTGGTACTGTGTGGTGTTGTATTAAAAACAAACACTGCATACGGGATCCAGGTATCCCAATCTGTTTGACCTCTATTTATGTAATGCCGTAGCATTTCTGTCAGTGTACGATGCGTTCTCTCTAACGCTCCATTCGCTTGTGGGTGATAACTTGTAGTGTGTATCTTCTCGATACGTAACAACCTACATATTCTTCTCATTAGGTCACCCATAAAATTGCTTCCCATGTCACTTAATAAAATAGACGGTATTCCAAACCTTAGAATTATCCGTTCTACTAGCACTCTTGCTACCGTGTCAGCATCTTGCTGCTCTATGGGCTCGGCTACTAAAAACTTTGTCAAAGCATCCTGAAATGTCAGTATATACTTATTTCCTTTTCTGATTGTTGTAGTGGACCTACGATGTCTATGTCGCATCTTTCAAATACATGCTCTGGAGTTCTTGTTATCTCCATTGGCATCTTTGTCTTACTCTGGGTAATCTTATTCTTTTGGCAGCTTTCGCACTGGCGAATGTACTGCTCAATGTCGGCTTTCATGCCTTCCCAGCTACAATATTTCCTAATTCTCTCATAGGTCCTACCTATTCCCTGATGTCCACCAATTGGCGATTCATGATACTGCTTTAGTATCTTCGTCTTCTCTTCCTGAGTAAGTTCTTCCCTATTATTTGCCTCGGTGATAATGTTCCCTTCTCATTATCAGCAGTTGAGGTACCACTTTCTGCCACTATTTCTTTACTTTCAGTTTTCTCTTCATCATTATCACTTATTTCGTCATCGGTCTCTCTAATGTTTCGGATTCGCGAAAGAGCGTCTGCAACCTGATTTCTTTTGCCGCTCTTATACACGATCTCATAATCATACTCCTCGAGTTTCAACCGAAACTTCATTAATCTGGATGACGGGTCTGATACACTATATCCACGTCAACGGTTTATGGTCTGTGCAAATGGTAAATTTCCTCCCAAAACAAATATGGTCTGAACTGCTTTACAGCCCAACAGATAGCTAACATTTCCCTTTCAATAGTGCTGTAGTTTCTTTCCGCCTTGTTTAAGGTCCTGGATACATATGCTACAGGTAAGTCCTTACCAATTGTACCTTGACTTAAAACAGCTCCTATCGCGTCTTGACTTGCGTCTGTGGTTACTACGAAACTTTTTGTGAAATCGGGATACTGTAAAATGGGAGGATTCAACAATTTTTCCTTCAATTGCTGAAATGCCTCTTCCTGTTCTACTCCCCATATATATGTAACTCCTTTCTTTAGCAACTCATACAAGGTTTAGCAATTTTACTATAATTACTAATAAACCGTCGATAGTATCCACTCAAACCCAAGAATGCCTTTAACTGACTGGTATTACTCGGTTGTGGGTATTGTTTCACGGCTTCTACCTTTTTTGGATCAGGTTTCAATCCCTCCTCGGTGAGTACGTGTCCCAAAAATGTAACCTCTTCCGTAGAAATTCACATTTGTCTACTTGTAACTTGATGTTGTACTTTCTCAGTCTTTCGAAAACATCTTCTAACCTGGCATTATGTTCTTCTAATGACGATCCGAAAATAATGACATCATCCAAATAAATGAACACTTTCTCACCCTGCAGTCCTGTTAACACAGAGTTCATCAATTTTTGGAAGGTATTTGGTGCCGTTTTTAATCCCATAGGCATCCTTTTGAATTCATAATGTCCATAAGAAGTGCTAAACGCTGTCTTTTCCCGATCTTTTTCGTCCAATAAGACCTGATAATATCCTTTCGCTAAGTCCAGTGTCGAGAAATATTTTTGCCTTTCCTAGCCCATCTAGTATTTCATCAATTCGCGGCAATGGGAACACATTATTTACTGTCAGATCATTAAGCTTTCTGTAGTCTATTACCACACGCCATTTCTGTTTACCGCTTGCATCCATTTTCTTCGGAATTATCAGTACCGGCGAATTCCAAGCACTCTCACTAGGTACTACTATGTCATCCTGTAGTAGTTTATCTATTTCGCCTTGCAAATTTCTTTTTGCGCCTCCGGTATTCGGTATGGCCTCAACCGAACTATCTTTCCTTCTACCTCCGGAAGGAGTTTAATTTCATGCTTGACGGCCTCTGTATAACCTAATCTATCCCCCGGCAAATGGAATATGTCATTATACGCCGCACAAATCTCCAATAGGGCTTCCTGCTCTTCTTTGTTCAAATGATCGACCCGGAGATTTTCCTTTAGCTTGCTTAACCGCGATCTGCCCTCCGGTCGCTCTACTCTAACTTGCCTTACGTGGGTTTCTTTTACTTCTGGCACTTTCTCAGCTTCTACTATGGGATTTTCTAGTTTAACTTCCTCTTCCGTAGTGTTTAACAAACTTGTGATGCACACTCCGTTTCTCACGGATACCAGTGCCCCTGGCACAAATAGACCTGGTTTTACTTCTTGCTTCGGGATTATCGCCTCCGATACATCCTTCAGCGTAACTCTTACTCTCACTATTTTTTCCTCGCGCGGGCCTATTCTTATTTCTGAGTTTCGAGCCTTCCCGGCTTTCACTCTCGGTTGAGTACTACACTTACTCCCGTTTTTCGCGATTGGAATCGCCTTTGACTTCGTGGTCTTAGCCACCTCCGCATAGGTGCGTTCCATTGCATCCTTATGCCACGCAGATCTTACTGCTAACGAGTCGGACTTTTCCGCATTCGTTAAACTACTACGCCCTTTCACGGGGCTTACTGTCTTCGATGCAGTACCTACTGCCCTCGAAAACCTTCCGTCACGTCGCACAATTCCGTTAGTCGACGGAAAATCTCGCCTTTTCACGGGGCCTACCGTCTTCGAGTCAGCACCCAGTGCCCTCGGAATCCTTCTGTCACGCCTCACAGTTCCTTTAGTGAGCGGACACATTTCACCTGATGTCGCAATCCTCACGACATCTTCCCTGTCGCGTCGCACAGATCCGTTAGTGGACGGACAGACACCATTTCGCGTCGTAATCCCTACGACACTTCTCCCGTCCCGTCGCACAGTTCCGTTAGTGCACGGACGAGCATGATTTGGTGACGTAACCCTTACGACACCCACAACATTCTTGTAGCCGTCGGTTTGCCTTACCGATCTACAAGAACCACCACAACGCATCTCACATTGTTTCTGAAATGGCCCTTCTTGCGCGGTTTCCAAGCTAATTCGCTTCCCGCGAATCTCAATGGTCCTCCCACCATAATCTATTATGGCCCTATTTTGTGCCAGGAAATCCCTTCCTAACAAGCCTTCAAATGGCAAATCTATGTCTGACCCCATCACATAGAACTTTTGCCTTAGGGGGCATCCATAAATTACGTGAGGTGTTTTTCCGGATTTCTGGACCCCCCCTCCCCCCCTGGTGAGATTTTGTGAGATCTGGCCGGACCCCCCCCCCCTCTGGTGAGATCTGTTCCGTGAGAATCCCCCCTAGAAATCGCCCTGGAAACTTTTTTTTTTTTTGCTCACACCCTAACTTTTTTGACGAAATATCCTCCTAAAATCGACTTTGCCGCAAATTTGAGACTTTTTTTTTTTGCTCTACTGTCCCCCAAATTTTTCGCAAAATCTCACGTGAGATTTCCGTAGACCCCCCCCTCCCCCTTGGTGAGATCTGGTGAGATTTCGCCAGACCCCCCCCTCCCCTATTTCACCTCACGTAATTTATGGATGCCCCCTTAGTACCAAACCCTTTTCGGCTTGGAACTCAATTATTACGGAAGCTTCTGTATTCACTGTATTGTTACTAATCCCTTTGATTCTAATTTTTTCACTAGTATCCCTTTTTGCTCCCTTAGGTATACTATCCTTTTTTATTAAGCTGATCTGTGCCCCACTATCTACCAGGAATTTCATCCGATTATGCTTTGCTCCATCACATTGCATTACGACAAATTCATTCTTGTTTGTGCAGTCTACTTTATATACTTTTGGGGCCCTGGCGCAATGTGACTGCCTCATTACGCCACTTAACAGTTTACCGGTCTATTGTCCCTTTTTCTCACTACCCCGGTATTTTCACGGCACTCCCGAGCATAGTGCCCCTTGCTATTGCATTTAAAACATGTGATTTCACTTACACTCGGTATTCTTCCCTTGACAGGTACCACTTGCGCCGCTTGTCTAACACTACTCCTAGTTTCTCGCCGTGTTTCCATCATTCTACCAGTTTTTTCTTTCTCTAATTTGTTTACCTGGGCTAGCAAAGCATTTATCGCTTTCTTATCCAGTTCGTCCTCTTTGTCGACCATTCTTACACGCCTTTGCGCCCGACAATCCTTGGCTGTATGCCCGGATTTTCCGCAACTGAAACAGGATGGAACAGTTTTTCTCTCTACCTTTGGAGCCCTGAAGGAATATCGCGACACCGGTTTTTCTTTTGCTGAAGCTATCGCACTTTCTTCAGTCGCTGCAATTTCTACTGCTTCAGATAGGGTTATGGTCTCTCCCCTAGCCCGTACAATTGTTTTCACACGGTCATCATACAACCCCTGAATGAAGACTGCTCTTCCTAATTTTAATACAAGAGCTATGCTGCCTGCCAATTCCGTTTCTGCCATAACGCCCCTTATGGCTTCCCTAAACTGATGCTGGAGTGCATCTATGCGCGAACCCCATTGCGCAATACTCTCCCATGATTCTTGCTTACTAGCAAACATTTTACATGCATATTGGTCTAACGTTCTTTTGCAGCCATAGTTTTCAACCAATATCCCACGAACTGCCGGCCAAGTTGTAGTCAAATCTCTGACGAGCAATTTTCCTCTAGCTGTCCCTACTATTCTGGCTTTAACAAATTTTAATTAGATCTCATGCTGTTCTGGCGCCACCAGTTCAAAAGCACTATCACAGTTGTCCAGAAATTCATTTAACTGAGCCTTATCGCCATCAAAAGAATGAGGAATTAATTTAATGACTTCATTTAAACTAATATACTGCCTCTGAGATGATGACTGCGCACTCTGACTATCCGACACTGCTTCGTTAGGCATGCTGCTGCTTTTTCTTTCTCACCTGCTGGTGTTGACTCTTGTGTGATGCTGTGTACGTCGCCCGTCCGGCTGCTGGCTGCGGGACTGCGTCGTGCGTCGCTCGCTTGGCTGCTAGCTGCGCTCGCTTGGCTGCTGGCTGCGGGGCTGCGTCGTGCTGCTAACGGCGGCCCTCGTTGACCTCGACTGCGTTGCGGCTGCTGTTGTCAACCCTCTTTGACCTCGACTGCGTTGCGGCTGCTACCCGTCTCGTTGTCTTGTGGATGCTGCTGGCAGGTTTCTTCCGCTTGTCGAGTGGCCCCTCTTGTACTCGACCAATGGATCCTCTTCTTCTTCTTTTCGCCTCCCTACTGCGCCACCTCCCCTAGTCGGCTTCGCTTTTCAAGCCGTCAGTCTGGCTATGACTTCGGGCTGATCTTTCTTAGAAGTTTTCAAACACCTATTCCTCAAGTCTGTGGCCTTATATCCCCGATATGCTGACCTTTGGCCAACCCTGGCTAACTTTTGGTCAAGCAGTATCTAACAGTGGCTATCCTGGCCAAAACCCCACACTATTGACACCAAAATTTTGTAGGCTATGTTGCGTCCTGGTTGGCTTTTACTTCCGCGAGCGGTTCGGAAGATAGGAGCTCAGGTGAGACTGTCTAAGGTTACCTTTTGAAGTCTCAGAAATAAGTGGATTTTGGTTTTCAGACAAGGGAACTCGGTGTGGAAGGGTACTGATAGAAATAAAAACACATACAAGCTGAAATTACAAAGACCAAGCTTGCAGCTCACGAAGACCGACTGACATCTATTTTAGACCTAAATCCCAGGGAGGTGCGTGGCTACAAGGTACTATTCCTCCAACATTTCCAACTCAGGGAATTCCTTCTGCAGGAACTGGATCCCCGCATCAACTTTAAATAAACTCGGTAAGAAAAGTATCTCCCATAGGGATTAACAAGCTTAAATTCCCTATGACTACCGTCCATGGGACTTCAGAGGCACTAAGTCCTAAACCAGCATCGAAATCTGCTACCGACGGCGACTACTGTGCCCTGCACTAGTCTGTCTCTCCGTCCTACTGATGCCCTAATCTAGCAGTCCTGCTCTGTTACTGCTCCGCTCTACTCTGCTAGTAGCTGCCATGCCCCGCACTGGTCAGCTCCGACCCCACACTCTGGCGGTCGGTCCTACTCTAACAGACCTGCGCTGTCACTGCTCCGCCCTACTCTGGCTCTCGGTGGCCCGGCCACCTTCTTTTATACTTCTTAATGACGACATTATTTGTGTCCTCTTAACCTTCTAGAACATTCTGTGGCGTTGGTCGCTTTGTTTACATTCTTGCATCAGTCCTATCTGCCCTTCCGTGTTTCCCGTCACGTAGGCTTCCGGGTCGGGTCGTGTTAATGGAATCCTCCGCTCCTGTCAACACTCAGCCCTATCACCCTCGCTCCGACCTTCTGCTTTCCCCACTTTTAATGTTATTGCGTTGCCTCTTGTTGACTACATATTGCTCTCCTAAAAGCATCCAGTGTTTCTCCGTTTTCGTATCGCTACGGTGTTTTCCTATGCCTACACTCTTTCTTTGACTTGCTGCTTCTTGCGCCACTTAACATAACTAAGTGTTCCCGCGATTATTTCGCGACAACTTCAAAGCTTATTACCATCGCCGCACTTTTAGCCAACTAATTCATGAAACAGCCGGGGAAGGAAGACAGTCTATGCGAGAGCGGTGGAAGTCATACAACATCCTGAAGGATATTCACAACATAGACGAGTCTTGGAAAGAAGTTAAATGGAGTTGTATGAACAGGGTGTGGCTTAATCTTTGGCCAGATGTAGTGGAAGCACTTAGAAGAATTGTCCAAATGCACAGACAAGTGCTTGAAGACATAGCTGCAATGATTGAGTGGTCTGAACTTGAAGATGTCGCGGTAGAAGATCTTGAAGAACTTGTAGCAACTCACGACGAACCTCTCAGCAATGAAGATCTGATTGAGTTACAGAATAATTTCATAAACGATGGGGAAGGACAAGTAGAAGACAGAATTTTATCTTCAAGCGGAATACAAAATATTCGTTCAAAAATTTATTCAGGTTTGGACATATTGCATAGCATAGATAGTGATGATGACCGTGTTTGGACCATGTGTCAAACAATTAAAAACAGCGTTGGGTGAACGTATTTTACAAGAAATGCTCCCCCAAAGACAAAAGATGTATTTTTCCGTTTAAAAAAAAATGTAATACTGCATAAAGTGTTCTTAAAATTAAAGAGATTGATTCCAATGATTTGAAAAAAAATAATTTTTTTTTCTTTGCATTAACTTTTGACTCTGTTTAATCGTAAACCCCGATATACGCGAATTTCACTTAACGCGATTTTTTGCGGAACGTATCCCTCGCGTAAAGCGGGGTATTACTGTATTTAATATTAGCTGGTGTGAGACTTCTTGCAGTCAGAATGTTTACCATGATTTAATTTAAGGGAGTCATGATAGCTTATATCTAATTCATTTCATTCTAAATAAATTGAAGATTAAAATTCACCATGTATGTAGAGTACTTATCTTCTGTTTCCAAATCCTTTTTATAAATTTTGTATTCGATGTTTTATCATGTGGTGTGTTTTTTTTATAAAATGTTGTTATATTAATGGTAAGCTACCAAAGGAAAGGCGAGAAAAAAAAAAGACAGCTTCTCATGTGAATGTACTCGTGGGCAAAAGCTGTAGTATAGAAACAGATGCAACAGTAGAAAGAAAAAATATTACTTTTGACAGGCGTGAGAAGTAGATATAAAAAATAGATTAATAATATCAGAAACAGAGAAATTTCTCAATCGGATATTGTACTGGGGCTTTGAAAACTTCACAAGACTTAGGGATGGAATACAGTGCTTTGTAAAACTGGTGTTAAAACATCATGGATGACACGTTTAAAAAAATAAAAAATTGAAATGCACATTGCCTAAAATGGTGGGATTGAGGTTGACTTTAGTCTAATGAAAAAAATAAAAAAAAAACTGTTAAAAGGATTGTCTTAAAAATGTTTTCTATTCAGCCCTAAATTTCTAATTTGTTTAATATATTTATCATTCAGAGAATCATTAGAGTAATTCAGTTCCCATAATTTTAATCTAATTTAAAATCAGAATATTGCTAAATACTTCAGCTACACTTGACCCTGTTGGTATTGGAAGAAGGAATCAGCACTGTTTTGTTTCCATTGGATATATTGACATTGTTAAACATAGCCTTATTCATAACAATATGTCATTTGAGCACGATGTGTTGTTTACAGTAACTTTAAAAATTCATCTTGGGCGAAAAATGGAATTAACTCATGAACATTTTCGTGTGATTATTTTTCACATCTTTCGATGTGGATTATCAAGACAAGAGTGCATCGATGAACTTAATTCTTTATACAGTGATAAAGCACCATCATATAGCACTGTAAGAAAACTGGTATAATGAATTCAGTCGTGGCCGAAGTTTGCTTCAGGATGAATTCCGTCAGGGTTGTCCAGAATTGGCCAGAAAACATCAATGCTGTGTGTGAACTGATAAAGCAAGATAGTCAAGTGACATACCGTGAGATTGCAGCATCTTTGGGGATTAGTATGACAAGCATCAATAAAATATTGCAAGATCATTTCGCTGTAAAAAAAGATTTGTTCGCGTTGGATCCCACGTAATCTGACAGATGTTCAAAAGGAAGCTCATGTCGATTGGTGCAAGGAAATGTTAAAAAAAATACATTCAAGGTGCATCAAAGGCTGTGTATAACATCTACACAGGTGACGAATCGTGGTTCTATGCATATGAGCCTGAAACAAAACAGCAATCGACTGTATGGGTCTTCCCAGACGAGCAAAATCCGACAAAAGTTGTTAACAGAAGAAGCACATCGAAGCAAATGGTTGTCTGTTTCCTCGGCATTACCGGTCACGTGGCAACAGTGGCTTTAGAGCAACGTAGGATGGTCAACTCTTAATGGTACACAATCATTTGAGTAACAGAAGTCTTTGGAGAAATTCCGAAAAAATCGAAGAAGAGACGAATAATTCTTCATCATGACAATGCTAGCTGTTACACATTGGCTCAAACAAAGGAATTTTTGACCAGTCAAAACATTGAATTGATGGGTCATCTGCGTATTGCCCTGATTTGGCACCCAATGACTTCTTTTTAATCCCGCACATCAAAAACAAATTACGTGGTCAACTATTTTGGATACCCGAAGAAGCGGTTGATGCATGTTCTGGAGTTACCTCCATCTGTGTGGAAAAAGTGCTTCAAAAATTGGTTCAAATGCATGCAAAAGTGCATTGATCTTAAAGGAGAATATTTTGAGAAACAATAAAACCAATTTCAATCATAAATATTTGTTTTTTCATTATTAGGCCAGAAATATAAATAGCAACCCTTGTAACAACACTGTTGGATATTAAAACTTAAAAGACATTTTTTTTATATTCATTTTTAAGAGGTTATTTAAATATTTCTGAAAGGGCGATAGAATCCGCAGTTATTGATATGGTGAATTATCACTGATAGCGAAGAATGTACATTTAAAAGTCATAAATATATATCCATTTGGCATTTATCAGCCTTTAAGCTTGAAGGAATCGGCTATGGGTTAATTTCTGTGTATCACATCATAAGATATAGTTTTGTTCTCAAAAGAATTGTATAGTTGGAGTATTCATTCTCTGTTAAGATAAAACATTTGAAAGAATTAATGTTTTTATATTGCTGTAAGATCCTTTCTGTTGCTCTCCAACTTCTTTTTGGTTTGTGCTTTCAGATGTTAATGGAAAAGTTATACACCTTGTGCAGAGGCCTCCACCTCAAGCCACTCGGCCTAATGGAAATCAGTCCTCCAACAGGGCAGGTGTGGGACAACAGCGCCGCACAGCTCATGCTTTCCGCCAACCACGGGTTGATGCCAATGCCATGTATCTTGGTGCCATGGCTTTTCCTGCAGATCTTATGGATGCCCAAGGTAATTTTTTTTGCGAGTTTGTGTGACGGTTTATCTGATAGCTTTTGAATAGTTTGTTTGCAGATTGTGATTAGTTATTTTCTTTAAGTCTGGGAGTAAATAAAACTCGCAACATTTATCTTATTTTGCACAAATTAATGTTGGTAATGACACTACCTTCAACATAACAAATGTACTTTATTGCTTTTACAGCCTAGTTGTCTCAGTGCAAGTGGTAGAATTATAATTTGAAAAATTACCTTTACATTTGTTATGTTGATATTATTGAATTCTCTAATTGCTTAGAAACGATGCCATTGAACTTTTCCTTCCGTCATCAGCCTCTCAACTGGTTTGATGTGGGCTCCTTCTTATCCTGAGCTAATATTTTCATCCCCTCATTACCATTACAACCTATGTCTTTAGTTACTTACATGTTCTTATCTTTGTTCTTCTTTAGGTTATTCTGTATGATTGTTTCCTTAATTATATAACTTTTCCTACATGTCTTAGAATGTGATCCTGTGGCTTCCACCTGTGAGATTTTTCTGTAAAATGCTCTCCACATTGTAATTTCTTATCTTATTTTCAGCATCCTCATGAGGGATATATTTTGAATGCCTCAGATTTCCTTAATTGTTTTAAACCCTAATTCCAACTTTCACTTTTGCATAGTACTGTGCTTCATAAAAAATAAAAAAAAATTGTATCTCAATTTTAGGATAGCGTTTGATACGGCCTCTTCATTCTGCCATTGCTAATCTGTTCTTGATATTCTATCTTCAACAAGCAACTGTATTTTTAGTACCTAAATAGCTGAATATCCCAATAATTCCCCTCCATCTGATATAATCTTTTTCATTTAATCTACTCCTATCATAATTGCAGTTGTTTTTAGTGACATTTGTTTGCGTTTGTGTCTAGTCCAAATTTGTCTCACTATTTTATCCATTCCATTTAGTAATTTATTTATTTTCTAACAATGCAGAGAGCGGAACTCAGTTTACTGATAGAGCCTTTATAACACACCATATTTTTCCCTGCCTTCCTTCTTATTTTTTTTAATGATGTAAGAGTTAAATATCAATAATGATTTATTAGCAGACTGTGCCTTATGCTTTTTAACTGATACTTGTCTCTGCTTTTATTATAGTAATGCGGTTATTGTATAATCACAAATCATTCATCCTTCCTGATTTTTTGTTTCTTAAAATTATTTTCTTATGACATTTATCAGTGTGAAAAAAAAGACAATATAAATATATCAATTTTGCTTGGTCTGTCCTAATACACTTCATAACATCTCTCAGACCCAACCTTCTGTGAATTTTAACATTAGGAATTAAGTATAGAAAGATGGAAGTTAATTAATTATTAATGTGTACATTTTTTCATGCGATTGACTATTGCTTTTATGAAAGGTGTAAATGATGTGTAATATAATTAGAAGTAGTATAATATGTGAAATATTAATTGAATGTTTAAGTTTATAAATGTTGCATAAGCCACAGTGTTTTGAAGATGGATTTTAAGCTATTTGGAATATTTGATGTGGTCATTTTTATGGTTGAATGCATGTAAATAGCTTTAATTTCCATTTTAAAGTGTTTCTTAATGATTGTGAGTGATTTTGTTCAACATGTAGTTGGTTTGTGTATGAATTTGATGCGATTGTTAGCACTTGAGAGATGCCCATCGGCAACCTTCAATGTGTCTAGGATGTCTCTGGGATGTCCTTCTGGTGACTATTTAAACTTGTGGAGATTGTGAGCCACAGAAGTGCTGATAAGCATTTTTTAGTAGCTGTAGGAATTGTTTTTATTTGCTGGAGTATTTCTGGATGAAGTTGATACCTATCGATGTTTGTTATAAGGATTTCACCAAAGTAAAAATAGCCAGTGTGTCATCGGTCTTGTTATTTGATTGAGCTATTTTGTTAATTCAGAATCATTTTCCTTGGTGAAAGGTAAAATCACCCAGTGACCAAATTACAGTAACCTGTTAATTGAACTAATTAAGTTGATATCAACATTATATGAAAGGACCCTCTAACCTTGACAACATATTTTAAAAGTCTTAAGGACTGGTTGATTATAGATAGTGATGTAGCATCATCATTGGTTAGTACCTACATGCAGAGTAACTTAAAAGTTTTATATTGGACATGTAATTATCTCATCGGTGCCAGTTCATTGTTTTTAAAATCTTTGGATGAATTGAGATATTTGTGACAATCCTGCCAAACAGTGCGAACAGTAATTTTTTTGTTAATATAGAATAAATACTATGAATATGAATGCGTTTTGCTTGATTTTGTTGAATCTTGATACAAGTGTAAATTTATGAAAGACTACCTGTTACTAGCGGCTTCATATGCATGCACATAGAATTTGACTGCTATAATAGGATGTACAAAGCTGAAAGTTGTCTAAGATATGTCCCAAACAACACCGAGTCGGCATAATATGATGTGAAAGCCATTGATATACACTCTACCGTCAAACCTGTCTCATGACTAAAACTGTTATTCATACCGGAAAAAGTATCCTATTTCCTTCCTAAAGAAACAAAGTATTTCCTTGTCATCGGTATACACATATAGTCGTCAAAACGTAACAAAAAGATGGATACTTACTTTTACAAATATAACATTATTAGTTTAGATCACACACAAACTGCCTGTGGAACCAGTATACCATGAATGAAGTAAACGCTTAAGGCACTGTTCTACTGCCTACAATTTTCCACGCATTCTAACCCTGAATTTATGGGGCCTATGTTTCAACATGGTATCCTTACCACAAAATCCCAGGCTTAGCTCAAACTAAGAAAAAGAATTCTTAAAAAATTTTGCTCCCAGCAGGGTTTGAACGCGAAGCCACACAGGAAATTTCTTATTGAAGCAAGCAAGCAAGCAAGCACTGAACTGTCTTGTACATGAGACAGTCGCAGTTATTACTTTTGTCCTTAAAGGATCAAATTAAAACACACACACACACACACACACACACACACACATTGTTCTTAGTTCATAATGTTGCCTAAGTGGAGAACTTAATCTTTTAAATGATATCTTATTTATCGATTTCAGTTAGCTGTCAAGGGAGATAAATGGCTTATAACAAGTCAATAAAACACATTGTGGAAATAATCATAATTTTGTCCTTCAAGGGCCGAATTTTGAAAAATTACTTTCTTAAAATATGATACGACCAAAGAAGTTACTTTTTAATATCACTGTTTATTGAAATCTCTGTGATATGATGTGCTGTTATTTGTTACTAAAGCACTCAATCCTTGTTGACACCAGTGTAGCAGTTTATTAACATCTCTATTATATGTGCTGCTGCTATCTAGTGGCTTAGCTCTGAAGTGTCTAATACGTGCAATGTTTGTCTTTCAAGGGTCAAATTCCAAAAAATCTTGTCCTTTATTTTTATTTATTTATTTATTTATTGACATTCGGTTATGTAACCATACAGCCATCACTTGTAACATGATTCATTATCGTTAACTAATAACATGTTTGATTATACTCATTATTATATTGCATCTGTTAATTATCATTATACTTATGCTACTTACAATTTTGATTATATTGGTTACAATTTTAAATAGAATTTATCTAAACGTAATTAAAGTCTTTCAGGTATAAAGCCGAATCGCAGTAGCAGTTGATACAATTCGTTTTCAAGTCATATTGCAGGTATACGTGAGGCAATACCGACATTGGTATTCATGCGTCTAAATTATTATTTTCTTTTGTTCACGTTCGGTTATATGACCATACATCCGTGAATTGTAAGATAATTCATTATGCTTAATTATTGACAGGTTTGATTATACTATTTACAATCTTGCTTATGCTAATTATAGTTGTACTTAGGCTACTTACAATTTTTATTATACTGATGACAATTTTAAGTCATACTTTTCTACTCGTAATCTTTAAGGAATAAAACAGAATCATTGTAGTCGTTTATACAATTCATTTTATGCTTATTGACATTTTTATTTTTTATGATGAGGTCTTAGATTTCTATATTTCCATTTTTTAGGAATCTAATAAGGCTGTTGTACACTGCTTTGTCATCGCTAACTAGGAGTAGGATTAGGTTGGTAGGAAGAGGGATTCCTCTGTTGACTAAATCCTTGATCATGGTATCCTGGGCCCGTTTAAATTTTCTACAGGAAAATATAATGTGGTTAGTGTCTCCTATAGTCTGATCTGAACAATCACAGAGAGGAGATTCTCTCAGACCTAGTCGATAGAGGTGGCTGGGGAATCTTCCGTGGTTGAACCGCAGCCTGGAAATCATTGTTGTTAGTCGTCTGCTTGTGATCCATTTATAAAACCAAGGTTGAGGTGGAATAGTTGGTTGGATGCTTCCATAGTGCGATGCTTTGGTGGTTAGAGATGTTCTCCATTCTTCTTGCCATTTTTCTTTGGCTCGTTTTTTGACTGTGTGAATTATATCTGACGTCGGGAGGTTCATACCATCTTTAAATCCGTTGAGGATGGCTTGTTTTGCTAAAGTATCCACTTGTTCATTGTATTTTATTCCTTTGTGAGCTGGAACCCATAGCAGGTAGGTAGTGGTTCCCCGTTCTTTACTGCTTTTTATTTGTTTCCTAATTTCTAAGATCGTCATCGGGAGGTGATAATTCCACGTGTTGTTATGTAGCCGTTTTAAGACACTCATGGAGTCCGTTAATATGATGCTTTTGTCCGCTTGGATCATTTGGCTATACTATTAGTGGAGGCAGGAGAACCTCCCCTTCATATACGACGATCATATCTTGAGGAAAAATTCATAATGGAAAAATTGGTACTTAATTCTATTATTATGCCTAAGTGGGGACCTAATTCTTTAAAATGATACCTCATTTATCAATTTCGGTAAAGTATGAAGTGAGATAAATGGCTTGTAACACAAAAAAAGGTTGTGGCAATAATGATGCTTATGCCCTGTGAGGGTCAAATTATGAAAAATTCATTTTTTTAAAAAAATATAATGTTACTAAAGCGGAGACATTAATCTTTAAAGTAACACAATCTTTCGATTTTTGTTAGATATGAAGGGAAATAAATGGCTCGTAATACAAAAATACATTATGGAAATAAGGATACTTTTGCTCTTTTAGAGGAAATTCCAAAAACTGATTTTTTTAAATATGATGTGACCACAATGGAGACTTTAATCTTTAAAGTGATATCTCATTTATCTATTTTGGTTAGATATTGTGGGAGATAAATGGCTCGTGACACATAAACGTCTTGTAGTACCATTGATGAAACTATCGAAAATGGAAATGGCTTCTAGGCGATATAAACAATAAAGGAAAGGGAACGGCTGCTATGAGAGGGAACACTTATGCTGACAAACAAATACAGAATACAAAATATTTCGGCATCTGCCTTCTTCGGTGGTAGAAAAACGGGCCATCAGGCTCCGTACGTGTGTACACAATGAACGTCACCCAATGACTAACTGGGTAGTGGGGGAGGGTTGGGGGAACGACTAAGGAGTAGGCTATAAATATATCGGCAATGTCTGATATAATATATTGCAGGCGATGGTAAAATGAACATATGTAGCAAGGGTACGGTACTGACACGAGAAGTTATATCTAGTGGAAAAAAAAGGAAAGATGGGTTAAGTGGTTGGAATTTAACGGTGGTAAAGGCGAGGTGGGTGGCATGTCCAATGATGGCTAAAGTTTCCCTGTGGTGGATTGGAATATGTAGTGGTGGGTGGAAGCATGCTGCAGGTTTTTCAGCGGGGTCTATTGCAAGGATAAGAGCCATATGATGCTTTTGGAGAGTCTGAAGGAGGGTACTTCTGGACTAGGATGTTATTAAGATTGGGTGGTTTGCTAAAACGTGCACAGGGGACACTGGGTAGAATTTTGGGTAGGAGAGTAAGTATTTTAGAAAGGAGCGGAGGAAGTCATACCAGTGTCGCCAGATGTGGTTGATGGACTCGAGGCCTGGAGAGAACTGAGTGACAAAGGCAGGGCTATGGTTGGTTTTCATAGGAGGCAACTGAGAGTGGTTACGTGGAGGATGAGTGATCGCGCGGGAGATCGGTTTATATACAACATCCCTGAGGTAACAATGGGAATTAAGGGCTTGGGATAGGTTCTGTGAGTATTAATGAAGGGAATGAGCATCAGAACAAATACGACCTCCATGGATGGCAAGACTATATGGGAGGGAACGTTTGGTATGGAATGGATGGCAGCTATCAAAGTGTAGATATTGCTGTAAATTAGTAGGTTTGATGTGGATTGTGGATAGGCGTTCAAGGAAATGTGGAGTGCCTTTCACGTAAGAGGGAAGATTTTTTAGAAAGGGTTAGTTCTCTCCTACCCAAAATTCTACCCAGTGTCCCCCGTGCATGTTTTAGCAGACCACCCAATCTTAAGAACATCCTAGTCCACAAATACTCTCCGTCAGACTCTCCCAAAGCACCACATGGATCTTATCCTTGCAATAGACCCTGCTGTAAAACCTGCAGCATGCTTCCACCCATCACTACATATTCCAATCCCACTAAAGGGGAAACTTTCCCCATCATTGGACATGCCACCTGTTCAACAACTCACATTATATACCAACTAACTTGCCGCCATCACACTAGCTCCTACATAGGCATCACCACACAGCAACTCTCAGTTAGAATTAAAGGCCACAAACAGTCCACACCCGTAACTTGTACCTTCAGATACCAGAACATGCCAATAACCATAATTCCAATAATCTCAACCACTGTTTTACTGTGAGAGCAGTCGGAGTTTTCTCTGACAGCACCACTGCAGCAGAACTCCGGAGATGGGAACTAGCGTACCAGAATATCCTGGATACCGGACACCCACCTGGCCTTTAGCACCATTAAATTCCAACCACTTAACCCATCACTTTTTTTCCCCACTAGATATAACTTTCATTATCAGTACTGTACTCTTGCTACATATGTTCATTTTACGATCGCCTGCACTATATTATCTCAGACATTGCTGATATATTTATAGCCTATTCCTTAGCTGTCCCCCACCCTTCCCCCACTACCCAGTTAGTTGGGTGACGTTCTTGTGTACACACGTACGTAGCCTAATGATGCGTTTTTCTACCACGGAAGAAGGCAGATGCCGAAATATTTTGAATTGTGTATTTGTTTGTCAGCATAAGTGTTGCCTCCCATCGCAGCCGTCCACTTTGGTATGTGGTGGGTTAATTTCCCTTTCATTTATTGTAGAACCATTAATAATTTTTCCCTTTAGGGGTTGTATTCAAGAAAAAAATTTTTTTTTTTTTAATACAGTGGAGACATTGCTCTTCATGATGCTACTTCATTTATTGATTTTGTTTAGGTATTTGGTGAGATAAATGGCTCAAGACACAAAAACCGCATTTTAGAAATACTATTATTTTTGCCCTTTAAGGATTAAATTAAGTAAAATTCCATTCTTAAAATATGATGTGTCCACAGCAGTGAACTTAGTCTTTAGAATGATACCCTATTTGTCTATTTTGGTTTAAGGGTTGAATTAAAAAAAAAAAAAATTAATATTTGACGCCAAAGTGGAGACATTACTGTTCATAAGTCTACTTCATGTATCGATTTTGGTTAGATATCTAACACGTTTTAGAAATACTGATATTTTAGCCCTTTAAGGGTTAAATTTTCAAACTCCTTTCTTAAAATATGATGTGAACTTAATCTTAGAATGAGGTCTCATTTATCTATTTCTGTTGGATATTAATGGAGATAAGTGACTCGTGACACAAAAACGCGATTTAGAACCATTGATTCTTTTCCTCTTTAATGGTTGAATTTCAAAAAATTTCTTTCAAAAAATATGATGTGATCAGAGATCTTAATGTTTAAAATGGTACCTCATTTATCTATATCAGTTAGATATCAAGATAAATGGCTTGTGGCACAAAACCGAGATGTAGAAATATTGACACTTTTGCTGCTGAAGTGTCTAACTGCAAAAAATTTCATTCTTTAAATATAAATAAGAAAAGAAAGGGAAATTAACCCACCACATACCAAAGCGGACGGATGTGATGAGAGAACACCAATGCTGACAACTAACTTGCCGCTATTGCACCAGTTCTTACATAGGCCTCACCACACAGCAACTCTCTGTTAGAATGAATGGCCACAGACAAACAGTTCACACACGCAACCTGTACCTTCCAGTACCAGAACATGCCAATAGCCATGATTCCAACAACCTCAATGACTGTTTTACTGTGAGAGCAGTCAGAGTTTTCCCTGACAGCACCACTGCAGCAGAACTCCGGAGATGGGAACTAGAGTACCAGAATATCCTGGATACGAGACACCCACCTGGACTTAACCACCGTTAAAATCCAATTAACCCATCACTACCTTTCTTTTTTTTCCCGCCATTTTTTTCCGCCATTTTTTTTTTTTTTTTATTTATTTATTTATTTTTTTTTATTTTTTTTTCCCCCCGCCATGTTTATACCGTACCATTATTACATTTGCTCATTTTACCATCGCCTGCCAATATATTAAATATATTATCTCAGACATTGCATACCGACATCGATAGTCTACTCCTTAGCCGTCCCCCCCCCCCCTCCCCACCACCACTACACGGTTAGTCATTAGGTAACGTTCGTTGTGCACATACGTTCCGAGCCTAATGGCCCGTTTTTCTATTTGTGAGCAAGGCAGACGCCGAAATATTGTGTAGTTGTTTGTCAGCATTAGTGTTCTCTCATCACATCCGTCCACTTTGGTATGTGGTGGGTTAATTTCCCTTTCTTTTCTTATTTATATCGCCTAGAAGCTGCTTCCATTTTCCTTAGTTGCATCATTCTTTAAATATAATTTGACAAAAGCGGAGACCATGTTCTCTAATATAATACCTCATTTCTCGATTTCAGTTCGATATCAAGGGAGAAAAATGGCTCGTGGCAGAAAAGATATTTTGTGGAAATAATGGTAATTTTGCCCTTTAGGGGTCGAATTCAGAAAAATTCCTTTCGTAAAGTATGATTTGACCAAAGTGGAGACCATAAGCTTTAAAATTACAACTCATTCATAGATTTTGGCTAAGTATGAAGGGATATAATGGCTTGTGACAAAAAAAACCTTATAGAAATAATATATATGATGATGATGATGATAGTATATCTGTATCTCAGTGGTCTTGCTTGGTTAGTTGGCTGACAAAATATTTTTTCCAAATTCAACCCCGAGAAAGATTTCATTCTTATGCATGATAATATTGCATGAAAATATTGTGCTGTATCTCGAGCTGTTTGAGAAACTACGCTAAAAAACGCAATTCTTATTTTGACGATTGCTTTTCTTCAGTGCTGCCAGAATAATATCATCATGCCCCATTTTTGCCAAGATATATCATACTAGCTTCGAGCCTGTCAAAAATGACTGTTTGAACGCAATATTCTGGCAGTTCATTTCTTTGCAATTGGTTAATTATACAGAATTAATATTACATAATGGTAATGACCTTGATTATGCAATGTTCTACATATTTCATTTGCAGATCACATAGCCATACAGTAGTAACTTCTACTGAATTAATGAGGCCGGAAGTAAAGAACCAATGAAATTAAATCAAACAAGGATTCCCAAAAACTTTTGGCTATTCATGTAATATCGGTTTTATTCCTGGTCCAGGCACAATTCAGTAAGGAAAATATGGAACTATTTCCACCCGCATTAATTAATACCTTTAGTAACATGGCGCTTATGAAAGTAGTTTAATTGGTTTGTAAAACTCATTTCAGAGTGAATTATGCTGTAACAAAATGTGTCAGTTGCGATTCTAGTCAACTTAACCACAACCTCCAGTAATATTGCGTTTGAAAGACATAGCTTCTATTACCCTCATATGAATAATGATGGGTATCACCTATGGTGGTAGTAGGAATTTATCCAGGAAAAGTTTGTAAGGAAAAATGAATAACGATCGGGTCTACTGGAGATCGCGATTCCGCCAAAATAACATTCAGTAATGACGTCATTATACTGCTGTAGTCAATCGCAATACATATTATTTTCAAGCAGTAATTCCCTCGTAATACAGCCTGTACCATTATTTTCAAGCAGGAATTAGGTTGTATTACAGCCTGGACCAGCATAATACAGTTAAATGTATTTCGGAAAGTATTACTGGAGGAGTCTTGCGTTTTACCACGGCAATTCCTGGCAGAATCGCGATCTCCAGTAATCACGATTTATTTACTTTACTTTATTTTACTTTAAATGACGGAAAGTATAATATCAAAAAAGGATAAACGTGAACAAATACCACTAATGAAAGTGTTCAGTAAAATATGCAAAAAGGAAATAAACCGTAATAAATAAACTTTAATCAAGCAGCAACATTAGCGAAAGTTTTAATTAAATTAAAATTGAGCATAGGCCGGAATGAGATTTGAAATTTCCCAATAGCAGAGACCTTGCGGTTGTGTATTTATTAAACTGTGTAAATAATCTCTAGTATCTCTGCTCGCCACTATTTGGCTTCAAGAATATCGTTGTAGAATTGCCATTTATGAATTGAGCTTATAAAAAGGTTATCTTAAATCTCATTTAATAGCTAACACATTTATCAATACTAAGGGTATCATCAATGATGGTAGTAGGGATTTATTCTGGAAAAGCTTGTAAGGAAAAGAATCATTTTTAATTATACCTTTCGTTATATGAATACGTTTCTGTGGTTAGATTATCAGAGCACTTGGTTAGGATTTGACATAAATAAATGCATTTTACGTTAGATGACGGAGACTAAAATTTCGAAAACGAATAACTGTTATTTATTTGACTGATACATTTTGCGATTACGTATGTACATTCTCTGAGTTTTTAATAAACTTCATTGTTTCTTATCGTGTGTCAAAAAAATTCTTAGGTTACGGTTTAACCTAGTTCTTACAACTGATGCAGATAAAATAGCGTAAATATTGAAAACCCTTCTCCTTACATTAATTTCTGCATCTGGCTGTCGTAGATAAATGAAAAGCAATATGTAAATTTAAACGAATGTACTAATTGTAAGTTTGTGACATATAATTGCCTTGCATTAATTTTTTTCCCTGCACTCAGTATTTCTAATATCACTGCTATTGTGCAGCAATAATATCGTTGTTGAATTGCGAGTGTCATATCGCTTAGACAGAAAATAGAAATATCCTTGATGATTTAAATCTGATAAAAAAGTTATCTTAAATCTCACATAATAGCTACCACGTGTATCAAAAACTAAGGGTATCATATATTATGGCAGTAGGAATTTATTATGGAAAAGCTTATAAGGTGAAACGAATAAGTCATCTTTAATGATATCTTTCGTTATATTAATACGTTACTATGGTTAGATTATCAGAGTATTTGGTTAGGAACTTAGGATTTTAAAGTAAATAAATACATTTCAATTTAGATGACGGAGACTATAATTTCGAAAACAGATAACTGTTATTTAGTTGACTAACAAGTTTCGCCTTACATTTCTCTTAGTTTTTAATAAACTTCATTGTTTCTTATCGTCTGCCAAAACTTGGGTTATTGTTTAACCTCGTCCTTATAACCGATACAGATAAAATATCGTAAATATTGCATCCCCTTCTCCTTACATGAATTTCTGCGTCTAACTGATACAGATAAAATAGCGTAAATATTGAATCTCCTTCTACTTGCATGAATTTCTGCGTCTAGCTGTAAATAAACTAAAATCAAGATGATGGTACTAATGTAATATGGTGGTTGTTGATTGGCGAGTGAAGGCTGGCACGTGACGGTTCTCTAGCCAATAGCTGTAGTAGCTATAGACGACGTATCCAGACTCCAGATTAGCGTTTTATATAATAAGATGCTTTGGTTAGTGGGTTCTGGCATCATTGAGGAAACAATTTGAGGTTCGAGCTTGACAGAATCCATTGAAGCCTGGGAGTGAATGAACTGTACTACAACTGCCAGTAGCCAGTAACCTCAAAGATGAGTGAAGGTAAAACTTTAAGGAAGCCAATGATTTGTCATTGCCAGAACTTAAAACAATTGTAAATCTCTCAGAAAAGCATTCTAATGGCCTGCTGGTGTCTGTATTATCAAAAGGTCTCAACTTTACATCAAGTAAATTATGAATGGTGCCAAACAGTCTTTTGGAGACTTTCCATCCTACTACGAAGAGGAAATCAGGAGAGACTCTTTCATGATGCTGTGCCATGCCAAATCTTTGAAGGCAAATAGTTCTGCATGTGAACAGAGGACTGTCTGGATGCTGTGAGAGAATATGGATCTCATTATTCTTCTAGCTTCCTCAACTTGGATGACTACAAACAAATACTGTCATAAATGTTATATGATGAATGGGAAATTCCTTAAGGATTTCTGAAGGAGGTGGTGATGGCCTCATGCTGCAGTTTACCATATGATATATATGGTGTGCTAACAATACGTCAGAAATGTACTCCTTTAAACCCAATTGTGTCATAGGCATGTCTAAGTGCCAGCTAGCAAAATGTACCAACAATGTGAAAAACTTTCAGATTTGTTAAATTGCTGAAAGAACTTCAATTGGAGCCAAATGATGTCTTCGCCAGTTTTGATGTTGTAAATGTTTATGAAGGTATTCTAGTGAGGATTTACTTTAATAGTTCAAACTTTTGATTCCATGGTAATAGGACTTTTCCAAAACATTATAAATACTTGGGAATATTATGAATAGGTCGATTAAGTAGTTACGGGCAACAGTAGCCAACTTTTATAAAGAATATTTTCAGGAGTAAGTGCTAGAAGAGGCTCAGAAACAACCAACTTCTTTTTAATGGTACTTTGATAATACGTTCCTTGTATGGAACTGACAGTCTCCAAGAACTTTGAGCCATCTTGATGAGATTGATAAGAACATTATGATGGAGATTGACTGTCTACCCTTCTTAAATATTTTCATAGAATGGAAAGTAACACTGTGTGTCATTCTATGTACAGGAACCCACACATACGGACTTTCACCTTAATGCGCATAACCACCACCCGCCCAGCAGAGAATAGTACTGAAATATAGTCTCATCGGTTTAAATGTGCTACTTGTGGGAAACATTTTTACAGGATTGGCTACAGCATTCTACAAATAAGTGCAGCTTTCAAATGGCAACAGCTAAGGTCTTCCATCTCACTTTTATTCTGTTTGTTGGATCGACTGTGGCAAGGATTGGCATGATTTTACAGTAAGTTGGTTTAAAATTTTTCCTCCACCTATCTGCTAAAATTAGGAACAACAAAATGGGCAGTGGTCAAGTACAGTATAAAAAGTGATATATCTTTGACTTCAAAGCAATGAAAGTTCTTTGGCATGGAAGTTACTAGGGCAGAAACATATTTGAGACTGTTGAAAGCTGTCCTTTATGGTATAAACAGCCAAGATTTTCTTAAAGCCTGGAAACCATTGATTCAATAAGTGGAAGAAGCATCAGGACACATTTGGAATGTGCATGACTCAGAACAATTACCAATAGTAATCAACGGGCAGTTGGTGTTAAGATGACTTAGGAGCATCCACTGCCTGGTGTATGAGGCAGTCTCCCATCCACCAGTAGCATTTACTTAATGGCAACAAAGTCTTTGATTGCCAAAACATTGTTTTCAATGAGTGGAATTGTTAAACTAGTTTTCCAAGAAAGTTATATTACGTATTCCCGTTTTTTATGGTAGGTATATTCTTGTGTATACTTGGAATCTTCATTTCCCCTCCTGTTTTTGTTTCCAGTTAAAATTTTCCCAATTACCATGCAAAAACTTCTGGGACTTCCCTACTATGTGCGTAAGTTCTTGTTTTGATAGTGGTTGTTCAGCTGAATTTTCTGTTGGTCTTTCAATGAATCTTTGTTAATTGTCATACCTCACGACCATTTTTTAAAGGTTTTTTTTTAAAAAAAAGTAAACTAGAAAAAGCAGTGAACTTATTTTCTTGAACAGATACATAATTAAAGAATTAGCAGTATCTCTCAACTATTACAAGTGTCTGGCTCAATCACCACCAAATTATATTTTTCTCCATTTGAGTGCACACATATGCTGCGAAACATCTGCAGAAGTGCTGTTTTGACACTGTATTAATTGCAGTGTAGAACTGAGTAACTAATGCTTTTTCCATTTTTTAAGGAATTCAAGCACCTCCTTCTTCAAACATTTTATCCACCAGTCGTGTCTCATTGGCAAGAAGCATGCTTGCACGTGCTTCAAATGTGTTGAACCGTTTAGAGAACCCGAGATCATCTCAAGAAGAGGAGCCTGAAACGCCACCTGGAGAGACTGAAAATGGGAGGTAAGTTATTAATAAGTGGTGTTCTTATTTATGTGAGGACTATCAGATTTTGGTTCTCTACTGTTTCACAGAATACATTATATATCAATAACTTTCATTATTATAGGTAAAATGCCATTGGCACTAAAAAGAGTAAAGATCCTCAGTTGCCCATTCACCACCATAAAAATTAACTTGCAGAAAAGATGTGTTTACTTATTTCTACCTTTCCAACTAAATACAGTAGAACTCAGACTATCCAAATTGCTATTTAATTACAAAGATTCATCAAACGATTCTGCCTACGTGTTATTGTCCTTACCAGTGGCAGTTTTAGGTATTTTCCAAGCTGTGGCAAAAACTGTGCCCCCCCCCCCCCAATTGTTGTAACCCTGATTGACACTGCTCCAATTGTCGGCCAACCGCATTGACTTCGTCAGGTGGACCACCCTGCTCTTTGATTAGTCAGCGAGTGTGTCATTGACCTGCTACTATGATGGTTCTCTTTCACGTCAGTGTGTTGTTTTGTGAGTGGGTTTCGTCGTTCACCATGGCTTCTAAAAGAGAACTTGTTGTGTTATAGTTAGCAGATAAAATAAAAATTATAGAGCAATCAGATATAGGAGTTATGGGTAAACAGTTTGCTGTGACGTACAGTGCTGGGCAATCAATGATTTAAGACATTAAAAAGAAGCAAACCCAGACGACCGAGAAACAGGTTGGCATAGGATGAGGCCGTGCAGTGCCATGGATTTGGTGATGTACTCTGGAATTGAAGGTTAGCAGAGGATGAAAGGAAGTATGTACAGGGTCCAGCAGGGAAGTGTTTTGTTTTTGAGGTGTGTATACTATATGCGGTAGGGGGACTGATAGTTGCGCATTAGTTGATATATATTACTTATTCTTTGGCATTTCAGTAGCCATGGATGATTGAAGTACGCGTCTTTGTTTACGACACCTTTATTGCGACCGGTAATTCTGTAGTGCAGACACAGTGAAGATTTCGAACTCATTTCAATGTTGGTCGACATGGTGCCGTTCCATCTCTCCCAACAATACTGAAATGGTTTAACATCTTCAGAACGAGAGGAACTGTGAGACCCGGAACAGCTCGTGGAGATGATCGGATCATTAGAACACCAGAAAACATCAAAAGAACACGATAGACAGTGGAGGCCAGCCCTCGGCGTTCAGCGTTACACATGTCAGACAGGTCAGCTTGCCGAATTTTGCACTTAGACCTCAACTTTCACCCTTTCAAAATCATGTTGGTTCAAGAACTGAAATATGCGGCAGTTTAGGTATGCAGAAATGATACTCAAAACCTTGGAAAATGATAGTATTCTGATATTCAGTGACGATGCTCATTTTCATTTGACGGGTGCTGTAAACAAACAGAATTGTCGGTACTGGTCAGACAATAATCCATGGGAAGGCCATCAAAGACCCAGAGGCTAACGGTGTGGCGTGGAATGGCTCGATTTGGCATAATAGGCCCCTACTTTTTTCAAGTAAACGGAAGGACTTTGACGGTCAACTCACAGCGTTACCTTACAATGTTGAGAGAATTTTTGATGCCCGAATTAAGAAGACATTGGATTACCCTAGATAGGGTTTGGTTTGAACAAGATGGGGCAACTTCTCACACCTCAAGACAATCCATGGCTTCTTTGAGGGACAATTTTCCAGGGCGTTTCATTTCATTGCGCGGGAATGTGGAGTGGCCTCCTCGATCGCTAGACCTTTCACCGTGTGATTATTTCTTTTGGAGCTATCTGAAAGCTCTGATTTACATTGAAAAACCAAGGGTCTAGAAGATCTCTCGGATGTCATAACTCGAGAAATTAAATTTGAGCAATTCCGCGCTGTATGCTTGAAAGGTGTATGGACAATTTTTTCACCTGCCTCGAACAATGCCTGGACAAGACCGGTCACCATTTGGATGACGTCATTTTTCACAAGTGAATTGCAATCTGTTATTGTTGTGCAATTATGTCTTAAATGGCATCATATGTGGAGACAATAAAATTTGAAATTTCTTCAAAAACATCTGCATAACAATGCTTTGAAAAATATAACACTTCCCTGCCGGACCCTGCGCTTGGACTACTGTGTAGGGTTCGCAGGTCTAGGAAGTGTTCCTGGGCACTGACTGTGTGATATGTTGAAATAGAGGGAAGTCACATCGATGGAGATGAGGAGTCTGGAGATAGAGGTGTGTGGACTGTGGATAGACTTTCAAGGAAGTTTCTTCAGTTGTCTGGAGAAACGTTTCCTTAACCACACCTCTCTAAACCCACTCTGTGGTTCAGATACATAGATATATTTATGATCTGGACCCACAGTGAAAAAAACCTAGAATTTCTCCATTCCCTTAACAATAGTCACTGTTCTGATGCTGAATCCCTCTCCAAGTACTCCTAGAACCAATCCCAATCCCTTATTTCCCACTCTTACCCAGCAGATCTTGTACATAAACAAATCTCCCATGCTATCGCCCACCCTCCACGTAACCACTCCCGCGCGGCACCTGTAAAATCCAACAATAGCTCTGTCTTTGTACCGAGTGTGGTGGTGTAACGGATAGCATTCTGGCCTCACATTCGGGAGGACGGCGGTTCGAATCCCCGTCCGGGCATCCAGATTTGGGTTTTCCATGGTTTCCCAAATCACTCCTGGCAAATGCCGGGATGCTTCCTTAAAAAGCCCATGGCCGAATTCCTTCCCATTCCTTGCGCCCATCCTTTCCCGTCTCTAAAGACCTCGCTGTTGAGAGACGTAAAGCAGTTAAAAAAAAAAAAAAAAAATCTGTCTTTGTCACCCAGTTCTCAACTGGCCTCAAATCCATGAATTGAATCTTTCAACAAGGGCACGACTTCCTTTGCTCTTTTCCAGAAATGCACACTCTTCTACCAAAAAGTCTGCCAACTGTTCCCCATACATGTTTCAGCCTAACCACAAACTATGCTAAAATTGCAGCCAGTAAATCATACTTCAATCAGATGCATATAAATACATGACGATATAAACTTCATCAAAAATCTTCACTGTTTTTTTCTTCTTCCTTTTTTGATATTCGTGATTCGTATCGATACTACAACGTGCCTGACAGAGTTACATGTGGCTGAAATATTGCATCAGTAAAAGCAATGGAAATTAAAAATAAATCTAATAACTTATATCATTTCTCATAATATTATTTTTAATTAAAGTCTATGCTGTATAGATTGCGATCATTGTGGATGATTTAAGTAATAGAACACTCATGAAAGCAAATTAATTTTTTTTTAAGAATGACGTTTCTTATATTCTCTGCTGTAACGTCAAGTGCCAGTTCTAATAACAATCTATCAAAAGTGCTGCTAACATTACTAATCGAAACTTAAAGCTTTTATGTTACCTATCTATGGCCAAAGATTTTAATGAATACTTTTACATGAAATGAATATTAAATAAAGCCCGTCAAAAATGATTGGTTAAACGGAGTGTTCTGGCAATTCATTTCTCTGCGGTTCCCTAAATAAATAGAATTGTTATGTAATGTTCACAACCTTATTTTGTAATTTGTAGGCCTACATATTTCGGTTGTGGTTTACGTAGCAACACAGATGAAAATTCTACTGAATGAATGATGTCAGAATTAGGGAACCAATTAAATTAAAAATAAATTAGGAATCCTAAAACCTTATGCTACAGTGCGTTATGTTCTTTTCTGGTCCAGGTCTCATTCAGCATGATACATAGGGAACTACTTCCATCCATATAAAAATACTGTTATTTCAGTAACTCGGATCTTATGAAAGCATCTTAAATTATGTATTTAAAAAATCCTCATGATTTAGTCTAAAAAAATGTCAGTTGTCTGGTCCTATCTGTATTTTAACATAACCACAACTTCAACTAATATTGCTGTTGAAAATTCTTAGATGCTATTAGCCGCGTACTAATGCGTTCATTGTATTGTGATCTAAATTTGACTTACTGGAAACATTTACATGTATCTGATATAGTTACATCAGTGATAAAAGCAACTAATAATTTATATATTAATTTAAATGAAGTACATACCTTTATTCAGTGTTTCTGAAAATTGGTCCTTCCAGTATAATAGTTACTTAAAATAGCTACATTGAATATAAATATCTTGTAAGCCCATCAAAAATGACTTGTTGAAAGCAGTATTTTAGCAATTCGTGTCTTTGCTGACTTAGGGGGCATCCACAAATTTCTGGACCCCCCCTCCCCCCTGGTGAGATTTCGAGAGATCTGGCCGGACACCCCCCCCCCTCTGGTGAGATCTGGTCCGTGAGAACCCCCCCTAGAAATCGCCCTGGAAACTTTTTTTTAGGTCACACCCTAACTTTTTTGACGAAATACCCTCCTAAAATCGACTTTGCCGCAAATTTGAGACTTTTTTTTTTCTCTACTGTCCCCAAATTTTTCGCAAAATCTGACGTGAGATTTCCGTAGACCCCCCCCTCCCCCTTGGTGAGATTTCGCCGAACCCCCCCCCTCCCCTATTTCACCTCACGTAATTTATGGATGCCCCCTTAAATACAATTTTCTTCAACTAACATTCATTATCTTGAAAATGATGTAGATATTTGTTAGCTTCTTGTAACAACAGTATTGCTGTCCAGAGTGTTTCAGAAAAATCTACAATGACTGAAATTTAATTAAGAAAAAGCAACTAACAATTAATATGTTGATTTCAACGGAATACGTACTTTTCTTTCAGTGTTCTGACGATTAATTTATTCACAGATGCATTGTTAGTTAGAACTGTTACTAAATAACACACCTAACCTCGAACATCTCCATTTGTTGTTTGTTGTACAGTGGAGGCAGAAAGCATGACGTCATAGTCAGACATCATAATGTGATGTTATGGCATGACGGATGACCAAAACTTGCATTTTATAAGTAGAGATTATCATTTAACTAGTTACAAATTTCTTCAAAATTTGTTTATTAATTATTTTTATTTTTTATTTTAACATTCCTTATCTTTAGTAGTGTTGAAAACTGATTTTTTTTTTTTTTTCTTTCCAGATTTGTGAAAAAAAACATGAATAAAACCTATCACCCTGGTTTGTTTTTCTAATTTTTTTTCTAATTTTTTTTTTTCAGAAAACAATGTATTTGATAAATTATAGTTTTATTTACAGAAGTTACATTTTACATGTGTGTTTTAAATCTTACTAAATCATATAATGTCTTACATAATCTATATATCTATAAATGAGAAAGTTCGGATGTGTGTTTGGATTAGGATTGTTGCGGATGTCATCTTTGCGGATGCGTTTGCGGATGCGGGTGTTCAGAGCTTGACATCGGCGGATGCGGATGTTTTGCGGAAGCGGATGTGGAAAAATAAATTTATAATTATTTAGATTTTAATATTTTATTAAATATCTTTTTTCATAATTAAATTATATTTGCATATAATACTGCCATATTGGTTTATTTTTGCCTGATCTTTCAACAACAAAAAGTGTGGGATGATTTCACAAATGAATTAAATTATTTAAATAATTATGTACGCGTCTAAAAACCAGTCTTTATCATATGAACTTTGCGGAGTTCGAAGCTGGCTACACTAATTCAAGCGTTGAGCACAAGGCCACGCCACCGCTCATCTCCACGCTCGCTTTTTTTGTGTTATAACTATACGCCTCTTCGACGTTAAGGTAATTAGAGGCGTGAGAAGATCGGGGTTTGGAACGCGAAGGAATTCGGCCATGGTCTTTTGATGGAAGCATTCGCCTGGAGTGATCTGGGGAAGCCATGGAAATCTGGATGCCCGGACGGGGATTCAAACCGCCGTCCTTCCGAATGCGAGGCTAGGCAGTTATCGCCTACTCACCACGCACAGTTCCGTGCTCGCGACCCACCTTCCCACCGCTCCAGTGGCGCATTTGCATTACAACTTGTAGGACCTACGAGTTCCGATTTTCGATAAAAGAACTCTTGATGGTCCATGAACGCAGTTACCGGTTCCTTTCGATTCACTCAATATTTTTTCAACAAAAAATAATAAGATTTTAATTTTTATTTAAATACAGACTGCAAATATTCTGTAAATTAATAATAATTTCGTGTGATCTAAAAATTTCAGTCACAGAGTTTCTTATCAGCTGCGCAGTGTACCTCTATCGTTGTCACCTATTTTTAAAACGAGACCTACAGATTAATGTGAAATTCGAACCACGGAGCGTCCCAGCATCTTAGCATTAACAAAATCAAAGCTTTGCCAGAGGTGATTGTCAATTTTAAGCCCCATGCAAATTGCAGCTGAGACAAGGATTTGAACAAAGGACTTTCAGTACCCCAATCATACGCCGTATCCATCTGAGTCAAGAGTCAAATCTAGATGTAATTACAAATAAATATTCAACCATAATAAAATCAGCATATTTTTTTCTGTAGCATTTATTTTTGTTATCCCAAAACACAAATGTTCTTTTATATGATTAAATACATTTTTTTCAGTACTTCTAAATTCAGATGCTTGTGGAGTGTGATTCGGGTATGGAAGGTCCCCGGTTAAAAATCCGGATCTCGGATGCAATTTTTACAGGGCTTAAAATCGACCTTCACGTCTGGCAATTTCATTTGTTAATGTGAACATGCAAGGACTATATCTACATTTTACGAACATCTGATGAATCTAAAGTAAGGATGAAAAAATGGACGCTTTTCTAAAGAGTAAAGCTAAAACAACATTTAGTCGTAAAGGACCAGAAATTTCTGAACTATTTGTATACGATTCACCATATCGACCAGCCCGACACCGGTCCGCACCGTCAAAAATTAGATCCAACTGCCGACACACGGTGCGGTGTTGTTTGAACTCACTTCAATCGAGTGAGTGACAACAATAAGAAAAGTGTCGGTCGGTGACAGTGCGGGTTCGGTGCTATCTATTGCAGCCCGACCTTTACTTTACTTGCAAGTTTAAACTTGTAAATTCGTGGCTTAGGTAATAACACCGTTTAGTTCATTGTTACTTTTATTGCAAGATCGTCAGAAAACAATCACTTTTTTGCTAGCTAAGCTACCATGGGCAGAATCTCGAATAAAGAGAAAAAAATAATTTATATTGCAATGAAAACAAAACATCCGCAATACATCCGCATTAAAAATTGCGGATGCGAAAGTGGATGTAGGAATTCATGCGAAAGTTTCGCACTTGCGGATGCGGTTATCCGTTACATCCCTGGTTTGGATGTACGTCTGGAATCTATAACGTCATAATAACTCAACATATTTAAATGAAATTTGGCATGAAGTCGGTTAATTGCGTGCGAAGTAACATAGGATAAATTTTATCCCACAGAAATGCATAGTTCTTTTAGAAATTGTCATTAATATCAATTTGCAAACAACAAAGAGTTTCCTACTTCATAGACAGCCGTGCAACGTTCACTCTTTGCTTTTTACATAAATCGCAAACACTACTTTTCAGAAATAAAAGTGAAATCCTTCTTACATATGCAAGTTTGTTTTTAGTTTAAAAGCCATAAAACCGATGCACTTGACAAACAATAGTTTGGAAGCAGGAATTATAAATATGTACTTAACCTTAAATTAAAAAAAGGTAGGTACTGTTGTTAAGTTCGCAAAAAGATGTTTTCGTTTGGGTACATAAAATAGTATGACATATCAAATAATACACTATAATTGAAAAAAAGCAACGTAAAATGCTATGAGTATACCAGCACGAAAGTCGGTTCACTAAAAGTGCAAAATGTCGTAGTTCTATCTCGGTTTAATTTATTTCCTCTTTCTTCTTTCTTACTAAACAGTCTGCGAGTAGTTTACGTCGTGATACATCACGTCACACCATTACGTAGTGCTTATTAAAGTTTCTTAAATAACTTATAACTAAATTCCTCTTGCCTTTTGCTGTGACAAGATGGTTTTGTTTTCATTCTCGTCCAGGCAGAATTTCAATCTAACCACAATCTCCGTTAATATTGTCGCTACAAAATCAAAGCCTCAATCACAGGCGCATTGATACAATAATTTTATCTTAAGTTATTGATGTGTATCGCGACGTAAACTTGAACCTACAGTCACTGCTGAAATTTAAAACTTAACTAACCCATTTTATTTTTTGTTCAGAATTTTTGTACAAATAATAGAGACTATGATTCACGAAACTGCTTTTTACTTACTGTTCAATATTCTGCAAATATCTATCGAATGCTACACTTAAAACGAATATATTCAATGGGCTAATGTAGAAACTTATTGTTTCATGAAGTAACAGCGGAAGTCGTTTACAACACAATACACAATTTACACGGAGCATATGAAAGCTGCTTACTTATTACTAATAATAACTAAGTTAATATATTTTTCTCGGTCTTCCAGCCGTGTTAATAACTAAGTTCCTTCTTCCTTATGCTGTAACAAAAATCAACCTGGTCCAGGCATCATTTCAACCAAACCACTACCTCCTGTTAATATTGCCGCTACAAAGTCAAACTATACGAACACACCTCAACATATAGAATGTAATTATACACCTTACTAAATCACGGGCAGTAACAGTCACTTTATCGAGATGTTAACTTGACCAGCAATATTAACGAAAGTTGTCTTAGAGTTGTTAAGAATTATGGACTTTCCGTTGTACACTGTAAGTTACAAGCATTTCAGTATAATTTTTTTAATTACGTTACTCCAATAACTGTTATGATACTGATGACATACTTCATGCGGCTGATTGTAGTTTGAGATGTATTCAGTATGCAGGGTGTTACAAAAAGGTACGGCCAAACTTTCAGGAAACATTCCTCACACAAAAACAAAGAAAATATGTTATGTGGACATGTGTCTGGAAACTCTTACTTTCCATGTTAGAGCTCATTTTATTACGTCTCTTCAAATCACATTAAACATGGAATGGAAACACACAGCAAACAGAACGTACCAGCGTGACTTCAAACACTTTGTTACAGAAAATGTTCAAAATGTCCTCCGTTAGCGAGGATACATGCATCCACCCTCCGTCGCATGGAATCCCCGATGCGCTGATGCAGCCCTGGAGAATGGCGTATTGTATCACAGCCGTCCACAATACGAGCACGAAGTGTCTCTACATTTGGTACCAGGGTTGCGTAGACAAGGGCTTTCAAATGCCCCCACAAATGGAAGTCAAGAGGGTTGAGGTCAGGAGAGCGTGGGGGCCGTGGAATTGGTCCGCCTCTACAAATCCATCGGCCACTGAATCTGTTGTTGAGAAGCGTACAAACACATCGACTGAAATGTGCAGGAGCTCCATCGTGCATGAACCACATGTTGTGTCGTACTTGTAAAGGCACATCTTCTAGCAGCACATGTAGAGTATCCCATATGAAATCATGATAACGTGCTCCATTGAGCGTAGGTGGAAGAACATGGGGCCCAATCAAGACATCACCAACAATTCCTGCCCACACGTTCACAGAAAATCTGTGTTGATGACATGATTCAACTGGCGGTGAATCGAGGAAGTACAGTACATACTAACGAAACTAAAATGAGCTCTTAACATGGAAAGTAAGCGTTTCCGGACACATGTCCACATAACATATTTTTTTTGTTTGTGTGTGAGGAATGTTTCCTGAAAGTTTGGCCGTACCTTTTTGTAACACCCTGTATAATTTACTGCACTTTCACGGTTCATTTACTATCGCGATCTGAAATGAGTCAAGTTTTTTTTTGCCATTCGTAACGTCACTAACATGCATTAATGCGCTAGTGATAGAAGCTTTGATTTTCTAGCTGTAATATTAGAAGAGTTGTGCAGCCTGGGCCAGAATAACTGAAACATTATTAGTTATTTTATGAGCGCCATTTTAGTGACGTTGTGTATTGTTTTGTTCCGATATTGTATCAAAAGGTTTATAATAAGCTTAGATGATTTAGCAGAACACGCGGCGATGCCCGAAGTAAATTTTTGAAATTTATAAATGTTTCATTCAGGTAGTGGAATGGCAGACAAGTGGAGTGGTAATTTGCCGGCAGACATTCAATTCCGTTGGCAGATTGAGAAACCAATTATGAAGAAAGAATCAATTACTATTTTAACACTGAAATTTATATTTTAGCGCAGAATTAATGGATCCACACGAATGGACTATAGTAAACTGGTCTACAGGCAATTCAACTGTTTCCACAGATAAAGAAGCCATTACCACAATACCACTGATCATTATGGATAAAAGGATCAATTACTACCATACATACTGCTATAATATCTAAATTTCTGTTGATGGAACCAATATATCCTCAAAACAAAATCAATATTCAAAGAGTTAAGTTCTCTTTTTTTTTTTAAAAAAATTTTTTTCCAGGTATTCAATGCAAATCAAAATATTCATTTTTAGTATTGCAATTTTTTTTAACGGAAATGAACGTTCTTGGGCCGCTTATGTATTTATTTGCTGTTTAGATGTTAATATTTTTTGTTGTTGATATTTAGTCGATTCCGTCAATGTATTGCTAATATTTTGACGTTTTGAGCTTCCATTAATTAAAACTAAATTAATTTTGATTCGCGAGATGAAATTATTAATATTAAGAGATGCTGGGTAAACGAAATTCAAATCTTTCAAAGAAATGTAAGAAAACTAGGGCTATGAAAATAGCCAAAACCTAGGAGACAAATCCCCAATATTTATATACGGATATATTAAACTGAAAATACTCCTAACAAACAGAATATTTTTATTGTTTTAAAAATTCAGAGATTTAGTTGTGGAAGATGAATAAATTTTTGTTATTTTATTGCAATATTTATTACTACTATTACTAATAAAAATAGCACTAAAATAAATTGTATGGTCGTACTGAGCTGGTGACAAGGCTTCTTTACGTCTCCGCAATCAGCCCCTTTAGTAGCCTCTTAACATAACCCAGTAAACCTACCGGACATATAGGACCCACAGTTCAACACGGAATCAGAACTAAGTGAGCATTCTGGCGTAATTCACATCACACAACAACTTGTGCCAGAGGTGAAGATCGAGCTAAGGACCTTTGAAAATCCTCGCCGAGACGGTGATTCAAGCTGGGGACTTTTCTATCTCCAGTTGACGCCCTAACCACTGAACAACCAAACCTCTAAAGAAAATCTTATATTACAACACTCTTCAATGCGGACGAAGTCGCGGATAACTGCTAGTGATTCATAAATGCATCTATATAGGTAGCATAATTTTTTATCCATCCTCTTGGTCAGTACCACATTCACTAGTAACAGTAACACCAACACTAGTGTGGTCGGAATCTGAATTTTCTGTTTCTTCTTCTGTCTCCTCTAGATGCATAACTTCCGAAGTAGTTACATTTTATTTTATTGGTTGTACTGTACACAAAAGATTTTGAGATTCCAATTTTAAATTGTGAGCAAAGTACGCACTGTACATAAAGACTGCGCCAATAGTTCCATATTACAGCCTTTTAAGTTTGAATTTAAATCTGTTATCATACAAAATAGGAGCTTTATTTCTTTTCAATCGTTGGTTTATGCCAACGGTTGCAAGGAAATGATTCATAATAACTGACAATTTAATGACTCAGTATCACTACATGCTGCGGGTTTAACAAGTATCCGAATACAGTAATACCCCGCTTTACGCGAGGGATACGTTCCGCAAAAAATCGACTTAAGTGAAATTATATCGAGGTTTACGATTAAACAGAGTCAAAAGTTAATGCAAAAAAAAAACTAATCATTGGAATCAATCTCTTTAATTCTAAGAACACTTTATGCAGTATTACATGTTTTTTTTTAAACGGAAAAATACATCAATTGTCTTTTGGGTAGCATTTCTTTTACGTTCTTGTAAAATACGTTCACCCAACGTTGTTTTTAATTGTTTGACACATGGTCCAAACACGGTCATCATCACTATCTATGCTATGCAATATGTCCAAACCTGAATAAATTTTTGAACGAATATTTTGTATTCCGCTTGAAGATAAAATTCTCTCTTCTACTTGTCCTTCCTCATCGTTTATGAAATTATTCTGTAACTCAATCAGATCTTCATTGCTGAGAGGTTCGTCGTGAGTTGCTACAAGTTCTTCAAGATCTTCTACCGCGACATCTTCAAGTTCAGACCACTCAATCATTGCAGCAATGTCTTCAAGCACAATTCTTCTAGGTGCTTCCACTACATCTGGCCAAAGATTACGCCACACCCTGTTCATACAACTCCTTTTAACTTCTTTCCAAGACTCGTCTATGTTGTGAATATCCTTCAGGATGTTGTATGACTTCCACCGCTCTCGCATAGACTGTCTTCCTTCCCCGTCTGTTTCATGAATTAGTTGGCTAAAAGTGCGGCGATGATAATAAGCTTTGAGGTTTGCTATTGCTCCCTGGTCCATAGGTTGTAATATTGACGTAGTGTTTGGTGGAAGGAACATCACGTACACTTTTAAGACTCTCGGCGTATCAAGTGAGGTTGGATGTCCTGAGGCATTGGCTAAGAGTAATATAACTTTACGTTCAAGCCCATTTCTGTCACAGTAGGATTTTACTGACTGGCAAAAACTATTAGAATACCAATCTTGAAAAACTTCCCGTGTAACTCGCGCCTTTCTGTTGGACCGCCCACGACTGGTAGGCTTATCTCGTCTGTACCTCGCATTGCACGATGTGTTTCTGAATGGTAAACCAGTAAAGGTTTCAGTTTGAAATCACCAGTGGCATTACCACCTAGCAGAAGTGTTAATCAATCTTTCGCAGCTTTGAAACCGCTGGCTTGACGTTCTTCTTTAGAAATGAATGTTTAAGATGGCATATTTTTCTCACTAAAGCCCGGTCTCATCATCATTGAAGATGAGACAAACCGGAATTTTTTCTCGTGCTACGAAATCTTGAAACTTGTCTGGAAACTCAGTTGTAGCTTGAGTGTTCGCACTGGCGGCCTCACCTGTTATCTGGATATTGTGAAGCTTGGAGCACTGCTTGAACCGATGAAACCAGCCTCTGCTGGCAGCAAAAGTCGGAGTGGAAGTCACCTTCTTCTGTCTTTAACATCTCGTACAAAGATTTTGCTTTTGTGCATATGATATCTTGAGTCAGTGGTGTGTTCTTCTTATTTAAATCTTCGATCCAGACTGCTAGCAACTTCTTCATTCTTTCTAGGATAGATCTCGAACGAGAAGTTTTGTTGCACTTATAGGTGTTGAACTTTCGCTGGAAAGTTGAATTTTTTCCCGATTTTTAAAAATCGTTGTCACAGTCGATTCTGACAGACCAAAATCTCTGCCAACAATTGTTGCTTTTCCTCCATTTTCCGTTCTTTTCACCTTCATCTTCAATTCCAAAGTTACGCTTTTACACTCTTTTTTTCTTCGTAGGCGGCATTTTTAACGTAGTGTTAAATTATGTATCTCCACCAAACGTTAAAACACGACTGCCAGCCGAGATAAACAAATGAAACAAACGAAACAAACGAGGGAATTCCCATAGAACAAAGTCGTAGGATGGGGAATCCTCAATTCTTCGATCAGAATGGTCGGCGAAAGAGGGAATTACCGTGACCAAAGAGAAGCCAGTGACTACATTATGGACATACATATTCTTAAGTAAACAATTCGCGTAATACGAGAAATTTTAACGCGAAATTTGAAATTCGCGTTAAAGCGAAACCGCGCATAACGGGGTCGCGTAAAGCGGGGTATTACTGTATAAGGAAAGCACAATAAGTAGTAAAAAGAGGCAAAAAACCGTTGATAAATTTAAAATTCCTAATTTTTTTGAAAAGATCCGTAGGTCTACAGACAAATTTGTAGGGCTGGCAGCACTAGTTCAATTAGTGAGTATCAATCCAAACAACGGGGATTCCTTCTCGTGCATCCTATCCTATTCGGGAAATCCCCGTTCGTAAAAGAATACTTCAGTCAATGTTGCCAATATTTTTGAATTTTTTTTCTTCTACTAAACCAGAAAAATATAGTAGATTTAAAAATTAAGATAAGTATTTAGTATAAACTCTAAAACAGTCATATTAAACGATAAATGCCTTAAACATATGAATTTTAGTAGTTATGAAAAAAAGCATTTCCCAGAAAAAAGTGTTTTTTTTCATGTTTTTTTTTTCAAGTCGGAAAAAACCGTCTTTTTTACAACACTAGTGACATTATTAATTTTATTATCACCTGCGATATATATATTTATATATTACATCTTAGTCTCTCTCGACATATTGATAATTCAGTCAGTCATGTGTTGAACTACGGTACGTGCACACCTCCCGATTCACGTAAGGTATAAAACCGAAATATTATGTATTTTAGTGTACGTCATATACATTTTCTCTCGTTGCAGCCTTAAACTTTGGTGAGTGATGAGTTATTTTACATTATCATGTTTATTGTCAAAGCCATTTCCTTTTTCCTAGTTCATTAAAATTACTCTTACAGTAATAAAGGAACAAGGAATAATGCTAAAAGTGTAGAATGACAAAGAAAGGAAACCTACCGCCAGTTTGATTCATAATTCATCTAAGGCTGAAGGAATCCACATTAGGTTTGCTGTACTTCTCTCTTTTGAGTGAATCATCAAAATTACTGAGCGTTTCTCTTCCCTGGTTGACTAGCATCTACAGCTCATTGTCAGCCAGCTTACCTCCCACATCCAAGACACCAGACACTTCTCTCTTGACTGAATACAGTACCCACAGCTCTTTCCCCTGACTCCCTTCTATAGTGCTGGCCAGAGCAATTGGCGGGTCTCCTAGAATGCGCCGTTGCCAAACCACGCGCTTAACAGTTGTATTCACCTTTTTACTTGAAGTAATAGTTTATACTGTTTTTTAAATAATTTATAATCACAATTTTGTGATAAAATATTGATTTATGTCATTTCGTTAAGAAAGTTATGTTCGTGTAAATGCATTTGATATAACTGAAGAATACTTTCTCGAGAAACTAAGAAAACGTATTGAATTACTCTTCTTATTTTATTTGTGGCTAAGCACGTATTAAATTTTATTTACAACTAAAATCAAAATTATACTTTGTTATCCTCTGCACTGAAAAACTTGCAAAATTGACGACAAAATTATATATATATATATATATATATAATTAAAATTGCTGTATACCAAAAATTTATATGTAGAAAAGAAGTATGGCCACTGCAGTTCTTTTTATAAAAATCAACCATAATAAAAGTAAGCAAAAATGTTATATTGTCATCATGAATATTAATAGAAAACCAAATGTTTTTAAGCAAAATTAATAATATCCAACAGTAATATCGTAACTTACTACCAACAATAAAACAAGTTAAAGATGAGTTTGGGGTTTTAAATAACATTAACACAGCAAATGTTTATAGTATCTTAAACTGTTAAGTACAAGCTATTAAAGTTGCACAGTAATTGATAAGTTTATTGCGTAATATGTTAAATGTTCTTTAATACCTTACTTGTCATTATTCATCTCCATCAACGCCTTCTTCTTCATCATCATCATCTTCCACTTCTTCACTGCTCTCGTTCTCTGTCGTTGAATCTTCGTTGAGGTTGATTATAAGAGGCTCGATTACATTATCTCGGACCGCTTCCTTTTCGAAATCTTCTGTTTGCAGTTTTTCGGTATGGTAAACACATTTCTGCCACTGTTCGACGGTGACGTTTTCCAAGGCTCTATGCAACAAACGTTCGACATCGGCGATTTTGAAAGTGTTGTTTTACTCCGCCACTTCTCTTTTGACTTGGGCCCAAATGAGCTCTATCGGATTGTACTGGCAATGATAAGGGGGTAATCGGACTACTTCATGTCCTCTTTCGTTTGCAAGTACATCCAACTCATACACCGGTTCTTCTTTATTCATGCCAACCTTCTCCAGCATCTCAGCTCTAGTCTCCGTAGGCAAATACGAAATTTTCTTTTCTGTTAGCCAAGCAGCTATATCAGCTTTCGGCGATTTGGTTGTTGGAGCTCGGTTTATCACTGCCGAATGATATTTGGCGTTGTCCATGACGATGATAGAACCTTCCTCCAAAATATTCAAAAATCTGTTGAGAAACCAATCTTTAAACGTCGTTGTATTCATTTCTGAGTGATAATCTTCAGATTTGTTGGTTTTGCTGCATCTGTAGACCAACTTACTTTCCTGGAGAAAGCCTGTCTTTGCTGACCCCGCATGCAAAACAATTAGCCTTGCCCCTTTTCCGACAGGTACCTTTAAGCCCCCACTTTGATTTGAATTCTGCCAGATATTTTTTAAAGAATGGTTCTGAGTTACCCAAGTTTCATCTAAGTAAAAAATGGGTCGCGTGTCACCTGAGATACGAAGGGAGCTCATTTTCCTCAAAAATTTGACTCTTGAGGACACTAAGTCGTTTTGCTCAAGCAAAAATCGCCTACCATCATTCTGACGCCTGTATTTAAACCCTATATTGTTCAATATGCGTCTTACAGATCGTGCAGATCCTGTAAAATTTATCTTCTCTTTAATATTTTTCTTAATTTTTCTGAGGTAGGGTACTCACCACGGTCGTAAAATTCGTGTACTGTTCTCCTGACAATATCCCTGTCAACGTCGTTAAGCTTTGTTATAGTGCTGTATTGTTTCACATTTTTCTTTGGAGAAACAAACGTAGGTGATTTTCCCTCACGACACACTCGCTGGACAGTTCTCAAACTGACACCACAAGCTTCAGCGCAAATAGCCTGCACATTCCCTAAATTTCTTCGCAATATGGTTGTTTTTTGCGGTAACAAATCACTACAGTTTTTTATTTCATCAATATCAAGTACGTCCATATTTTTCAAGTCTTTTCTTACCAGCGTACATGAAGAAGACAAAATTTCACCATCATTGTCCACAAGAAGTTTGAAATATTTATATACATTGTGAATGATAGATTTACTCTGCCGGCGAAACTCTGTTGTCTTCTTCAGCCGCGATGGTCCTGCTGTCGATGACGTGCGTCTTGTTGGAGTCGTTAGTCTGGAAACACCTGGAGTAGGAGAATAAGTCTCTTCCTGAGTATCCATTTTTAGTAGCACGATTCTCTTGCTAAATTACCGTAATTATAAGTTACTGCACTTTTTGTTCGGTAAAATTAGGACACTAAATTACTGTAATTAATAAATAACTAAAACGAATTATTTAAATCGCAAGCAAAAATCGCAAAACGCTAAAATCAAAATATTCTCTCTCGAGCAAGCTCACCCTCACACTGACACACTTTCTAACTCCGATTCACAGGTTCACACATTTTTTTGTGTGTTGAAAGGGAGGTGGAAGATTTGGGGGTGGGCTGCCGCTTGACTAGGCAACACAGGCCGCACAGTGTTGCAATTTTCAGGTGATAGAAAGAGAGCGCATCGCGAGTTTGTCCCCAAGTACGGCAACAGCGCGTTAACACTGACCCGCCAATTCTTCTGTCCAGAGCTATAGTGACGGTAGATGGCCAGAGCAATTGGCGGGTCTCCTAGAATGCGCCGTTGCCAAACCACGCGCTTAACAGTTGTATTCACCTTTTTACTTGAAGTAATAGTTTATACTGTATTTTAAATAATTTATAATCAATTTTGTGATAAAATATTGATTTATGTCATTTCGTTAAGAAAGTTATGTTCGTGTAAATGCATTTGATATAACTGAAGAATACTTTCTCGAGAAACTAAGAAAACGTATTGAATTACTCTTCTTATTTTATTTGTGGCTAAGCACGTAATTAAATTTTTGATTTACAACTAAAATCAAAATTATACTTTGTTATCCTCTGCACTGAAAAACTTGCAAATTGACGACAAAATATATATATATATATATATATAATAATTAAAATTGCTGTATACCAAAATTTATATGTAGAAAAGAAGTATGGCCACTGCAGTTCTTTTTATAAAAATCAACCATAATAAAAGTAAGCAAAAATGTTATATTGTCATCATGAATATGTAATAGAAAAACCAATGTTTTTAAGCAAAATTAATAATATCCAACAGTAATATCGTAACTTACTACCAACAATAAAACAAGTTAAAGATGAGTTTGGGGTTTTAAATAACATTAACACAGCAAATGTTTATAGTATCTTAAACTGTTAAGTACAAGCTATTAAAGTTGCACAGTAATTGATAAGTTTATTGCGTAATATGTTAAATGTTCTTTAATACCTACTTGTCATTATTCATCTCCATCAACGCCTTCTTCTTCATCATCATCATCTTCCACTTCTTCACTGCTCTCGTTCTCTGTCGTTGAATCTTCGTTGAGGTTGATTATAAGAGGCTCGATTACATTATCTCGGACCGCTTCCTTTTCGAAATCTTCTGTTTGCAGTTTTTCGGTATGGTAAACACATTTCTGCCACTGTTCGACGGTGACGTTTTCCAAGGCTCTATGCAACAAACGTTCGACATCGGCGATTTTGAAAGTGTTGTTTTACTCCGCCACTTCTCTTTTGACTTGGGCCCAAATGAGCTCTATCGGATTGTACTGGCAATGATAAGGGGGTAATCGGACTACTTCATGTCCTCTTTCGTTTGCAAGTACATCCAACTCATACACCGGTTCTTCTTTATTCATGCCAACCTTCTCCAGCATCTCAGCTCTAGTCTCCGTAGGCAAATACGAAATTTTCTTTTCTGTTAGCCAAGCAGCTATATCAGCTTCGGCGATTTGGTTGTTGGAGCTCGGTTTATCACTGCCGAATGATATTTGGCGTTGTCCATGACGATGATAGAACCTTCCTCCAAAATATTCAAAAATCTGTTGAGAAACCAATCTTTAAACGTCGTTGTATTCATTTCTGAGTGATAATCTTCAGATTTGTTGGTTTTGCTGCATCTGTAGACCAACTTACTTTCCTGGAGAAAGCCTGTCTTTGCTGACCCCGCATGCAAAACAATTAGCCTTGCCCCTTTTCCGACAGGTACCTTTAAGCCCCCACTTTGATTTGAATTCTGCCAGATATTTTTTAAAGAATGGTTCTGAGTTACCCAAGTTTCATCTAAGTAAAAAATGGGTCGCGTGTCACCTGAGATACGAAGGGAGCTCATTTTCCTCAAAAATTTGACTCTTGAGGACACTAAGTCGTTTGCTCAAGCAAAAAATCGCCTACCATCATTCTGACGCCTGTATTTAAACCCTATATTGTTCAATATGCGTCCTTACAGATCGTGCAGATCCTGTAAAATTTATCTTCTCTTTTATATTTTTCTTAATTTTTCTGAGGTAGGGTACTCACCACGGTCGTAAAATTCGTGTACTGTTCTCCTGACAATATCCCTGTCAACGTCGTTAAGCTTTGTTATAGTGCTGTATTGTTTCACATTTTTCTTTGGAGAAACAAACGTAGGTGATTTTCCCTCACGACACACTCGCTGGACAGTTCTCAAACTGACACCACAAGCTTCAGCGCAAATAGCCTGCACATTCCCTAAATTTCTTCGCAATATGGTTGTTTTTTGCGGTAACAAATCACTACAGTTTTTTATTTCATCAATATCAAGTACGTCCATATTTTTCAAGTCTTTTCTTACCAGCGTACATGAAGAAGAACAAAATTTCACCATCATTGTCCACAAGAAGTTTGAAATATTTATATACATTGTGAATGATAGATTTACTCTGCCGGCGAAACTCTGTTGTCTTCTTCAGCCGCGATGGTCCTGCTGTCGATGACGTGCGTCTTGTTGGAGTCGTTAGTCTGGAAACACCTGGAGTAGGAGAATAAGTCTCTTCCTGAGTATCCATTTTTAGTAGCACGATTCTCTTGCTAAATTACCGTAATTATAAGTTACTGCACTTTTTGTTCGGTAAAATTAGGACACTAAATTACTGTAATTAATAAATAACTAAAACGAATTATTTAAATCGCAAGCAAAAATCGCAAAACGCTAAAATCAAAATATTCTCTCTCGAGCAAGCTCACCCTCACACTGACACACTTTCTAACTCCGATTCACAGGTTCACACATTTTTTTGTGTGTTGAAAGGGAGGTGGAAGATTTGGGGGTGGGCTGCCGCTTGGACTAGGCAACACAGGCCGCACAGTGTTGCAATTTTCAGGTGATAGAAAGAGAGCGCATCGCGAGTTTGTCCCAAGTACGGCAACAGCGCGTTAACACTGACCCGCCAATTCTTCTGTCCAGAGCTATAGTGACGGTAGATGTGACCTCCTTATACACAAGTATTCCCCATTGCCATGGGCTCAGTGCCATGGAACATTTTCTAGACCAACGTCCACCCAATAGCCTTCCCACCAGATCTTTCCTGCTCACCTTGGTGGAACTAATACTAAACAACAACTTTTTTCCATTTGAGGGGAAAATCTATCACCAAGTGAGGGGCACTACCATGGGCACTCGTATGGCTCCCTCATAAGCTAACCTCTACCTAGGCCGTCTAGAACAATCGTTCATAACTGCAGCCCATCTGAAACACCTCTTGTGAGTCAGATTCATTGATGATATTTTCATAATCTGGACCCACGGGGAAGACAACCTAGTCAGTTTCCTCAATAAACTTAACACTGTCAGCTCCTTGAAATTCACATGGACACAGGCCACTTTCCTGGATGTCGACCTTTCCCTCACGAATGGCTATATCCACACAGCTGTCCATATCAAACCCACCAACCTACAACAGTACCTTCATTATGATAGCTGCCACCCTCATCACATCAAACGTTCCCTCCCCTACAGCCTAGGCATTTGAGGCAGTCACAATTGTTCCAATCAACAAGCCCTTCTATATCTCTGAAGCCCTGATTTCCCACAATTACCCACCAGATTTAGTTCACAAACAGGTTTCTCGTGCCACATCACAACCTACTCAACCTATCAACAATCCACAACCCTCTAAAACCCACCATAGCCCTGTTTTGATCACCTGTTACTTCCCAGGCTTGGAATCCATTAACCGAGTCTGAGACAAGGTTACAACTTCCTTCGAGCCTGCCCTGAGATGAGAAACCTCCTTCCTAAAATCCTCCCTCACCCACCCAGCTTCAGCAGACCTCCAAACCTCAACCAACTCTTGGTCCATAAGCACGGGGTCCCCCAGCCTGCAAGACAGCCCCAAGGTTCATTTCCTTGCAACAGATCCTGTTGCAAATTATGCAGTATGCACCCGCCTTCCACCACCATTACCAATCCCGTAACTGGGGAAAGCTTACCCATCACAGCATTTGCCTCTTGTGTATCCTCCCACCTTATATACCAACTCACTTGTAACCATTGCCCAGCCTTCTATATTGGACTCACAAAAAATCCACTGGCCATCAGAATGAATGGACACCGACAATCAGTACACACCAAGAACCCTGACCACCCTGTATCTCAACATGTCACTATACATGGCACCAACAATTTTAACACCTGCTTCTCGGTCTGTGCCATCAGAGTCCTCTCAGATAAAAGCAGTATTTCAGAACTTAGAAGGTGGGAACTGGCCTATCAGTACCAACTGGGGACCAGACAATCTCCAGGTCTAAATTTATGATAGCACCAATTTTCCTCCCACCCATCCCCCTCACTTCACCTTCTCTCATAGAACTATTGCTCACCAGAGCCTATCTTTATGGATTGTAACTTCGAATTTTGCTTATTTTTAGTTTTAGTTTTAACTTAAAATTTCTGATTTTTTTTCAGTTTGCACATGTGTCCATTACTTGGTGGGCTTTTGGGACCATAACTGAGGTATACTGCCCTTCCGCAATGGGTCCTTGTGTACATTTTTGCTTTATACTTGTTATTCATCATCGTTTTCCAGCCTGTGCTCTTCTACCCCACCCTTACTTCCTGCCATGTTGTTTTCCCCCCACCATGAGCCACTGACATTGTGGCTCACGCAGTTGGCTGCCGGCAGCTCTTGCGTGCAGCCATCTCACTTCTACTGAGGAAGAGCCATGCTCGAATATTTTATTCTTTGTGTGATAGATTTTTCGTGTACTAACGCCGTAGGAATCCCCTTCTTTGGTAAGCGGTGGTTTTTTATCCTATCCTAATGTTCAATCTCTCTCTATATATATATATAGAATATTGTTTTGCGCCTTTATCTGTGTTCCATTAGTATTAAAACAGACTTTAATTTCAACAGTTATCATGAATTTTGTATTTACGGCTCGAATATTTTTCTATCCTGTTATTTACATAGTCATAGAATCTTATCTTCTCAGGACCATATTTAGTCAACATTTATACTCTTAGTTACCAATCGCAGGAAGTTATCACTGACTTGTCAGACATTGCAATACTTTTTAAAATAATATAAATGAGCCATAAATTTGATGTTTGTCTATCTTGCCTTTTATCATGTTATTTTGTATTTTGACATATTGCAAGTAAGTTTTTTTAATCCGTTTGATAATTTATTGAAACAAAAGTGTTATCCTCTTCTAATTTTGCATTGTTTCATAATTGTACCTGTGTTATTAACTTGCTGTACTAAACAAATGTAAATGATTAATCTTAGAGCCCATGAAGTATTTTTTGGATTAAATTGGAAGTTTTATGTTACTGTGACTCATGTGTCATACTATGAAGTGTCAGTAATTTTTTATTTGTGAAAATTCATATCCATACTGAGGGCATGTCCCACATTTGTTACCAGTTTGCCAAAGTGTGTTTTTGCAATACAGTTTCTAAATGTACATTGCTAAATTTTTATTACTAACCCTTTATAAGGTTGTATAAAAATGACACAGTTGCAGGCACATATCAAAGAAATAATGCAGCTCAAAACTACTTGAGTTGACAATGCTCCACATCACAAGAGAAATTAAAAGTTGAATCATCAGTATCAGGTATAAATGCAGTATCTTCACAGACCACATTGAACATATTGTATTGCCAACCAGAACAACACATGTACTGTTTGTTCGCATGAAATATAAAGTGGCATGAAAAACTCCTTACTTCCCATTAAATAAACAACCACAACTGTCTGTATAGTTTATTGAAAAGATAAAGGCAACAATTAATTTTATAGACACACATAGTACTAGAAACCAAAAACTTTCCTTCAAAATATTCATGTGGCAAATACTTGGCTACTATAAGATTTCCACCCCACCCCCCTTTTGCCCCCACAAAACCATGAACATGTAGGTCTTGATCACATACAGAATGATAATAGCTAGGGAATGGGATGCGATAAAATACAAGTTTTTACATCATAAAGGAATTGTGACATATCATAAAAAGTTAATAATAGTGACAATGAAACTTCTGCTAGGCATTTCAATTAATTTTATACCCATCCAAAATATTTATTTACTCTTTGCTTTATTAAAAAATATTTCATTTGAAATGACTGTTATAGAGATTATATTTTCTCACAATTATGGCGGTCAATTTTCCTCCTCCTCCCATTGCAGTCTCTGCTCTTTTCCCAGCTACATCTTTGTACATTTCAAGACCTACTACATAACTGAGCCACACATTATCTGCTTGTTGTATCTATCTCCTCTAAAACGAGAAAGTTTATAATTGTGTTCTGATCCTTCTGCTTTCATCTGTAGTAAGTAACTACCTATTTTCCATATCCTTCCATATTTTCATAAAACCATAGAAAGTTTATTTTGATATACAACCACAACTGTTATACACAGTTACACACACATGCTTAAATTAGGTATTACTTCTTTATTATGTTAGGAACACAGATAATTTGTATTTACCAACTCTCATATGTTTAAATGTAAAATGCAAGGTTTAAGCTTTTCACTCATCAGAGTTGGAGACAAGAAGGTTTGTGGCACAAAACGTAAGACTGACACAAGAAATCTTCTCAGTGGGCACCCACTTATGTCTTACTTTTGATCTCATATTGTATTTGTATTTGTGTTTCATTTCAGCCCAACTTTCTTGTCTTATACTATACTGAATGACAGGTTATTTTATTATTTTATCACATAGAATTCAGGTGATAAACACACACATTCTCAAGATTTTTTTAAATTTGAAGTTATATCTTTCTGTGTTTATTTTAGTTTACAGAATTTTTTATAGCATTAGATCATCAAGAGAATGCACTGTACAAATTAGCATTATTTTTAGCTCGACAAATGACACATCTGTTGCCTCTGGAGATGCTGTAACAGTGGGTAATGGCACCCAGGCCCTGCCTACAGCTCTGGCACGAGCAACAGAAGCTGCTACAGCTGCTGCAATTGCTGCTGCAGTTTCAGCTGTTCATGCAGCAGGTATGCCCAATATTACCATTGTGCGAGGTGGCAGCAGCAGTAATCAGAGCAGCAGTCAGAGTAAGTGAAAAGAACATCACAATAAGCATCTATTTTTGATCATGTTTCTTCAAACTTATTATTTAAGTTTTAATTACTGAAATACATGTTTAATACCTACATTTCAATGAAAGAGGTATGATTATTAATGACTGAAATCTGGATAGTGATCTTTCTTAAGAGGCTTGCATGATAAGCTCTTAGCCTCATCCTTAAGTTATTTACACATATTTCTATGTTGTAATACCAAATTTACTGAATAGGGAAGAAAATCATATTTGTTAGTAGAAAGTGATTATTTTAAATTTTTTGAAATACATAATGTATAGCACTCTGTTTTATCTCACCTTTTTGAGTGTTTGTGTATGGGGAGGGGTTAGAAAGGGGGTGCATTAAATGTGAAATTGATTTCTTTTATAAAATCAATTCTTGAAAATGTCTAAATAATTATTTTACTTTTTCTGCTTATAATGGGGGAAGAAATTAACACAGTTTTGGGCACCAGTATGTATAATATTTTAAACTTGCCTTTTTATCACCTCAAGTTGAATTCTAACCAAAAGTAGAGAAGTGGTTTTTTGTTATTGATTTTCTTCTTCACTTTTTCCATTACTTGTACACATTTTTCACTGTTAAGCTCTGAAGTTGAAACAAAAATGTTTTAGTAGTTACACATACACAGTGAATCCACGATAGTCTGGAAAAAATTGGGGAGGGGATAGTTATCTGCGAATGCCGGGATGCTTCCTTCAAAAGGCCATGGCCGAATTCCTTCCCATTCCTTGCCCCCATCCTTTCCCGTCTCTAAAGACCACGTTGTTAAAAAGGGACGTTAAACTGTTACAAAAAAAAAAAAAAAAGTTATCTGAGAGAAAAAGCTATTCAGGTAACCTTGAAAATTTAGTAGACAATAACTGAGATGTAACTACAGGTAAAATGTATATCAGTGTGAAAGAATGATTATATTACACCTCTTTGTGAAAATAATTTGACATATAAAACAAAACAAAATTTCATTATGATATCACTTTCACTCTTACAGTTTTTGCTTTTTTTCATGATTTTTCCAGTATTAATCAAGAAATTATTCTGATACTGTACTTGATTATTATCATGATTAATATTTTATTTGTAGTCCACTGCTTTAATATCCTGAATCAAGGGTGTGTTCTGCAATAATATGAAACCCTTATCGCAATCTAATGTTCAAAATGTGAAATATTTTCCAGAATTGACACATTTATTACAATTGAACTATTTATGTTGCCTGGCAAAGTTTCATTGGATTTTGAAGGGTTGAAGAAATCTGTTTGATGCCGTGGAAAAAAAGGTCCGTATTTGTTAAATCTTTGCATTCTTTCAAAATAGATTTCAGAAAAAGCTACAATAATTACATAAGAACCATGTGGTAGAAAACTGATGATTACACAAAGGCTTCCGCGGTCACGGTATGTATTATCTTGATTCTCCGGGTGGAGCTGTGTCGATTTATTAAAAACTAATGTTTCTGCCATCTTACTGTGGCTTTCATCAGTCCTCGGAGGATAAATCGACGCAGCTCCACTTGGAGAACCCAGAAAATACATGGTAGAGAACTGGTTGCATTTGGTGAGAAAAATGCTGAACTGGTTGTATTATTTTCCCCCAAGAAAAGAAGGATGTAGCAAACCATTGCCTTCCACCTAGCCCTGGTAATGCTGCTCAGTACTTGGAGGAAGTTATTCATCATACCATACTCCACACTTCTTTGATTTTTGTTATTAACTGGAAGAGCAGTTAAAACAATGTACTTAAGTTCAGGTTTTTGGTTTTCTAGTACACCATAAAGGAATGAGTCTGTTGTCTTCCAGCCTCACAATTAGGAATCATGGCTTTATTCTCAGCATGGCCGTTCTGATTGTTCATGGCTTCTTGAGATCTTCTGAAGTATGCTTCAATCACAGATGCTATGCACAATTTCCTTTCCACTCCTTGTTCACAATCCTCTCTTAGCCACTGATCTCTATGCTGAACCACAAAGCCCAATGAAGAGAAAATAAAACTGCATACAGTAAGCAGAGGAGGAGTCTTCCCCACATGCTAATTATTAGATGCTATTAGTAATTAAGATGTAGAACAATTCGATTAAACTGTAACTGAAAATGGCGTTATGCATTGAAAATGAGGAAGGATAGTGAACCACAATGAATACATTGTGTTCATGGCTCTCCTGTCTTCATTTGGGTTGAAATGGGAATGCAAGTCCATATGTCACTATCAAATATTTGTCTGTGTGTATATGTGTACTAGATGACCCGTGCGAGAATTTCGCGAATAAAATGCGATGAATAGCGAGATTGAATGCTTGTAATATAATAAAAAGTAGAACCGTACTTTTGTAGCAAATATTTATTTTTTTAGTGTAATAGGTACACATCAAAATACTTACAACATATTACGAAAGAGTTACATAAATTTAAAACGCACTGTATTTACGACAAACTGTCATTGACATTAACAGAATACAACCAACCTGAACAAAATGCACACAACATATCAACATCTCTGATATTGGTTGCTGTGCGAATAAAATATGTACACACTTTGACAATAAATTTGGCCCCCACTGAAAAATTCTATACTCTTATTTTGCAAAATCTGACATCAATGTCATCCTAAGAAACAGTAACGCAATACTGGCTTGCCTGTATTACATTAGTGTTTCCTGGGATGACAGTGATGTCAGATTTTGCAAAATAAGAGTAATAGAATTTTTCAGAGGCGGCCAAATTTATTGTCAAAGTGTATACATTGGAATTGTATAGCAAAATGAAAGTGTTTCCATAACAGAAAAAAATTCCGAAAAGCTACTTATTGAATACAATTTTTTTAATTAACATCTCTGTGATATCTGCTGCTGCAATCTAGGGACTTGGCTCTGAAATTTCTCATACGCGCTATCACTTTAAGCACCAAATTCCGAAAAATTCTTTCTGAATTTATGATTTTACCTAACTGGAGACCTTAATCTTTAAAACGATATTATATTTATCGATTACGGCTAGGTATCGAAGATAAATGGCTTGTAATAATAATAAAAAAACATGCTGTACAAATATTATTGATACTTTTGCTCTTTAAGGGTCAAATTCCAAAAAATTTCTGTTATAAAACATGGTGTGACCAAAGCGGACACCTTGGTCTTTAAAATGTTACCTCATTTATCGATTTCGGTTAGTTATCAAGCAAAGTTAAAAAAAATAAAATAAAAAAAAGTTCCAGAAATGATATTTTTGTCCCGTAAGGGTTGAATTTGGAGAAAGTTTTTTCTTAAAATATGATGTGACCAAAGCGGATAATTTAATATTTAAAATGATATTTCATTTATTAATTTGTGTTGAGTATCAAGGGAAATAAATATCTCGTGACACAGAAATGCATTTAGAAATATTAATACTTTTGCCCTCTAAGGTTAGAATTTTGAAAAATTTCTTTCTTAAAATGTGGTTTAACAGAACCTAAGACCTTACGAATACCTCAATCTTTAAAATGATACCTTGTTTATCAACTTTGTTTTATTATCAAGGGAGATGACTCGAGACACAAAAAAGGCATTAAGGAAATACTGATATTTATGCCATTTAAGAGTTCAGTTCAGAAAAATTAATTTCTTAAAATGTGATGTTACCACAGCAGAAACATTAATTTGTAGAATGATACCACATTTATCTATTTTGGTTAGATATTAATGGAGATAAGTGGCTCGTGATACAAAAATGTGTTTTAGAACCATTTACACTTTTTCACTTTAAGGGTTGAATTCCAAAAAACTTCTTTTTTAAAATGTGATGTCACCAAAGCTGAGACATTACTCCTCATAATCCTACTTCATTGATCGATTTTGGTTAGATATCCCTGGAGATAAATGGTCCGAGACAAAAAAAACGCATTTTAGAAAAATTGCCATTTCTCCCCTTTAACCCTTTCCTACCGGCTATTGGAAAAAAAGGGAAATTTATAATTTCAATTATATATTTGTATAAAGGTACTTGAATTTAAACACACATATTTTTTTCAATTTTTTTTTTTTTGAACTCTAAGTGCTAATTACTAAGCCGGTACTTATAAGTACCGTCAGGGACTTTGTGTATCACAGGATGTACAGCAATAGCAATTGAAATCAATTATGTTTATATTGGTATGAAATGTTTGCCTCATGATATTTAAAAAAAAAAAATATTCTTTTTGCTCATTCAGACACAAAAGACATTGTAATGCAACATTTGGAATGATGTTTTACTGTATTTTCTTCATTCTACATACTTCACATCTTCATCTGATTTTTACAATTTAGGGACAGTGTATACCTCTGTTTCCCAATCTTACATCTCTCATTGTGGAATAGTATGACTTGTGTTGTTTGAATGGATGAGGGCTTGGTGAAATATATATAGATGACCTTTTCTTCTTACCGATATCCTTCATAGTCATCATACCTTGTGCAAAGGATCTTCTAAAATTTTTTACAGACTTTTTTTTCAAATATCGGACCATTTATGTTATAGGCATTGACAAATACAACATCTAGAATTCCAAAAAACAATCTTTACCATGATTTCGGTAATCTTCTGTCACCATTGCACAAAGTCATCAGCTGATCAGCAGTATCAACCCCACACATGAAGGTATTGTAGTCCTTGACGACTCCTGAGCATGAAATTGTCGACTTCAATCCATCTTTTTCTTTGCATATAACTAGTGGTGTAACAACAGGGTGGCAGGATGGGCAAAATGCTACGGGACCTACTGCCGGAGGTGGCCCCCGATGACCGGCCAGAGAGGCCCCCTGGTCCAAGATCCACTAGGTCACCAATCCAACCCTAGAGAGGGCCCATCTGTTGAAGTTGTCATTGACCCCAACCAGTGTAGTGGAGTTTCACCGCTGCCATGAAAATTTGATACTAAATGTATGACCTTTTTATCCTTCCATTTCCAGTAGCAAATACCTAGGTTTGTAAATTCATTGTCACAATCTCCTCTTTTTAGTTTTCCATCAGCAGATTGTTAGAAAGTCCCTTGCAGTAGGGTCTGATTCTCCCACAAACAAAAGTTGTTTCAATTTTTTAATAATGAAATTGATGAAAAATAATGATAATACTAGATCACATCGTCATTGCTCCATTTTTTCAATCAATTCTAAGACCACTCTTTGACCTAATGAGTAATCTGAGAACATTCCAGTCATTTCTTCATTTTTGCCTTGATAAATTATAAACTTCTAAGAGAAGAGCTGATAAATTATAAACTTCTAAGAGAAGAGCTTCAATCAGAGCGTGTTTCATAAAAATATCCATTTGAAAATATCTAAAACAATGATAAAACCAATTGTATACTTGCTAAATCTATTGACCAATAATCTGTATAAAACTACCCACAACTCCCTGACGGTACTTATAAGTCCACGTTGGTTTTTCTAGATTATTTAGGTAAAAAATATATGTTTAAATGTTCAAACTAAAAAAGTAATAACAGAAATTGACACTTACCAAGTAAATTATCAACTAAAAATTCATTGTAATGTACCACTTGTTACTTTGGTCAGTATGCTGTCAAGCCCCAACTTAGAAAATTAATTTCTCGGCAATTTAATGCAGAATTTAAAAATAAATGTTTTCATTGTCTGACTTAATCATACAACAATACATCAACAGGCTTAACAATGCAGTGGACACTGGTATTGTCAAATTATATGGTGGTAAATACAGTGGTACTTATAAGTACCGTCAGGGAGGAAAGGGTTAAGGGTCAAATTACGAAAAGTTCCTTTCTTAGATATAATGTTACCATGGCGGAGACCTTAGTCTTTAATATACCTCATTTATCTATATCGGTTAGATGTCAAGGGAGATAAATTGCTCGTGACACAAAAATGCGTTGTAGAAACATTTGTACTAGGCTTGCAACGAATATTTGGCAACTATTCGGTATTCGGACACTTTTTTACTATTGGGCCGAATACAGAATATCTAGGTATTATTCGGCCGAATACTGGATACTTAGGATTTTTTTTTTAAGTTAGATAATTGCCTTAAATAAAACGATTGACATTGCATGGTAATGTATTTAACTTACAATTACAAAAAATAATTGTGCATGGTCAACTTCACGATGTCAAAGCAAAACAAAAATATTAAATACCTATTCGCTGGAATCATCATAATTGAAATTTAGGAGTGGAAGATTGTGATGCAGAAATACTAATTTTTCTGCATTGTCAGGTGGTAGGGGGTTCAGGCATTTAGTAATTTCAAGCTTTTAGTACAGATGAAATGAAAACCATACACGGCTTATTTAACAGATGTATTTGCTAATTTTAATTATGTTGTCTTGCGGTTACAAAGTGATAGTCTGAATTTAATAAAACTAAGGCCATAATTTTAGGTTTTCTTGTCAGAATTAATATATTCAAACAAAACGAAAGCCACGAATCTTCCCAGTTTTCCAAATTGTAACTGATAAACATTGAGGATGATGACGTTTCGGCCTATATTCAACATTTAGTGTAAATGCCCTTCTCACAGACTTAAAAATGAGGTATGAGGATGTTTTGAATACGGAAATACTGCACTCTGTTATCGATCCATATAGTGAAGAATGGCATATCATACTACAAGAAGTTTATTGATCGAAGTAATCACTATCGTACTATGTAGGGGGAAGTTCAGAAAGTGGTATCAGCAATTTGGTCTTATACCAATTGCTTATCCCATATTATGAACTATCGTAAGAAAGCTTTTCCATCTTCACACCTCATTGGATGTTATTCTTAAGAAAAAAAAAAGTAATCTTATATCTTATATATATATAAAAATAGACGTGTTTTTTCCTATATTTCACTTTTCAGCCACCACTACCTAGCACAGATCACTGATGTTTGTGGGCGGAAGTAGCATGGAGTTTCCTGTCGTGCACAACGTTGGCCGAATGCCGATTGCTGTAGGGATGTGGGAGATATAATGATTAAAGTTCGTCAGTGCAGGGTGTTTTCATAATTCGTATCTCCGTATACTTCTCTTTCCTGCCACAACTACATAACATAGACTTTTGGTGATTGTGTGTGGTAGTAAGAATCGTCTTTCCTGTCAAGCACTATGGTTGTTAGATGTCGGTAGCTATGGGGATGTGGGAGATATGGGGGTTGAAAGTGGTCAACCTGTGGCAGTTTCATACTTCTGCCAAAGACAAAAGTGTCGTGGTGTATCACTTTTCAGCGAAAACTATAGATCACAGATAACTGGCGTTTGTGTGTAGTAGTAGCACAGAGACACCTTTCGATCACAACAGCGGCCGAATTTCAGAAACCGTGTTACAGTGGTAGATATGGTGGTTGTAAGTGGCCGACCAAGGATATTTTCGTATTTCGACTGTCTCCGCATATGTCACTTTCCTGCCACAACTAGTGTTTGTGTTTGGTAGTTGAATCGTATCTCATGTAGTGCACTATGGTTGTTAGATGTCGGTAGCTATGGGGGTGTGGGAGACATGGGGGTTGAAAGTGATCGACCTGTGGCAATTTCATACTTCTGCCAAAGACAAAAGTGTCATGGTGTATCACTTTTCAGCGAAAACTATAGATCACAGATAACTGGCGTTTGTGTGTAGTAGTAGCACAGAGTCACCTTTCGATCACAACAGCGGCCGAATTTCAGAAACTGTGGTACTGTGGTAGATATGGTGGTTGTAAGTGGCCGATCAAGGATATTTTCGTATTTCGACGAAAGGCATGTGTTTCCGCAGATTTCACTTTTCTACCACGACTACATAGCGTAGAGCATTGGTGCTTATGTGTGGTAGTAGAATCGTGTCTTGTCGTGCACTATGGTTGTTGAGGTCTGTAGCTATGTGGGTGTGGAAGATATGGGGTATGAAACTGGTCGATCTGCGGCAATTTCATATTTCTGCCAAAGAAGCATGTGTCACGGTGTATCACTTTTAAGTGAAAACTATCAATCGCAGATCACTGACGTTTGTGTGTGGTAGTAACACAGAGTCTCCCATCGGTCACAATGTTGGCCGAAATTCGGTAACTGTGGGAGTGTGTGAGATTTGGTGTTTGAAATTGGTCGATCATGAATATTTTCCTGTTTCATCCAAAGACTTGTGTGTATCCGTAAATTTTAACTTGCTGCCGGAACTACATAGCGCAGAAGACTGGTACTTTTGTGTGGTAATAGTATCGAGTCTCCCATCGTGCACTAGGGTGGTTAGATGTCTATAGCTGTCAATATGAATTCTTTACAATCGCGAACGAAGTCGTGGGTACCAGCTAGTGTCATAAATAATCAAAAGTAGATACTTGAGGTCATACATCAAGCTTGTTAATACAGGCACAGAGTGGTGGGAGGTAACTCTGCTTTAACAGGCAGGCGAGAGACAAGCACAGCAATACAGATTTTGGCTAACTTTGGCCGAATATTCAGCTATTCGGCCAGGAAGTCTGCCGAATATTCGGTATTCGGCGTATGGCCGAATATACTATTCGTTGCAAGTCTTATTTATACTTTTTCCCTTTTAGGGTTGAATTCCAAAACAATCTTTCTTAAAATGTGATGTCACACATTACTCTTCATAATCTTACTTCATTTATCGATTTTGGTTAGATATCCATGGAGATAAATGACTCGAGACACAAAAAATGCATTTTAGAAAAATTGACATTTTTGCTCTTTAAGGGTCGAATTCCAAAAAATTCCTATCTTAAAATATAATGTTAATATGATGCCTCATTTATCTATATCGGTTAGATATGACGTGAGATAAATGGCTCGTGACACAAAAACACATTGCAAAAATATTGATACTTTTGCCCTTTAAGGATCGAATTCTGAAAAATTCTTGTCTTAGTATATGACGTCACAAAGCGGAGATCTTAATCTTTAAAATGATACTTCATTAAACGATTTCAGATAGGTATCCAGGGAGATAAATGACCCGTAACACAGAAAACAGCATTTTAGACATTTTGACATTTTTTCCCTTTAAGGGTCGAATTTCGAAAACTTTCTTTCTTAAAATATGATGTAACCAAAGTAGAGACCATAAGCTTTAAAATGACATCTCATTCATTGATTTTGGTTAAGTGTGAAGAAAGATACAGGCTTGTGACAAAAAAAAAAACTTCCTTATAGAAATAATATATATAATATGCCAACAAGATCTTTGTACTTCACTTTAAAAGTATTTATAGGATGTTCTACTGCAGATAATTTTCCTCCCTAGATTTGAAGTCATTGGTTTAGATATTAGTCTTTATTTATTCAGCAAGCCTGAATATGAAAATTTATGATCTTGTCACCAAGCTTTTTTTAAAAAAGAATTTTTTCCCCACAATAATTAGGTTGTTGTTCATTCCTGTAGTGGGAAAGTCTTTTTGAAAATGAATATTACACATGTGTAAAATACTGTAATTGACTCTCTGACTTCATCGTATTCAACTATTAACTTTGCCAGTGGTGGCAGAGATATACTGTTTTATTGTTGACAAAAGAAAAGACACAGTAAACTTGATCCATGTTATGGTTAAGTTGAATTCTTATAATACAGGAGGTGAACAATCATCTACTACCTCAGGAGCACAGGATAGCCCAATGCAAGATTCAAGTACATCAGCTGAGAGTACAAATGGAGGTAGCCAGCTCACCTCTGGACCAACTAATTCAGATGACACTTCAAGCAGGACTCCGGAGTAAGTTATGTGATCATCCTCGAGTCGGAAACTCTGTTTCATTCTTGATAGTAAATTTTACAAGTCATGTGAGTTTGATTGTTGTACAGTAATACCCCGCTTTACGCGACTCCGTTTTGCGCGGTTTCGCTATAGCGCGAATTTCAAATTTCGCGTTAAAATGCCTCGTATTACGCGAATTGCTTAGTTAAGAATATGTATGTACATAATGTAGTCATTGGCCTCTCTTTGTTCGCGGGAATCCCCGCTTTCTCTGACTATTATGATCGAAGAATTGGGGATTCTTCGTCCTACGACTTTGTTCTATGGGCATTCCCTCGTTTGTTTCGTTTGATCCATATGTTTATCTCGGCTGGCAGTCGTGTGTTAACGTTTGGTGAAGATACATACATAATTTAACGCTACGTTATAAATGCCGCCTATGAAGAAAAAAGAGCGTAAAAGCGTAACTTTCGAATTGAAGATGAAGGTGATAAGAAGAATGGAAAATGGAGGCAAAGCAACAATTGATGGCAGAGATTTTGGTGTGACAGAATCGTCTGTGCGAACGATTTTAGAAAATCAGGAAAAAAATTAATCTTTCCAGCGAAAGTTCAATACCTATAAGTGCAACAAAACTTTCTCGTTCGAGATCTTCTATCCTAGAAAGAATGAGTTGCTATCAGTCTGGATCGAAGATTTAAATAAGAAGAACACACCACTGAGTCAAGATCTCATATGCACAAATACAAAATCTTTGTATGAGATTTTAAAGACAGAAGAAGGTGAAGGCAGTTCCACTCCGACTTTTGCTGCCAGCGACGCTGGTTTCATCGGTTCAAGCAGCGTTCCAATCTTCACAATATCCAGATAACAGGTGAGGCCGCCAGCGCGGACACTCAAGCTGCAGCTGAGTTTCCAGACAAGTTTCAAGATTTCGTAGCACGAGAAAAAATTCCTGCTCGTCTCATCGTCACTGTTGATGAGACCGTGTTTTACTGAAAAAAAATTGCCATCTCGAACAGTCATTTCTAAAGAAGAACGTCAAGCCAGCGGTTTCAAAGCTGCGAAAGATCGACTAACACTTCTCCTGGGTGGTAATGCCACTGGTGATTTCAAACTGAAACCTTTACTGGTTTACCGTTCAGAAACACCCCGTGCAATGCGAGGTACATAAAAGACAAACCTACCAGTCGTGTGGCGGTCCAACAGAAAGGCGTGGGTTACACGGGAAGTTTTTCAAGATTGGTATTCTAATAGTTTTAGCCCGTCAGCCAAATCGTACTGTGACAGAAATGGGCTTGAACGTAAAGTTATATTTATCTTGGACAATTCCCCAGGACATCCAACATCACTTGATACGCCAAGAGACTTTGTACGTGAAGTTCCTTCCACCAAACACTACGTCAATATTACAACTTATGGACCAGGGAGCAATAGCAAACTTCAAAGCTTATTACCATCGCCGCACTTTTAGCCAACAAATTCATGAAAATGACGGGGAATGAAGACAGTCTATGCGAGAGTGGTGGAAGTCATACAACATCATGAAGGTTATTCACAACATAGAAGTCTTGGAAAGAAGTTAAAAGAGTTCTATGAACAGGTTGTGGCGTAATCTTTGGCCAAATGTAGCTGAAGCACCTAGCAGAATTGTCCAAATGCACAGACAAGTGCTTGAAGACATTGCTGCATTGATTGAGGGATCTGAACTTAAAGATGTCGCGGTAGAAGATCTTGAAGAACTTCAAGAACTAGTAGCAACTCACGACGAACCTCTCAGCAATGAAGATCTAATCGAGTTACAGAATAAAGCCATAAACTGTGGGGAAGAACAAGTAGAAGAGAGAGTTTTATCTTCAAGCGGAATACAAAACGGTCTTTCAAAAATTTATTCAGGTTTGGACATATTGAAGCATAGATAGTGATTATGACCATGTATTGACCGTGTGTCAAACAATTAAAAACAGCGTTGGGTGTTATGAACGTATTTTACAAGAACGTAAAAGAAACGCTACACAAAAGACAATAGATTTATTTTTCCGTAAAAAAAAAAAAAAAAAAAAAAAAAAAAATACTGCATAAAGTATTCTTAGAATTAAAGTGATTGATTCAAATGATTTGTATTTTTTTTTTTTTGCATTAACTTTTGACTATGTTTAAACGTAAACCCCGATATACGCGAATTTCACATAACGCGATTTTTTGCGGAACGTATCCCTCGCGTAAAGCGGGGTATTACTGTAATGATTATTGTAATGAACATTTGTGCAGCTTCTGCAGGAATCAGCCAGTCATGCTTATAATAAATTGGTGACAAAAAGATAGTTTGTGGCAATCAATATTTTATGTATTCTAGTTTGTAACAAAATCACATAAATTTATTGATTTTTTTATGGTACTGTATTTTTGCTTACCGGTTTAATTTCAATATCCTCCATTTTGTTCATTTTTCTATCAAAATACCCCCTGAAATTTGTGATGTAAGATATGGCAATATAGTAACAGTGTTAAGTAGCATAACAGCTGTGTGAAGGCAAACAGTTGTTTATTATTGCATTTAAATCATTACACTTGTATGTTGTAAAGAAATTTCGAAACTTTGATTACGTATAGCATTTTGAATTGTTTGACTCTATATCTTTATTGGTAGTTGAGATATTTTCGTTGAATTTCTTACTCATGTAAAGCAAATAAAATCCCAGTTTTGGAATAACTTTAAATTGCAGTCGAGAAACAGAGTAGGGTACTTAAGTGTTGACAGGCCCTAGTTACCAATAACCACACATATTGTAATTCAGTGTTGTAATTCAGAGCAATTGATATACAGGTATAAATTTGTAGCTTCTAAATAATAAGTGGACCAAGGTCATAAACGTTTTCATAAGCTATTACATTTTTTCAATATACCTGTAATTTTCTTTTAAATATGTGGGGAAAAGGGAAAGCATATGTTTTAGCAGACCACTCAATCTTAATAACATTTTTGCGACCAAGTACTCGCCTCGTGATTCTCCCAAATTGCCACATAGATCCTTCCTTTCAAATAGGCCTCACTGCAAAACTTGCAACATGCACTTGGCTACCTGGTCTTTGTTTATCTGTGGCGCCATTTGGTATGTTAAGTATTATATATTAAGTAATATTTGCTAACAAGTCTCTTTATGATACCAGATCCTAAGAACTCCCATATTTTTTTGTTTTTACATAACATTAAGTCTTAGTGTGTCAGTTATAATAAAATATTAATTTTGAATTAGTTAGTTTATCTTTAGTAAAAAATCTTTCACTTTTGTTGCTTAATTTTTTATTTTGATCTTTGTTTTTAGAGCTATGAGAACAACTGTAATGGCTGAGCTGTATGCTTCCATGGCCCGTATACAACAACGATTACAGCCATTTACTCTTCAGTACCAGCGTCTCATGAATGAGGATCCTACTTTTGATGATGATGTTAGTAATTGGCAAGTTTAGTTGTGAAATTAAAATATTTGTACATTATAGCTGTTGATTACAAATGCAGTAACTAAATCCTTTGTTACAGTCACTCACTGAAGAATCGCAGAGGATTTTTAATGGTGTTTCCGAAGTCTTCCATAACTTGTCACATGCATACCATGCTATGAGTGATATCATGTGCGATTTCAGTCAGCCAGCTCCTCGCAGCCTAAGATGCAGGCCGGTTTTGATCCAGCATTCTGCAGTACTTCAGGCAGGCATCCCAATACAGGTTTGCAGTTTGGTTGTGGGATTTGCTTCAATACTGCTTTCAGGTGGATATCTTGGGTGCATGAAACAGGTTTGCTTGTAATAAATGTAAACCTTGATAGCACATGAAAGTCATGAGTTCGAATTGAGATAGAAGCCGGGAGATACCATTATTACCAAAGCTAAGTATGGGATTGCAGTGAACACTCGGTTGCAGTGGAAAAGGGGAGTGGGAAACAAACATTTTTTCTGTTTGTCATATTGGGAAGCAAATATCGTGATGTCATTGATTTTTCTCCCACCTGCATGCAGTACTTCTGCTTGTGCCAGCAACCAATTAGTTCATTGTGTATTAAAAGGATGGTACCATGATATGGGTGGAGTCTATCTTCAAAATTTATAGCTATTTTTGGTAATGTTGTGAAGTGGAAATATGGAACTGATTCTCGTACTTTCAAATCGGTGAAATTCTAATCATCATTTGTGCCCAAGACATTAATACTAATGTGTGGACAACACCTAAATTGATTTATTTAAAGTGAGCCTTTTTTTTAAATATAATGTGAAATAAAATGTCTTCCTACTTACCCTAGGTACCTCTGATAACATGTAGATGTGTTTTTTCTTGGAGTCGTGGAATGCATTATCTATTTGTGATAGTGTATGATACACCAGCAGTTTTGTTCTTACTGTTCTCTGTAATGATTTGAGAAATGGAGCAGTATTGATTAGCATTCTTTCAATCTCTGGGAAAAAATAAACATGGCATAACCGAAAACAGTAGATGCCAGATAAGCAGACACAGGATAGTTCAGCTAATTCTTTTTCATTTCCCGGGTTAAATTATTAAATTGCACATATCTACTAGTTTGTTTATATTTATTTATTGTAGGGCATCATATAAATTTTTACATAAAAACAAGGAAGTTTAGGGAAAATAACCCGTCATTTACCACAGATGAAGTTGGGAGGACCAGATCAACACACAAGACTTTATAGTACTTCGGTAAATAGCCTTACTCATGTTGTAGAGGAGGCATGTGGCAAGGGGAAAGATGTGTACATATCCAGATCTACCAAGTCTCACCTCCAAACATTAGTAAGATTATTTACCAAAATATTGTAAAGTCTGTGTTCTAGCCCTCCTGTCTTAATCTGTGGTAAGTCGTGGGTTATTTTCCCTGTGTCCTTCCTTATTTTAATTGCCTGATGGCAGTTTCATTTTGACAATTATCCAATATTCTTTTTTTTTCTTTTCTTTTTTACAGAAATTAAAACGCATGATAAATACACATAGCAAGTCCACATTTATAACTATGTAGCCATTATACTGCCGACATTGCAGCATCTGTAAAGTCGCTTAGTTGTCCCTCATATTTCCTTACAGGAGACGTGATAATGTGTTCCACTGTGTGTTCAGGAGCTCCACAGAGGTGTAGATTTGTGAATTCCTCACTTAAGCTTTGTTTAATTAGATGTAATATATCCACTTTTCACTTGATTTAGCTTTGCAGAGTTTGCAGTTTCCAATTGGAATTTTGGTAAGGTCCGTGTCGGTCTTCAACTCCTTGGAGTTTAGTTGTTGCCTCTTTCCATTCTTGACTGTAAATGAATGGCTTGTTAAATGTCCAATAGTTACTTTGAAGAAGTGGGCAGTCCTCTTGTTCTTGACAGGAGTGGTCAGTTTCTTGACTGTGCTTTATTAGTTTGAGCAGTAATGCATGCATCCACACTGTCGTAGGCTGTAGATAAGTTAACAAAAGTAATGGATGTTTTCAACTTCATTTGGAACCCAACTTTAATGTATGATGTTAAAGCCTATACCAACATCTCTATCTTCTGAAAGCCTGATATTCTGGAGTTATTCTATTTATTGCTCTTTTAATTATGTTGAGGATGCAATGTTCCAGCAGTTTATAGCAAATGCTGAGTAATGCGGTCATGAGGTAACTGGTAGCATCATTCGGTGGCTTTCCTGGTTTGAAGTTTGGTAATGTATATGCGATCTTAAACTACATGGTTGATGGTGTTCAAAGTTTACAGCATATCTCTAAGAAAAAAATTTATAAGCCAAGGTCCTTCGTGTCTCTTAAAGTGCTTGATGAATTCGGGGTCCATGCTATCCTATTCCTCCTTCGTCTTTTTTTTTTTTTTTTTTTGTATGTTCAGCGATATCTTCGCCAATTTTGAACTGATTAAAATGAAATTTTTTTAGTGAATAGGGTATACCTCCAAAGTGGTCCCATATGAATTTCATTGAGAAACCACCCCTTCTACCCCCCTCCACCCCTTAATTTTTATACAAATTCACATATTTTATTCGATCTCGATGAAAGTTTGGACATATATTGCCAAAAATAAAGAGAAAAATACTCTCAACTTTTGGTTTAAAAACTGAACCCCTCTCCCCCTATCCACCCCCTTAATTTTTACCAATTTTCTTTATTCAAAGCTATAGTCGACACCATTTAACTGATCTCCATTAAAGTTGGCAATTACATGTAGTATTTCATGGAGAAGGTTTTCTGACCAAAAAAAAAATAAAAAACCACCCCACTCCCATTTACAACTCTTAATTTTTTAGAAACCTACATTTATCTGATTTTTATTGAACTTTGCCCATCTATACTTTAAACCAAAGAGAAAAATCCTGTCAACATTTGGTCTGCTCAAGCTCAACCCCCTCCCTCCTTCCAACGCTTTAATTATTGTCAATGTTCTTCATAAAAAGCTTCACTCGACACCGTTTGACCGATTATCATCAAAGTTGGCATATACATGTAATTTTTCATGGAGAATCTGACCAATAAATAAATAAATAAAAAACCACCTCTCTCCCCTTTACACCCCTTAATTTTTATACAAACCCACAGTTTTTATCCGATTTCGATGAAACTTTGGACACGTATAGTTAAAAATAAATAGAAAAATATTGTCAACTTTTGGTTTGAAAAAACTGAAGTCATCTGCCCCTATCCACCCCATAAATTTTTGCCAATGTTCTTTATACAAAGCTACAGTCGACACCATTTTACTGGTCTCCATTAAAGTTGGCATATACATGTAATTTTTCATGGAGAAGGTTTCTGACAAAATAAATAAATAAACCACCCCATGTCTCCCTTTACACCCCTTAATTTTATATAAATCTACATTTATCTGATTTTTATCTAACTTTGCCCATGTATACTTCGAAACAAAGAGAGAAATCCTGTCAACATTTGGTTTGTCAATGCTCAACCCCTTTCCCTCCTTCAACCCCATTAACTTTTGTCAATATTCTTTATAAAAAGCTACAGTCGCGATCATTTGACCGATTACCATGAAAGTAGGTGCTTATATGTATTTTTTCACGAAGAAGGTGTCAGACCAAAAGATCTAAAAACCACCCCCTCTCCCCATTAAACCACTTAATTTTTATACACAACCACAGTTTTTACCTGGTTTAGACGGAACTTAGCAAATTTTTATTATAAAAAACAGACAAGAATAATGCCAACTCTTGGTTTGCAAAAACTGAACCCCTCTCCCTATTTCCACCCCCTTGATTTTTGTCAATTTCTTTTCAGAAAGCTACAGTCGCATTCATTTGACCGGTCTTTATGAAAGTTGGCGCATATATATGTAATTTTTTATGGATAAGATTTCTGACCAAAAAATAAAAAATTACCCTAGCTCCCCTTCCCTTAATATTTGTACAAAACCCCCATTTTAATCAGATTTGGTGGAACTTCACATGTGTATACTTTGAAACAAATAGAAAAAGAAAAATGCTGTATACATAACTTTCACAAAAACGCAAACCCTATCCCCATTTCTACCCCTTTAATTATGGTCAATGTTCTTGATACAAAGCTACTGTTTCTTTCTGATTTTGAAGGAAGTATGCACATGTATACTGCAAACAGAAAAATACTGTCTACATTTGGTTTCTAGAGTCCATACTCCGCTCCATCCTTTAATCTACAGTTTCTATCCGATTCTGAAGGAAATTTTCACACATATACTTTAAAACATACATAACAATTGTGTTAAAATTTGGTTGCAGAAGCCCAACCCCTCTTCCCTTCTACCCCCACCCATCCTTATTTCCAATGTTCTTTATAGATACCCACATTTTTATCAGATTTCCATGGAACAATGCACACATATATACTTAAAAACAAAGAGAAACATAGTGTCTACATTCTGTTTACAAAACCCTACCACTACCCTTACCCCATTTAATTTTTGCAAATGTTCTTTACACAAAGCTTCAGTTTTTATCTGGTTTCGATGGAAATTTACACATGCATACTTTAAAACAAAGAGAAAAATACTGCCTACATTAGTTTTACAAAAACCAAACTACTCTTCGTCTCCACAGCCCTTAATTGTTGTTTTTTTTTGTTTTTGTTTTTTATACATACCTACAGTTTTATCTGATATCAATAGAAATTTACACATGTGTACTTTAAATCGATCAGAAAAGCAGTCTACATTTGGTATACAAAAGCCCAATCCCTCTTCCCCTTTACCCTCACCCCTTTTGATTTCCAATGTTCTTTACAAACATCCACAGTTTTAAATCCTGTCAAAATCAATTAAGCTATTTTTAAGTCATGGCATAATATTTATAAAATAAATGTTTTATAATGTCTCAACATGTACTTCAGGTTTCAACTTGGATCCCTTTCTTTCACGTTGTGAAAACCAATTAAAAATCTATATCTTCTGTGTGATGCTGGGGCAAACAGATATATTACAGAGACAGATTTCTGTTTGTGGTATGTACTCGTATTAATGTCCAGATGTTTCATGTTTCGGTTATCTACCAGCAGCTTTAACAGATGTTATAAAACGATCGAAACATAGCCTGGACCAAAATGTAAACTGACATTCCTTAACACAACACCCAATTCACCCCGTTCTGGAAGTTTTGTGGTATATAAAGACAGAATTCTTCTTTGAAAGCAAGAGCTTTAATCTCTGAGCTACCAGGAAGTAACCTGACCTACACCTCTGGCACAGCCTGCTGCGTAATATGAAATACGTCAGAACACTTCCATGGTTCGGATTCCATGTTAAAACTGTACGTCCCCTGTACCATGTTGGATTGCCTGGTTAGGTTAAGGTGGGATACGACATGGGCAGACTGCACAGCCCATTGAAACCCTGTCACCAGGTCATTACGACTACACGGAATTATTATTTTACTATCATTGCCCGGCATGTGTGACAATGCCTGTGTTTCGCTTTAAGTGGGTACATATACGCAAGGAATACACACCTACATGCAAAAAATAAATTAAAGTCAATGGATTTATCTGCATTAATTAAACTGGAAAATAATTACTGTACTTCTTTGGGATGTACAATATTTGTGGTTTTTCTCTCCTCCAAAAGCGGAGTACCCCGCGTTTCTCAGGAAATGCATGTGCAAGGTACCTTCAACTTCGGATAAAAACTGTAGCTTTGTAGAAAGAATATAAGTAAAAAGTAAGGGGATTTAAAGGGGAAGGGGGGTTGTGTATTTGTAAACTAAATGAAGACAGTAGTTTTATCTTTGTTTTAAAGTTTAGGTACGTAAAATTCCAACAATATCCGATAAAATCTGTAGTTATCTATAATGAACATTGGCACAAAATAAGGCGAAGAGGTAGAGGAGGAGAGGGATTGTGTCCTGCAAACTAAATGTAGACTGTATTTTTCCATTTGTTTTAAAGTATTTATGTGCAAAGTACCATCCATATCATATAAAGACTGGGGGTATGTATAAGAAACATTGGCAAAAATTAAGGGGTTTGGGAAAATGGAGAGATTAGTTGGCTTTTTAAACCAAATGTAGACAGTATTTTTCTCCTTGATTTAAAGTATATATATATATACAAAGTTCCATTTAAATCTGATAAAAACTTTGGGTTTCTATAAAGAACATTGGAAATTAAGAGGAGAGGGGATAAAAGTGGAGAGGGGAGGGGAGAAAGGTGACAGGTATGGGGTTTTGCCAAACCAAATATAGATGGTATTTTTCTGTTAGTATTAAAGTATACTTGTGCGTATTTCCATCGAAATTGGATAATTCCTGTGGGTTTGTTTAAATTAGGGGAACTTAAAGGGAAATATGGAATGCGTTTTTGAAAATCATATGAAGTAGTATTTTTATTTAGTTTTAAAGCATATGTGCGGATATTTCCATCGAAATTGGATAAAATCTGTATTTTTGTTTAAATTGAGGTTTCTAAAGGGAGTGAGGGTGTAGTTATTTTATTTTGTCACTAACCTCCATGAGAAAATACATATATGAGACATCTTTCAAAGTGGTCAGTCAAACGGTTTCAATTGCAGCTTTGTATTAAAAACACCGAGTTGAATGGGAGTTGAAAAGGGGAGAGGGGTCGATTTCAGTAAATGAAATGTAGACAGTATTTATTCCTTGTTTTGAAGTACGCGTGCAAATTTGCATCGAAATTGGATTAATACTATGGGTTTCTACAAAGATCATCGTAAATTAAGAGGGGAGGGGGTCAAAGGGGAGAGGGGTTGTGTTTTTGGTAACCACATAAAGGCAGTATTTTTCTGTTTGTTTTAAAGTATACGTATGCAAATTTCCGTAAAATCGGACCTGTGGGTTTGTCTCAATTAGGGTGACATGAAGGGGATGAGGGGCTCCATTTTTGGAAACCATATGTAGGCAGTATTTTTCAATTTGTTTTAAAGTACGAGTGTGCAAATTTCCATCAAAATCGGATAAAATCTGTACATTATTTAAATTATGGGGTGTAGGGGGCAGAGAGGGTGGTTTTGGGGTGGAAATGGGGAGAGGATTGGGTTTTTGTAAAAATAATGTCTACAGTATTTTTCTATTTTTTAAAATGGTAATATGTGTGCAAAGTTCCATTGAAATCGGATAAAAAGTGTGGGTTTGTGTAAAAATTTAGGTGGTGGGAAGGGGGATTGGGGTCATGTTTCTGGAAATTATATGTAGGCAGTATATTTCTGTTTGTTTTAAAGTATATGTGTGCAAATTTCCATCAAAATCGGATAAAATCTATGGGTTCATTTAAATTATGGGGTGTAAAGGGGAAGAGGGGGTAGTTTTGGGGTGGAAAAAAGGAGAGGGATTAGGATTTTGGAAAACAGTCTACAGTATTTTTATATTTTTTAAAAAAGTGTGTGTGAAAAGTTCCATCGAAATAGGATAAAAAGTGTGGTTTTGTGTAAAAATTAAGGGGTAGGAAGGGGGAGAGGGGATGCGTTTTTGGAAACCATATGTATGCTGCATTTTTTCTTTTTTTTTTACCGTATACATGTGCAAATTTCCGTATAAATCGGATAAAATATGTGGGGTTTTTTAAATTATGGGGTGTTGTGGGGAAGAGGGAGTGGTTTTTTGGAAATTTTATTTTTAGGAACTTTCTCTGACGCGCACACTACAACTCACCAAAGTTTCACCCTAATCGGACGTACGGTTTAGGAGCACATAGAGGACAGACAAACAGACATACATACATACATTGATTTTTTTATATGACTAGCTGACCCAGCAATGCTTCACTATTGTTAGACTTGAGTACACATATAGATTAAATGAATACATTTGAAAGTTTGTAAATAGTAAAAATTAGATACTTATGTAGAAATTTTAATTACTGTTTCATTAAATTTCAAGTTTATTGCAATGATCTTGGATATGCAATGTTTTTGGTAATTCCAATCAGTATATAAGATTCTGAGTTTGTTTTGGAGATCTATGCTAAACACAGAAAATTTGCACGTGCAAATAAGTCTTAAGAGGGATGAAACGGGAGAGCGTGAACAGTTTTGTAAACTAAATATAAAAATATTTTTCACTTATTTTAAAGCATGTGTGTGCAAACTTCCTTTGACATCAAATTAAAACTGTATGTTTGTGTGTTGTCACAAAAACATAAAACAATTTTTTAAAATCCAAGTTCTTGTTCTGCAATTGTCCGATCGTAATCTGTCCAGTGTTGTTTAACAGGAAATAATGTGTACTTTAATAATATTGCTATCTGTTTTGTTTAATTTCCCCAGCGTTTACGAGATAATTTAAAAAAACTGAATGGTTTCAACTGTAAATTTTTCTTAATTCGGGTGATAGGGTTTTTGGAATCTAAATATTTACCATATTTATCTGTCTGTTTTATAGTTTATGTGTGCAATGTTCCATCGATATCGTATAAAAACTGTGGGTGTGATTATGAAATATTAACAAAAATTGGGGGTTTGGGGTAAAGGGGGAAAGCAGTTGGTAGTTTAAAACCAAATGTAAACAGCATTTTTCCACGTTGTTTTGAAGTATACAAATGCAAAGTTTCATCAAAATCGGATAAAAACTGTGGGTTATAATAAAGATCACTGGAAATTAATAGGGGAGGGGTAAAGGGGGAGACGGTTGCATTGGGCTTTGACAAACTGAAAGTAAACAGTATTTTTCTGTTGGTTTTTAAAGTATACGTGTGCCGATTTCCTTCGAAATTGGATAGGAACTGTAGCTTTGTATAAAGAACATTGACAATAATGAAGGGGTGGAAAAGGGGAGATAGATTGGGTTTTTGTAAAACTAATGTCTACAGTATTTTTCTATTTTTTTATAGTATACTAGCTGACCCGGCAATGCTTCACTATTGCTGGACTTGAGTAGGCACATAGATTAAATGAAAAAATATTTACATTCTCAATACCCCTATATATTCGCGGTGGAAATTACCTATACATGTTTTATATTCCTCTATTGAATGTTATTATGGTTGAAATACGGCCTGGGCCAGAAGAAACGTCAACAAAAGTACATGGAGTAATAGACTACCTATAACTGATTTTTAACATGCTAAAACTCGAAAACAAAGCGAGATATCAAAAATTATATTATTTATTTTTGATTTGTCTCGTCGAGTTACATTACGGGGAAGAGGGGTGGGTTTTTAAATATTTGTTTTTCGACAGGAACCATTTTCGAAATCGAAAGAGAGGAGAGGGATTGGGTTTTTGTGAAATTAATGTGTACAGTATTTCTCTCTCTTTTTTAAAGTATAAGTGTACAAATTCTTATCTAAATCGGATAAAAAATGTGGTTTGCCTAAATTATGGGGTGAAAACGTAATGGGGGTGGAAAGAGGGAGAGGGGATGAATATTCGGAAACCGTATGTAGGCAGAATTTTTATGTTTGTTTTAAAGTATAAGTGTACAGATTCCTATCTAAATCGTATTAAAAAAAATGTGGTTTTGCCTAAATTATAGGGTGTTATGGTGAATAGGGGGTGACTTTTTGGAATTTTTTTTCACAGGAACATTCGCAGACGCACACTCGAAAACTCTCCAAAGTTTCATCGCAATCTGATAAATGGTATAGGAATGCATAGAAGACGAACAAACCCACAAACATTGATTTTTATATATAAGACTAGCTGACCCGGCAATGCTTCACTATTGCTGGACTTAAGTAGGCACATAGATTAAATGAAAAAATATTTACATATAAATTTTAAACTGCTATTTCATTCATTTTCAGTTGGAAAGGGTGAGAGGGGATGTGCTTTGGAAAACATATGGAGGCAGTATTTTTTCTGTTTGTTTCAAAGTATAAGTGGACAAATTCTTAACTAAATCTGATAAAAAATGTGGTTGGCCTAAATTATGGGGTAAAAACGTAATGGGGTTGGAAAGGGGGAGAGGGGATGAATATTCGGAAACCATACGTAGGCAGTATTTTTCTGTTTGTTTTAAAGTATAAGTGTACAAATTCTTATCTAAATCGGATAAAAAATGTGGTTTGCCTAAATTATGGGGGTGGAAAGGGAGCGAGGGGATTAATATTCGGAAACCGTATGTAGGCAGTATTTTTCTGTTTGTTTTAAAGTATAAGTGTACAAGTTCCTATCTAAATCAGATAAAAATATGGTTTTGCCTAAATTATGGGGTGTTATGGGGAATAGGGGGTGACTTTTTGGAATTTTTTTTTCACAGGAACCTTCGCAGACGCTCACTTAAACTCTCAAAAGTTTCATTGCAATCTGATAAATGGTATAGGAATGCATAGAAGACGAACAAACAAACATTGATTTTTATATATAAGACTAGCTGATCCGGCAATGCTTCACTATTGCTGGACTTGAGTAGGCACATAGATTAAATGAAAAAATATTTATATATTAATTTTAAACTGCTGTTTCATTAATTTTCAGTTGGAAAGGGTGAGAGGGGATGCGCTTTGGAAAACATACGCAAGCAGTATTTTTCTGTTTGTTCCAAAGTATAAGTGTGCAAATTCCCATTGAAATCTGATGAAATATGTGGTTTTGTCTAAATTATGGGGAGGAGGGGTGGGCTTTTTATTTTTTTTTGACAGGAACCTTCTCTGTCATCCCGTCGAGAACTCACCAAAGCTTCACCGTAAATGGACGAACGGTTTGCGGGTTTGTTTAAATTATGGGGTGTTATGGCGAAGAGGGGGTAATTAAGGTAGTGGAAAGAGAGGAGAGGGATTGGGTTTTTGAGAAATTGATGTGTACAGTATTTCTCTCTCTTTTTTAAAGTATAAGTGTACAAATTCTTATCTAAATCAGATAAAAAATGTGGTTTGCCTAAATTATGGGGTAAAAACGTAATGGGGGTGGCAAGGGGGAGAGGGGATGAATATTCGGAAACCATATGTTGGCAGTATTTTTCTGTTTGTTTTAAAGTATAAGTGTACAAATTCCTATCTAAATCGGATAAAAAATGTGGTTTTGCCTAAATTATGGGGTGTTATGGGGAATAGGGGGTGAATTTTTGGATTTTTTTTTTTTCCACAGCAACCTTTGCAGATGCACACTCAAACTCTCCAAAGTTTCATTGCAATCTGATAAATGGTATATTAATGCATAGAAGACGAACAAACCCACAAACAAACATTGATTTTTGTATATAAGATGTGCACGAAGTTCCAACAAAATTGGATAAAAATTGTGGATTTGTGTAAAAATTAAGGGGTGGGATGGGGGAGAGGGGATGCATTATTGAAAACCATATGTAGGCAGCATTTTTCTGTTTGTTTTACAATATGCATGTGCAAATTTCTATAGAAATCGGATAAAATCTTTAGATTTTTTTTTTAAATTATGGGGTGTTATGGGGATGAGGGGGTGGTTTTTTGTAATTTTTATTTCTTAGGAACCACTTTGGACTCGCACTCGACAACTCGCTAAATTTTCACTGTAATCGGATAAACTGTTTAGGAGCGCATGGAGGACAGACAAACATACGTACATTGATTTTTATATATAAGATTTGTAAGTTCCATAAGTTTTTAACAGATGGAGGTGCTTAATTTATCGACACAACACTTGGTTATCTAGGTTTTTGTAACCACCCAGTAGGTGGCGTTGTTTCGTTTTTTATGCTACAGTCTATTCCACGCCATATGTGTTTGTTTACGACATAATCGAGTTTCTTGAATTTTTCATGTATTATATACTATTATTATAAATGCGAAAGCAACTCTGTCTGTTATGTTTCTTGGACTAAACGGCTGGTCTGACCGTGGTGAAATTTGACAAGGAGATGCTATTTGGCATTAGCATGGACATAGGATACTTCTTTCTGTATGAATAATACTTATCATCATGTAAGGTTGAAAAAATTACTGAAACGGCGATAGACGCATTGGATGTGTAAGTCTCTGTAGTAGCTTCCAGTATAGTGGTCTGGTAGCTCAGTGCATAATGCGCTTGGTTACTAATGTTTGAATCGTAGTCTGCAGTTCAAGGCCCGGTGGAAGCAAAATTTTTAAGAATTGTTTGATTGTAGAGCCACGCCTGCACGGTCAGTTGTTCGGATTCCAATTTAAACTGTAGATACCACAAATTTGGGGGTGCAACGCGTGGGAAATCATCGGCGGTCTAACAATGATGTAGGTGTACACTATTTTACACTATTTTATGCTATTTTGACCACTCAGGCGTTGTTTCTCTCGCAGTCAGTGTGTGTGATCTGCACTAATAATATTATAAATTCAGATGAAAGTCTCTTTTTCTTAAATTTTGTCGACTAAATGGCTATACAGATATTGATGGTATTTTAACGAGAAAATGCTTCATATATGTAGGAAGAACACAGGACATTTTTTTGGGTATGGATAACAGTTATAGTGGTGAAGTTTTGATCACTTGTTGAATGGTGCCAGACAGACGGATGCGTGTGTTAGTCTGTAATTTTACATCGGTTTCTCAAGCTGTGCTTCTTGCGCAGTCTGTTAGTGTATGATGTGTTAGTAAATTTCGTTTAGAGACAAAACTTATTATTTAGTATAGATGTCAATTTGTTCTGCACTGTCCAATTCTTTGTGTCTGCCCAAAAGTTTCTGGCACCAGTTTATTTTGTCTTCTTCTTTGACATGCCTTGTGGGCTTAAACCTGGCTTAAGGTGTACCTCTAGAGGAACACAAGCAGCTAAAGTTATTAGAACCCATTCTGAAGAAAGAAGAAAATACCAGGCTTAAATAATGATGCCCAACCTCCGACAAATCCCTGCTCCTTCGTTGGTTTTTCTGTTTTTGAATATGTTGGAAATTGATTCTATTCATGAGGCAGGTTCGAGTGTAGAGTGATATAATGATGACTTTCTTGTCATATTGTTTGGGACAAATCTTATGTTACTATAGTCCGCTTCACGAACGAAGGCGGCTCGCTCAGAGAGAGAGAAATAGTAATGACACACGGAATGTGACGTTGCCACGTTTCCAGCTGGACACCAGCGACATAGGGTGGGAAAGAAAGTTTAGTAATTGTGCTGCTGCTACTACTACTACTAATACTTCTACCATATCTATATCTATAAAACAAACACCGGAAATATTTTTCGTATAAAGACTCGGAATCTATGGAGCAGATCTCGATGGGGTTTTCACCGTTTTAAAGCTTAGAATCTTAATTCACTTGTCTGGCATGTCTTATATTTCAACGTCAAATAATGTAAGAGCATTAAATAAAATTCTGAACTTATGGTGAGGATGAACGTATGGTGAGGAATACCACAGGAGGAATCACTAGATGCCGCATAAATCGCACTAAACACACAACTACAATATAATATCTCTGACCATAGCCTTTAATGAGCAATTTACAATAATAACCATTTTTTTCATACTCCACACTGAACAAAACTTGAAATATTATTTCCTTTAATACAGGGCGTTTAGTTTTTAAACGCCAACGATGGCCGTATTGAATGCTAGGAATTAAGAACGAAAAATCAGTAGAGATTTTCTTTGCCCCCAATGTCTGGCAATGTCTTTTACCATCAGCTTTAGTATTTGTCTTTGATATCAATGTTATTAAATGCAATTATTTACGATAATTTTCTGGATAAATTATGTTGAATTATACAGGTAAAACTAATACTAAAATATCTCTGGCATTTAAGTTTGGATTCAGTTATTCACATTAATCAACGTTTAACTGTTTTTTTTTTCCCTCTATTGATTGTGTTTTTCAGTATTGGATTTTCTATATTTGCATAAAAGACTGAATCTGTATAGCTAAAATTTCAGGCGCTTGGAGCTTACAGATGCATTCCGTTTTGCAGTAATTAATTCGTACGCTGATTTTTTTTTTATTATTATTATTATTATTTTTTTATCATTATAAGCTTGTATTAAAACTTTAGTGTTGAAAATAATAACGGCTTAGGACAACTCTGAACATTTTTTGGTATTGGGCTGCAATTCTACGCTATACGCTTGTGTTTTTTGGGTAATCTAGGTTTTAATCATTTTATAGCTTTGTTTAAATAAGAAAAGAAAGGGAAATTAACCCACCACATACCAAAGTGGACGGATGCGATGAGAGAACACTAATGCTGACAAACAAACAACACAATATTTCGGCATATGCCTTGCTCACAAATAGAAAAAACGGGCCATTAGGCTCGGAACGTGTGTGCACACCGAACGTTACCTAATGACTTTCTATTTGTGAGCAAGGCATATGCCGAAATATTGTGTTGTTTGTTTGTCAGCATTAGTGTTCTCTCATCGCATCCGTCCACTTTGGTATGTGGTGGGTTAATTTCCCTTTCTTTTCTTATTTATATCGCCTAGAAGCCGCTTCCATTTTCCTTAGTTGCATCATTATAGCTTTGTTTAGTAATGCATTGGTTTTTAACACCAACAGAAGTGTGGATTAAGGCCTACTGTTGGAAAGTAACCCATTATGACAACTGAGTGCTTATTGGCATTACATTCTGTGCTATACACTTGAGTTTCTTACATAATCTAGCTTTTATTCGTATTATAATGTATTGCATTGTTCAGTATAGCAGTTTCTACGTCCACCGTGACGGCGTGATTTCATGATGAATTCTTATATAACAGATTGGATAAAGGAAACAAACTGCCGCGAGGCACTGAAAATAAGATAGGATAGGAAAAATAAACAGTTACCCGTCACTTACCATGTGGCGAGTTGGGATGTGACCACATCTTTCCCCCTGCCATATGTCTCGCCTCCCACGTGACTAAGACTAAAGTCGAAATATTGTGCAATTTGTTTGTTTTTGTGTTTTTACGTGTCTCGCCCTCCTGCCTTCATCTGTGGTAAGTGACGGGTAACTGTTTATTTTCCCTATCCTATCTTATTTTCTTATATAACTGAGTGAGACAGATAGTAAAAACAAATTATGAATCTCGCTTAGTTCTCGAGATAACGAATGTCAAAAATTATTTATAGGTATAGTTTTTTTTCTCCTTTTCATGACGATTTTCTTTTGCTTCAAACTACGTTTCAACTTGACCACAACCGCTAGAAGGAAATCAAAACACCCTTTGTACTTATCCAACGTGTAGTACCTTGTGATTGTCTAACTTTTTTCTGGTCCAGGTTGTGTTTCAAACTAACCACGTAAGTTTAGAGATTCAGTATCTCAAGAACAAAGCAAGATAACCCAATATTTTACTACTCTCTTTCAATGTCTCGTCAGGTTAGATAAGAATAAATCGTCGATTTGGCTTATTCGAAATATTTTTCACGTCCAGGCCGCGTTTCGATCTAACCATGTCAGGTGTAAGATAACATTTAACTAGACATGTAATCGAGATATATATAAAAAAAAAATCTTAAATTTTCATTCATCTTGTGGTATTACATAGGAATCCTCACGGAATTGCAACGTTGTAATTAATACGTACGCTAATGGTTTTATATCATTAGAAGTATGTATTAAACCTTAAGTGTTGAGAATAATAATGGCTTAGCACAACTGAACTTTTTTTGGTATTTATGCTGTTTGTTTTTTAATACTAAGCTGCTATTCTGCACTATACGCTCGTGTATCTGATGTAATCTAGCTTTTATTGAGTTTATATTTTATAGCGTTGTTTAGTAATGCAATGGCTTTTAACAGCTTTTATTAATCTCATAATTTATTCAATTGTTTACTAATGCAGTTTTTACGTCAACTGTTGCGCTACAATTTGATGATGAATTCTTATTTAACTCAATGAGACATATAGAAAGTAAAAAAGTACACATCTTGCTTAGCTCTAGACATATCCAAAGTCAAATTATTTATAGGTATAGATTCTTTACTTTGACAACGATTTTCTTCTCAACTTGACCACAAGCGCTAGAAAGAAAAAAAAAAAAACTCCCATTGTACATGTCTAGCGTGTAGTACTTTGTGACTTTGGGATTTTTTTCTGGTCCAGGTTGCGTTTCAAACTGTCAACCTCAATTTAGAGATACAATATCCCAAGGACAAAACAATATTTTACATTTAACTTTCAATGTATCTCGTCAAGTTAGATAAGAATCCATCATCTGGTTTAACGAGAAGTGTAAACGATATATATATATATATATATATAAAATCTTCAGTTTTGATTTTTCTTGTGGTGTTACATAAGAATACATCACCAAATTGCAACGCGACATTTGAAAGATTTTTCATAAAAGAGTATTCACATTCAACGAATACTGTTTTAGTACTAAATTGACATGGAATTTTGTTACCTTGTGAAGAAAGTTTAAATGCAACATTTCTGAGATACAAAAACTTAACTCAAACGGCAAAAATACTCTGTTAGGCAAAAAAGGGTGTGTGGAGAAATTGCTACAGGGGTGTGTGCTCTATCGCAATTAAATTAAACTATAAAGCAAGCTTGATGGTTGAACGGTAGCGCTCAAGCCTTGAACTCGAGATTACCTGTATTCAAATCCCCGTCCGGCCATCCATTTTTCGATTTTACATGGTTTCACAAGCAAATCACTCAGGATGTGACGCATACCTCTTGGGCCCGTAGCTAAACATTAAATTTTTCCTTACTTTCTGACATAATCTAGCTTTCAGTAGTATTATAATCTATTGAAGTTATCGATATATCGAATGTCAGACAAAAATATCTGGCGTTTGGAGCTAAAAGTAGAGTCATTGTGTTCATAATAATTAATGAGTAGGCTGATGGCTTTTAATATAAATAGAACGTTGTATTAAGACTTTAGTGTTGCAAATAAAAACAGTTTAGGACAACAAAGCAGCTTCTCTTCATTTTATAATTTATTGTATTGTTTCGTAATGCAGTTTCTATGATAACCATGGTGCCATAGTCTGTAAATTCCTGAAATAAATCGAAGTAAAGAATTTCTTTTTTTTATTTCTCGCTTATTACTGAATAACTAATATACAACTGTGAATACCTGATATTCAACTAGAATTTAATTTTGAGCTACAGTGCAAGATGAAGTAACAAATGAGACATTTTTTTAACTCCAGCGGCAGATGAGCCAGCACATTCAGACACATCTAATGTTTGACACTACGAAAACACATTCAAAATCGATTCAGCAGTTTTCAGATAATGCTTGATTAAAGTAAAGGTGCCGTAATGGCTTAAGATATACATAAAATTTTAATTTTGAACCCAAACTTTCAAATTCTGAAAATCCACTCAAAATACGAGGGGGGATCAAATATAAACGGGATTTTATTTTTTATTAAAATTCATTTATTGAAAAACACAAGGTAATTACAATTTAGTTTTCCAGATAGTTTCCTGCTTTGGAAATACATTTTTCTCAGCGTATGGGCAGCTTTTTGATTCCCTCATCATAAAAAGAAGAGAGTCGTGTCACTAGCCAGTTGCGCACGAAGTCTTCCACACTCTCGTCATCTTCGAATCGTTGCCCTCCTAGAGCTTCTTTAAGAGGTCCGAACAAATGAAAATCGCAGGGCGACAAGTCCGGTCTGTAAGGAGGGTGATCAAGTGTAGTCCAGTGCATTTCCTGTAGTTTAGGACAGTTAGACATGCAGTATGGGGTCGCGCATTGTCGTAGAGGAGAATGACCCGTCAAATTGGTTGGTCTCTTCTTTTGCGGCGATATGCAACTCTCGCTTTGTTCAACAACTTGCAGTAGTAAGCAGCATTGATTGTGCGTCGCTCATGCAAAAACTCAATCGGCAAAATGCCACGCCGATCGAAAAAAACGGTTGAAAGAACCTTGCCAGCTGACAGTTGAGTCTTGGCTTTCACTGGTGCTGCCTCCCCTTTCCTTCGCCACTCCTTAGTGGCTTCTTTGGATTCAGGAGTGTAGTGGTGAACCCATGTTTCATCGCAGGTGACGATCCGACTTAAAAATACATCACCTTCTTCCGCAAACTTTGCTGTAAGGCTTTGACAGGCTTCCAAACGTCTCAACTTCAGATTTTCGGTCAAAAGGTGGGGGACCATTCTGGATCACACTTTATGGAACTGTAGGTGTTTTGTGATGATTGCTTGACAGCTCCCATAACTGATTCCGACTTGTTCTCCAATTTCTGACACTCTCGCCCTTCGATCGATAATGTCTTTAACCACACGAATGTTTTCGTCTGTAACGCTGGTCCGTGAACGGCGATCGTGTTGCTGATTTTTCACACGTTCTCTTCCTTCCTTGAACTTTTTATGCCATAAAAACACACGCGTCCTTGACAGTGTTTGATCACCGAACTGTGCAGTTAATCTCTGGCAAATTTCCGCCGCTGTAACTCCTTCAAGAGCAAGAAATTTTATAATAATGCGTTGCGCAGTGGATGGGTGCACCTGTTGCTCCGACATAGTTAGCATTACTGACTAAACGGCGGGAAATATCTAACAGCATGCTCTCCACACTCCTAATTGTCCCGCCTAAACGTAGCAGAAGCACGGGGCCAGTACTGCCAATTGTTGATGTTCAGGACCAACAATCTCTTTTATATTTGATCCCCTCTCGTATGTATTTTTTTTGCGTAATGCCGGAATAAACAGATACATTCCAGATACATTTTTATGTATATGGTAAGTAATAATGTGCGTAATGTTTCGATTTTCGATCAGCAACATTGGCAAATGTAATTAGGTTGAAATGTAACCTGTACTAAAATGAAACTGACGTTCTGTATCAAAGAACCCAAGCCACCCTGTTCTTGGAAGTGTGCTGTTAAATCACCAGTTAGTTTATACCGGGAATGGCCAGTACAAAATCAGTGAATGCATGAATCTGTTCAGACGAATAAAAATAGTGTACGAATAAATCAAATTAAACCCGCTTCTTGGTAAGGTGGGGATGAATCTAGGTATGCTTTAAATCCAGAAATTGATGGCCCAAATTGTATGAAACTTGGAACATGTTACTCATTGCAGGAGTAAAAACAGTGTATGGGTAAATCAACAACTAAACTGGGCAACGCCGGGACCTCTGTTAGAGTTCGGAGCACGTACCAAGGTGGGTGGGCTTCGCGTTCTGCGCAGAGAGAGAGGGGAGATGTGTTGCGACGCTGCCAATTTCCTTCTGTCACTTTACAGCGCGCTAGCAGGTTCAGCGAATTGCAGGAACGCGAGCTTTTAGTCGCGCAAGCACATGTACACACACACAAGCGCGCACACACACATACACAATTTTGTCAGTATTCATTGTAGCCTCTCATATTTTCTTTCATTTCGCAACCTGCTACAGTGTTGCAATATATTTAATTGAACGAAATACCTTTCACAGAGAAAACTACATTATTACGAAGCCAAAGATGTGTACATAAACTATGCACCTGCAGACAAAGTCACTTAAAATCATAAGTACCAGTAATTAACACTTACATCATTACAGCAAGAAATGCACACCATCGTCTTCGCTGTCCGATGCAGATGACTCACTCTCAGCAAGATTTATGACGAAAGGTTCCATAATCGTGTCCCTGCCAATTTCTCTGTCGTAATCTTCATCCTGTAATTTTTCTGCGTGTTTCACACAAGCTGCCCATCCAGATGTTGTGATGCCTCATGTGTAAGTTTCTCAACATCTGCAATTTTAAATGTGTTGTTCTTTTCCGCAATATTTGCTTTCACCTGAGCCCATACCAGCTCAATTGGGTTGTAATGACAATGTTATGGGGGTAATCTAACAACACGGTGTCCTTGCTGCTTTGCAATTTCGTCTATCTCGTATACTCTGTAAGCAGGCTTGTGGGCATTGACAAGAAGCAGCAATTCTGCTCTGGTGTGTGACGAACTATGAGGTATTCCGTTAGAGGACAACCAGGCTATAATGTCTGCCTTTTTGGAATTCGTAGTTGGAGCTTTATTCACTTGCACTGAGTGGATGCTTGCATTATCCATGACAATAACAGAGCATGGAGGGATATACGGCAACAATTGTTCTTTAAACCACCTTCTAAAGACACAGTATGTCATCTCAGTATGGTAATCTTCAGAATTCTTAGCCTTTCACGCCTTAAAAATCAGCTTACTCTGAGGAATAAAGCCAGTTTCTGCTGATCCAGCATGAAGCACTATTATTCTGTTACCCTTGCCAACGGGAACTTTTAATCCACCGGAACCGTCACTCATTTTCCAGTACATAGCCCTTGCATGATTTTGGTTTACGAAAGTTTCGTCTACATAATAAATGCTAGACGTTCCAAGTTGTCTGATATCCTGCATTGCTCTTAAAAACACAGTCCTTGCAGCTACAATATCACTACGTTCCATTAGTAATTTCCTGCCGTCATTCGTTTTCTGATACCTGAATCCCATATCTTTCAGTATCCTCAACATGGTCCATTTGCTTCCACTAAAATTTTCGGCTTCTTTCATACGCGAAACTAATTTTTCTGCTGTCGGATATTTGCCTTCAGCATACATACTGAATATTATCTGCCGCAGAACGTTTTTGGAAAAATCGTCTAGAGCACCAATTTCTTATTTTCGGTTGTGATGCTTTCCCGGTGATTTGAAAACATCTGAGCCGCAGGCTTCAACTGACGCTTTAGCTTCGCTGGCTATCCTCTGAACAGTCCTCAAACCAACACCACAAGCTTCAGCCGTCTGCTCCTGGTACTTGGCAACAGCGCGACTCGCACCACATGGTGGCGCGGACTCAGAAGAAGACTGCCTTTTCATGTACTGATACACATGGAACACTATTCCTCTCGCTTGTTTGTGCAACACTTGGCGTGATTCTTTACCATCACTCATAATGAACACTATGAGGGCAAAATAATCACTAAACACGGAACACTATAAGTGAAATAAACTGTAAACTTGACGAACACAGCACGACGCGCACAGAACGAACACAGGAAAGCCACTGACACGCGATTGGCTGTGAGTCACGTGGTACAGCTCCACAGGCTACTGCGCATCCGCCCGTGACCCGCCTTCGTACTTGCTCCGAACTCTAGTAATAATAATAATAATAATAATAATAATATGTTGTTTAGCAACCCTTTACATGATAATACTATTAAGAGAGACAAGAATGACAAAGTTTCAGCCGCAGCAAACAATTATGGTCCAACTACACAGTCCAGTCACATTAATGTGACCACCACTTACTTTCGACGTCAACGTGAAATAACCAATCACAGAAGGCAGGTGGCAGCACATTACAGTGGAGTGTATATAAAGGATGTCCTAGGGCAGGGATGGCGAACCAATGGCACGCTTGCCGATGATGGCACGCGACCAAATAATTTGGGCACGGCATTAATTAAGTAGCTACCTAATCTATATAATTAATTTTTTTTTTTGTCTACATAATTTAAGATTATAGTAGCAAAGTTCAATGTGAATGAAACTACCGGTGCCGGAACGACAACAGATTGTGCAAGAGAGGTTTATTCCGAGTGAATTTCTGACCGAACAGAGTGAGGGGCTCTTAGCGTGTTTGTTTTTGCTGACTTCATTGACTGCTTTTACCAATTATGCATAGTTGTTGCTGTTTTTAAACTAATTTAGTTAACACAGCTGCTTGTTTAAGTTTGTTTGAGTTATATGTACAACTATACTACATGGCATGATAAGTGTATTAGAGAATTTCAACCTCGGCGGATTGAGAATATGGCATGATTAATAAAGGTGATTAAGTGGTGTGTGTTTTATGTTCTGGAACAGTGATATATAGAACATCATCTGTAAAACGGCACTATGAAACAAATCTCTATGTCAGAAAAGCGAACCAGAATTTTATTAAAGACCCGCTTCGAAACCGTATCAAATGATTCCACTTTTGGTTGATGCTGCTAAAAGTAACAAAGTACAATATAAACCTAAAATGAGTTACTTGCCATTTAATTTGCAACAACAGAAGTTTCACTAATGTCATCTACTTATAGTATAAACACAAAACTGTTGATCTTATTATTGCTTAGTATTAAAAACTGTATATTTCTGGTTGCAAATATAAAGTTTTAAGGTGCTAGTATTTAGTTTTATTTCTTTTACCATTAATTACTAAGTCATGATTCTTTGATGGCACGTCATGGCTTCATTCAAAATTTCTTTAGAAAAAATGGCACGTGGATCAATAAAGGTTCGCCATCCCTATCCTAGGGCATCGGTAAGCATTTCAATCGTTGGCGTAATGCAGAAATGTAGCGATTTATCCGACGTCCAAAAGGGCATGATTATTGGCTTTTGGGCCAAGGGTGGAAGCATTTCGGAAATGGCTAATTTTGTGAACTGTTCACGTGCCGCCGTGGTGAAAGTATACCGTGCATGGCAAAATGACACTACTCAAAATCAGCGGTGTGGAACATGTGGTGCACACGGGCTATAGATGACAGAGGCGAATGAAGGCTACAGAGATGCATTCAGGCAAATAGACGTGCAACTGTTGAGCAACTGACCATCCAGATGAACGAAGGGGCTACCAAGAGTGTATCCTCCACAACAGTTCAGTGAACGTTGGTGCGCATCGGCCTCCGCAGCAGACGCCTGGTTAATGCACATATGCTGACTGATGTTCATCGGCGACGAAGGCTGGAATTAGCGCGCCAGTACCGCAACTGGACGTCCACAGAGTGGCGGCAGATGGATGTTGCCGCATACGGCGTGAAACGTCTAAAAGCAAACACCCTGCAACAATTGCCGGAAGCATCCGGGGTGGTGGAGGGAGCATTATGGTTTGGGGAATGTTTTCCTGGCATTCACTGGGTGAACTTATCATTGTGGAAGGCACGATGGATCAGCACAAGTACGTATCTGTCCTTGCGGACCATGTCCACTCCTACATATGAATAATTTTTCCTCAGAATGATGGCATCTACCAGCAGGACAATGCGAGGTGTCATACAGCTTGCAGTCTATGTGCATGGTTCGAAGTGCACCAGGATGAGTTTACCTTACTCCCCTGGCCAGCGAACTCACCGGATTTAATCCCAATCGAGAATCTGTGGGACCACCTCGATCAGGTTGTTGGCGCCATGGATCCTCAACCGCGTAATCTAGCGCAGCTGGCCACTGCACTTGAGTCGGCATGGCTCAACATCCCAGTGAACACCTTCAGAAACCTAATTGACTCTCTTCCTGCAAGCCTCGCAGTGGTCCCACTCTGCCAAAGGTGGTTATTCTGGTTTTTGAGAGGTGGTACATTAATGTGACTGGACTGTGCCTTTTTTGGCACCATTCGGAAATAGCATCCAAATTGCACTGAATTTCTAAACAATCGTCAGAGCACCTTATTTCCCTATATATAACTGCGTCATCGGCAAACAATCGCAGCCAGCATTTAACATTGTCACCTAGAGAGTTTATAAAAATTAAGAAAAGAAGTGGTCCTATTACACTTCCTTGTGGAACGCCAGAAGTAACATCTAGCTTAGAAGAAGCTTCCCTGTCAACGACATACTGTGATCGACCAGTTAGAAAATCGTGTATCCATTCACAAATCTGATCCGATATACCGTATGTGTGAATCTTCGCTAAAAGTCGATTGTGTGGTACAGAATCAAAAGCTTTCTAAAAATCCAAGAATATTCCATCAACTTGTGAACCTGCATCGATAACTTTCATTAAATTGTGGGAAAATAGGGCCAGTTGAGTTTCACACGATCTCTTCTTCCAAAATCCGTGTTGTCACTGTGTAAGTAACTTGTTCTTATCTAGAAACTTCATAATATTAGAGCATATGACATGCTCCAGAATTCTACTGCATACAGTTGTTAGAGATGTGGATCGATAATTTCTAGGATCACTCCGATTTCCTTTCTTGGAAACAGGAATTACCTTGACTGTTTTCCAGTTGGAAGGTACTTTCGTCTCTTCTAAGATTTACGGAATATATCTGACAGGAAAGGTTCAATTTCCTCCGCGTGTTCTGAAAATACTCTTATCGGCATACCATCGGGATCTGGTGCTTTACCCCACTTCAGGAGCTTTAATTGCTTTACAATACCTATGCTATCAATTTCTACCGGTTCCATATCTAATTCTACACTATGTGGTAAAGTGGGTATGTTATCCATGTTTTCACACGTGAATGAGTTTTTAAATTCGGTAGCCTTGTCATGGCTGTCTTTAACTTCCCAATCGTCTTTTATTAGAACTTGTTTATTGTTGTCACTGCAACTAACTTTTTTTTACAGAGGACCAAAGTTTCTTAGGGTTTTTGGTGAGGCTGTTAGAGGGGGAATTGCAAAGAAATTCATTAAAGGCCTTGCACATCACATTCTTAACATGTCCCTTTATCTCGTCTAACTTATCTAAATCGGTTCGCTGTATCGTCCTTCTTGATTGTGCATGTATCTTCCTTTGCTGTTTGAGTAACCGTTCAACGTCACGTGTATACTATAGTGGAGCATTCCCATCCCTGATTGTCTGTTTTGGTACATGCAAGTCCATACCTTCCCGGATTGTACATATGAATCGATGCCACATCTCTTCAATGTTGCCTCTTGCTGCTCTGAAGGTATGATAATTATGCCTTAGAAATGTTCTAAAACACTCTTTTGATACCTTTTCGAATCTGTAAACGATCCTTTCTTTTTTCTTTTTGTGCGTAGTTGTTATTTTACTGTAGCAATTAAAGCTTGTGATCACTTATTCCCATGTTAGTAGAAATGTCCGTGAATAATTAAGACCTATTTATGACTAGAACATCTAAAATATTTTTGTTACTGTTGAGTCATCGCGTTGGTTCAGTTACGAGCTGCTCAAGATTGTGATCTTAGAAAAGGTCTAGAATGATTTCGCAAGCTGCTTTATCGCTGCCAGCAGTAATTAGTCCAGTCGATATATGGCAAGTTGAAGTCACCTCCTAGCATTATTGTATGGTCTGGAAATTGACGAGCTATATTATTTACCTTATTCCTTAAGGCTTCGGCAATAGTTTATGCCTAGAAGGAGCCGATCACAAGTATTCTCCTAGCTACGTTGGGCTTAATCCATAAGATTTCGCAGACTGTATCGACAACTATTTCGTTACATGGGAAGTATTTACCAACAACTATAAAACACCACCTCCATGGGAATGCAACCTGTCCTTACAGAAAATATTCATGCTGCTGTTAAAGATTTCCGTGGAATTTATGTCCGGCTTCAACCAACTTTCTGTGCCTATTACGATATCAGCATCTGTACTACGAATAATGTTTTCAAGTTTAGGCTGTTTATTACAAACACTTCTGCAGTTAACTACTAGAACTTTTAATGTATGAGATTCTTTTAAGCTACCCCTAATACGCGGAGTTAAATTTTCCTGTTCAGGGTCATTCTCCCTCAGCCTAAAAAACCCCCCAATGCGCTCCACACGGCCCCTGCCACCCATGTAGCCGATTCACATGTGTAGTGCACACCTGATCTATTCAAGGGATCCTTACATGACTCGACCCCAGGGTGATGATGGAGGAATCTGCACCCATGACTATCAGATACGCCGTAGTCTATGGTTCAGCCCCTCAACACGGCTCTGAACCAGAGGTCCACATTCATTTCTGTTGACAATGCTGCAGACAGTTAGCTCAGCCGAAATCTTGCGGCCAATGGCCACAGAGTTCACCTTTTCTGCAAGTAGCCTAATGGCAGGGAGGATAACCTCCAACCGTAGGCTGCAAGCATCTCTGGTGCCGACATGAGCCACAGTCCGCATCTGGCTACACCCCGTCCGTTCAATAGCATCTGGGATGGCCTGTTCCACATCTCTGATCAAACCCCTTGGAATACACAATGATTCGATACCAGATTTCATCCCAGACATATTCTCCATTTCCCTCAGGAGCTCGATAAACTGCCTAGCGTTAGAGAGCTGCCGACCATTAGAATTCCCTTCTGCAGTTGCCCAGACCCAGCGAGCTGGGGGGCTGTCAACTCACAGGATGATGATTGCAAGACTGAATCAGTTCCAGACAATACGTCTAAACGGTTGGACAGTGGTACAAGCTCGCCTTCCTGGGAATCAGGCTTGAACGACTGGTCCCGCATGCGGTGTCGGCGTCCAGAAACCACATGCCAGTCACCACCAGGTGACCGCTGCACACTGGTAGGGGAGAACCTGCGAGCTGCTTAGCTTCTACAGGGTCACCAATACCACATCAACTGCACTCACTTGCAGCAGCTTCCAGCTGTGTAACTCTCGTTAACAAAGCTGTAAGCTGGGTGCGGAGATCAGCCACCTCAGCCAGTGTCTGCACACAACCACCACAGTCCTTACACATGCTACCTTTTGTCACACAAAGAAAAACTGAGAAGTATACGGAAAAAAAAAACGAACTCGCTAAGCGTTCTCAATATCAGGCTTTTTTACAGTAAGTAAATATACAAAGCTGAAGCTAAAGCTACGTACACACTTTAAATGTACACAGAAGGTAGTACTTCATGTAACAGTTACCAGCGAACGACTGACTGCTACTGCTGGTAATCAAAAATGCAGAGAGTGAACAAAAACTATCTACACACTTTAAATGAAATTAACACAGAAGGCACCACTTCACGTAACGGTTGGGATGATGAACACAAAAAAACAAACGCAAGAGAAGCTCAAAATTTCGGCCTACAGCCTTATACGTGCAGAAGTGAGACACCAGGCATAGTCAGATGTGTACACAGATACCGTCGTCTGGTGAATGGCGTCTCTGGCACGGATGATAGTGTAGGGGGTGGGGGGGGGATGCTCAAATATGGTATTGATAATTGATACTGTTGACGGTATATTATCGTTGAAAGTGGTAGATCAACATAATAACTGGGTGAGGATACATATATAAAAAACAAATTTTGAAAAACTAAAAGTGAAAAATAAAATATCAGTAATATAAGAACATAAGAAATGTAAATATTATATATAGATAATAAGTGCTGGGTCTGGTGGAATTTATTGGAGATTGCGGTCAGTAGGATGTCTGGTGTCAAGGATATTCTGATAAGCTAGTTCCTATCTTCATAGTCCAGAGGAGGTTGTGTTGTCAGGAAAAACTCTGATCGCCCTAACTGAGAAACAGATGTTCAAATTATTCAATTTGTGTGAACTGGCATTTTGCAACTGGATGGGCCTCATTGTTAGTATATACTGTCTGCCTGTGGCCATTCATGGTCTTTCTACGAGACATTCTCAAACATCACCCACCTCCCATAATGTTCTTCTGTCGATAAAGGGATTGTCCCGATAATTCCTTTATCTGTTGTGTTTTTGTCTTTTCTGTGTGTTCGCGCCCCACTATCTAAAGGTAAGTGGTGGCTCATTTCCCTATCCCAATTTAATTCCTTTTCACTAGTTAGCGCCTTTGATTTCATTGTTTATGCATCCAGTGGCATTTCATGCCAACTCACATGATTCGAACAACCTCATTACCTGTTTCACAGAGCTGTTAGAGTATTTCCGAACACCACCACCCCTTCGGTACTCCGCAAATGGTAACTAGCCTGCCAACATATCCTTGATGCCAGAGACACCCCTGGCCTAAATCTACGCTAAACCTGTCACTTACTATCTTTCATTTCATTTTACAGTCAGTTACTTATATATGTATATTTCATTTATTAAAATTACATTATATATATATTTCTACCTCCATTTATTTTTGCCTATAACCAATCTAAATAAAATTATAACTTTTTGAATTATGCTACACAAAGATTATTTTGTTCCCCACCCTCTGCAATTCCAACTCTACCCCGTGTTTCCACCTTTGTTTCATTCATGTGGCGGGTCAGGATGTGACCACACCTTTCCTCCTGCCATATGTCTTGCCTCTAACATGATTAAGGATCATGCCGAAATATTGTGCTATTTATTTGTTTTTGTGTTTTTTATGCGTTCTTCTCGCTCTCCTGCCTTCATTTGTGGTAAGTGATGGGTATTTTTCCCTATCCTATCTTAGTTCTTAATGCCCAACGGCAGTTTCTTTGTTTCCATTATTCATAAATTGCCCAAACGGCTTCCTTCTGTGTTGTACTTTTTTTCCTAGCTCGGTGTTCTGTCTTTTTATTTCCACCTTCTGCTTTTTGTTTGTGTCCTTGTGTTTTCTTGACTTTCTTTCTAGCTGTAGTCCATATTACCCATGTTCTTTATGACTTCGTTTCAAGGTACTTTTTTCCACAACATTCAAGTGCAGTTGTAACTGCTTTGTTGCGTGTAAGTATTTTAGTTGCATTTGTAATATTTTGTATTACCTTAACTTCAAAGTTTACAGGTAGTATTTCCGTTGTATTCGAAACGTTTTGATCTTGTTCCTGCTTGAATTTCAACTCATGGCTCGTGTATTGCTGGCGGGTGCATTACTAAACTCTCCACTTACGTATTTATTTCCATTCTTTTCCTTTTTCTGAGTGTTACCAATACTGCTGGCCCTGTTGCAGCTAACCTCACTTTTTGTAGTATTATTTCATTATATACACATTTCTACACTCACGCTGCTGTTTTTGTTACCAGACGGTTCAGGGTTGCGTCAGTGCAGTAATACAGCACTATTTCTTTCCTTTGCTTTTTTTTTTTTTTAGCGATATTTAGGATTACGTAAGGAATATATATAAAAACTTTTCCATAGTACCTGCAGCCGCTCAAATTAAAATTCCTATTTTTTTTTCTCTGCCTTATATTTATAGATTGTTGTCTTCCTTCACATGGCTCTCTCTAACCTACTGACCATTATCTTCCCGACTGGTTGTGCGCTGTTGTTCTCTCTACAACCTTCTGTAGAAACATGTCTGCAATGGAACATTACCTGAAACTTTTCCGTTTTCAGGCCATCCACCTTACTATACTCCATTCCCATATACTTTTCCTTCAATCATGCCTCTATTTTAACATAACCCCCAGTGGTCTGACCATAAAGCTACCAGTCTCTGGTTGCCACCCACAACTACACCAAGCCCTCCATGCCTTTTGTTTTACACAATCCCTTACTCTCTCAGATATTGCAGCAATATGTACTAAAAGCCCATTAACATTCTCCTCAACTTTCCTCTTTCTTTAAGATTCTTTGTCTGTTGCACCCCTCCGCAACTCAACAGCTTAAACAAATTCTCAACATTTACAACAGAAATGTGCACAAAAACATCTGCACAAACTATCTAATTTATTTAAAGAGCTATCTTGTTCTAGGTCTGTCTCTTCCCTACCAACACCCCTCACATATGCAGCACACACTCTCCTACCCTGGTTGCCAAAGCCCCATGTCTTGCCCACATTTTTAATATACCACACCCATCCCCATTACCACCCACCCCTCACGCCACTGCCCCACCTGTGGATATACCACAACGGTCAGTGGTCAACCACTCATCCACTTCTCTGTATGAACCACAACTCTCTATCCTATCCAAGGGACTTTCCTTCTCACCTACTCCTAAGTTTGACCATGCTGCTCTGGTCCGGGACTCTCTTGCGTTGTGCTGCACACTCCGCTGACGGTATCACTTTGCTACCACTACGGAGAGTGACCACTGCCAGGGCGAGTTTGATTCCAGCTTAGAGCAGTTCAAACAACCATCTCAATTAGATCATCCTCCACTTCCACAAAACCATCCCCTCATCCTTTTTCAAGACTTCATCAGATCCACCCTATCCTCAAAATCTTTCCTCAACTTTATTCCCAACTCCAATAACCTCAGCCCTACCGATATCCGGACCATGAAAAAACTCTCCAAGAACAAAAACGTCTAATTCTTCCAGCAGATAAGGGCTCCACCACTGTGGTGATGGACCGCAGGGACTACGATGTTGAAGCGATTAAACAGCTTTCAGGTACCAATACTTACCGTCCACATGCCACAGTTCCCACTTCTTCCTTTTGCCTTGAAATTCGCTCCTTCCTGGACCTCCTGGGCCCCTTTCAAGGCCTCTCTTCAGAATCCTTATCCCTTCTCATCCCTCAGAATCCCCACACACCCTCTTTATAACTTCTCCCCAAGATATACAAGGCTGGAAATTCGGGACAACCTATAGTTGCGGCATATGGTTCCCCCACTGAACGGATTTCAGCTTTGGTGGATCAACACCTCCAACATTTTGTGCAGAACCTTCCTTCCTACATCAAAGATACCCCACATTTTTTGGAGCGTCTGTCTAAAGTCCCTCGTCCCCTACCCCCAGACTCCCTTCATGTCTCCATTGACATCACTTCCTTGTATATCAATATCTCTCACCTTGAAGGCCTCAGTTGCCTTCAACACTTCCTGGATATGCACCCTCCGAACTCTCTTCCCAGAACATCCTTTTTCATATCCTTTGCCAACTTTATCCTCTCCAAAAACTACTACTTCTTCAACTCCCAGATTTATCACCAGATATGCGGCACTGCCATGGATACCAGCATGGTCCCGTCCTATGCCAACCTCTTCTTAGGACGTCTGTCGGAAAACTTTCTGAAGAACTGCCCCCCTCAGTTCCCTTGTGTGTTTCAGATATATAGATATATTTATGACCTGGGCCCATGGGAAAGACCACCTCCTGGATTTACTTAACTCACTCAACAACAGTCATTCCATCAATTTCACCTGGCCATACCCCCACAATGGTGTCACCTTCCTTGACATGGATATCACGCTACGACAGGGTGCCCTCCACACCTCTGTACACATCAAACCTACACTTTGACAGTTGTCACCCTTTCCACACCAAACATTCCCTCCCTTACAGCCTTGCAATCTGTTGCAGACGCATCTGTTCCAATGAGGAATCAATTCCAATTACTCCCAAAAACTATCCCAAGCCCTTATTTCCCGCCGATACCTCCATGATCTCGTGGAAAAACAAATCTCCTGAACCATCTCCCACAACCCTTGTTCTACACCTACTAAAACTGACCGTGGACCAACACTTGTCACCCAGTTCTTTCCTGGCTTGGAATCTGTCAACCAGAATCTCCTCCATGGGCATGAGTTCCTACAGCCCTTCCCTGAAATGCCCTTCCTAAAATCCTTCCCACTGCTCCCCGCACTTGCTTCAGCAGCCTACCCAATCTGAAAAATATCCTGGTCCACAAGTATTTACCCTCAGACTCTCCTAGACCTCCACAGGGATCTTTCCCTTGTAACAGACCCCACTGTAAAACATGCAGCATGCACCCTGCCACCACAGCTTACTCTAATCCTGTCACAGGAGAATCCTTTCCCATAATTGGACATGCAACATGTGCTACCACTCAGCTTATTTACCAACTCACCTGCCTCTATTGCACTGCCTCCTACATTGGTCTCACCTCTCAACAACTATCCTAAAGGATGAATGGCCACAGGCAATATGTTTATAGTTCCAACCCAGACCATCCAATGGCAATTCATGCGAACTCACATAATTCGAACAACCTCAACACTTGTTTCACAGTTAGTTATTTGAGTTTTTCTGAACACCACCACCCCTTCAGAACTCCGCAGATGGGAACTAGCCTACAAACATACCCTTGACACCAGACACACCCCTGGCCTAAACCTACGCTAAACCTGTCACTTACTATCTTTCATTTCATTTTACTGCCAGTTACTTATATATGTATACAGTAGAACTCCAATTATCAGAATAAATTGGGACCGGACCCCATTCAGATAATCGGATTTTTTTCCGAAAAAGGGTCGATTTTAGTTATTTATTATATGTATGTATGTTGAAAATGCCTTCTTTTCCAGGAGATTTTTGGTGCTTTTACACTTCAGGGATGAAAATTTCACCATACCACTCGATAAACAAACCTGCAGTCATCCGAACTTTGGGTTGGTTTTTATAAAAGAAGGGAAGCCTTTTCGCAGTGCGATTCCGTCTTAGTTAAAAAAGCGATTCGGATAATCGGCGATTGGGGTAATTGGAGTTCGGATAATTGGAGTTCGGATAATTGGAGTTCGGATAATTGGAGTTCGGATAATTGGAGTTCGGATAATTGGAGTTCTACTGTATTTCATTTATTCAAATTACATTGAACATTAGGATAGGATAAAAAACCACCACTTACCAAAGAAGGGGATTCTTGCAGCGTTGGTACAAGAAAAAACACGAACACACAAAGAATAGAATTTTTGAGCATGGCTCTTCCTCGGTAGAAGTGAGATGGCTGCACGCAAGCGACCAGCAGCCAACTGCGTGAGCCACTTTTTTTTTCGCGTACCAACGCCGCAGGAATCCCCTTCTTTGGTAAGCAGTGGTTTTTTATCCTATCCTAATGTTCAATATATCCGCTTTTAGCTCCTTTGATTCCTAACAATCTGTATATATATTTCTACCCCAATTTATTTTCGCCTATAACCCATCTAAATAAAATTATAATAATAACTTTTTGTATAAAGCTACACTAAGATTTTGTTCCACTTTTATCGCTGGTCAACCCAGTGCCGGCGCTAGGAATTTCGGGCCCGGGGTAAAATGGGCGACCTTTTTTTAGCTCATCAAAATGGCCAGGCACCAATGGTCGTAATATTGGCTTCATGGCCTGAGGGCCCCTATAGTCGGTGATCGGGCCCCCCCCTCAGCCCGCGGGGCCCGGGTACTTTTGACCCGCTTACCCCCCCCTAACGCCGGCCCTGGGTCAACCTTATACCCCCACTCCCTGCAATTCCATTTCCACCCCGTTTTTGCACCTTTGTTTCATTCATGTGGTGGGTCGGGATGTTACCACACCTTCCCCCCCCCCCCCTGTATGTCTCCCCTCTCACATGATTAAGGCTCATATTGTACAATTTATTTGTTTTTGTTGTTTTTTACGTGTTCTTCTTGCCCTTCTGCTTTCATCTGTGGTAAGTGACGGGTATTTTTTCCCTATCCTATCTTAATTGTTAATGCCCAACGGCAGTTTTTGTTTCCATTATATATATATATAGTAAACAGATTTCGGATCTTATAAATAATTTCTGACAAACAGTTGTACGATTCTCTCACTCTACTCTTTTTTTACTATTTGTATACTTTAAAATTGGTGCACTTACAAATTCAAATATTGACTGGTTGTTGTATGTTTTTGCAGGCTCAGATAAATGTGATGACAAATAGAGGAGGTGAAACTCGTAGCAGGCAAACGGCATCTTCACAAACACCTACCAGCACTGTTACTAATGGTAGCAGTAATACATCAGGTGCTAGTCCTGCAGCTGATGGAGATGTGCCTGAACAGTCAAGTGAACCTGTGACTACATCATCTGCAGATACAGCTTCTGCTGCTACAGTAACGGCCACTGATCAGGATACTAACCAGCAGTCACAGCCTGTTCAACAGCAGCAACAGGGCCAAGGTAAAGCTTTCATATAAAAACTGACTTTTGATACCAGTCTCGATCCAGCCCTCCATACCTTCATATCCTTTAATACTTTTTTTTGTCTTCCTCTTGAGTTTTTTCAGTCGAATAATTAACCATTCTTCCACATCTGAGATCCAGTATCAACTCTTCCTTTAGTAGGATATCTGCAAGAGTTCTGTTCTTCACTGATCATTTATAGACAATATTCGTTACTTATATTTTGTATTCATTTAATTTTTAACATGCTATACCACTATATTTCATAGGCTTCAGTTACCTTTCCTAGAAGTGCTCCATATTTAAGTCACCTGTTAGGTTACTGGTGAGGAACCTGGTTATTCAATGGTTGCTTTGAAAATTGAGGTTCCATGAATGGGCCAGGAATGTTGGAGAGATGATTACGAAAGCTTCTGCGATCACTGTATGTATTATCTTGGTTCTCCCAGTGGAGCCATGTCAATTTATTAAAACCTAACATTTCTGCCATCATGCTGTGGCTTTCATCAGAGGACTGCTTTGTCAGTTGCCACTATCACCTTATATAGTAGCAGGAAGGTAGCGCGTGCGATAACTATCTGCTGTAACGTCACCGTGCCCAGTGTAGGTGGTAGGATGGGGTCGTTTGTCTTGAGTTTTTCTGAGCCGGTGTGACCAAATATGGTAAGTTGCAAACCACTATTGGCATTCTTGTTGTTCGGCCGTTTTTGTATTTCTAACGCTTCTCTCGTACGCCTAGGCCACCATCTGCTCTCAATGGCTATAACACTGGTCTTATCAAATACAGGCGAATGGCCATTATCGGCTGAATGTAGAACTACAATGGACTTGCTTGCGTCGTTAGTTTTCAAATGCCTGACTTGCTCATTGAGCCTCTCCTTAATGGTGCATCCTGTTTCCCCAATGTATACCTTGCCACAACTGCAAGGAATTTCATATACTCCTAGTGTTTGGAAATGTGCTCTCTTATCTTTAACACTGGTCAGGATGCTGGATAATTTCCTAGGGGCCTTATATATGGGACAAATGTTCTTCTTTTTAAGCAGCCAACCAATCTTATCTGTCACTCCTTGGATTTATGGCAGGACGGCCACTGCCTTGTAGGGTGGTTTGTTGTTCCCTGTCGGAGAGATCAAGGAGTGCCAAGGCTTTATTATAAGCAGTTTCGCTATAGCCATTGGGTAGAAATGTCTCCTTTAAATTTCTCTTTACAGCGGCCATACTCGCTTAACCACATACCACGCATGTGCGGAGTGTTAATGTTTTTAAAATTCCACTTTTGTTCATTGGATGATGGTGAGAGTCAGAGTATGCGTTGGTTTTCGGTATACTTGGTGGCCCAAGGAGCCATGATCATTTCTTGTAACTAATACATGCAGGAACAAGAGCTGGTTGTTGATTTCAATCTCCATGGCAAACTTGATCTTATCATAGGATCTGTTTAGCTTCCCGCTACTGTGTAAGGCGATAGCGGCAACTGACAAAGCATTCCTTTGATGAAAACCACAGCACGATGGCAGAAACGTTAGGTTTTAATAAATCGATGCGACTCCACCTGAAGAACCAACATAATACAAATGTTTAAGAGCTTTGCTTTATCAAATGAGACCTCCAGGCTGCTCTCTGGTTTAGATTCCACATTAAATTGTAGGTCAAGGCACGGCTGCAGTTGAGTGGATGTCAAATAAAAAATCGGCCATCAGGTCTTAAGATCACACAATTTGCTTTACTATCTAGCTTGTAGAAGTGATGTAGTTTAAACACTTTTGCATTCATTCATTTTGAATTAACCAATGGGTTGACTATTTATAATTATCTGTAATGTAAATACGTAAGGATAAGGAACACACTATATGTTTGTGTGGCCCTTTTGCCTTAATATGGGGTGAGTGAGGGATTTACTTTCACTATCTGTCGTTATTTTCACTGTTTGTAATGTAAGTATCAAATGAATTTCTTCATTAGTTTTTGATTATTGCAAACTCGAGCATCTGAAGTGTATCATACCAGTAACGCCTATTTTCGAGAAATAAGATCAAATTGACATAAACCATTGATCAGTCTTCCTGACACCGGTCTCCGGTACAGTTCTGGATCATATTTTATGCTAAAACATTATGAAATTCTCACAGGGAGAATTAACGACCTCCAGCTAAGCAATTTCCATAAAATTCAATGTGGTTGAGAACTACCTAAAACTGAATACTTTTTGTAGTAGTCTAAGTCAAAGGTCATTATACTGTATCAGTTTGGACAAATGGGAATCATAAGATAAAAAAATTAGTTATTCTCACACATATATATATGTAGGGTTGGTAAGCGAACAATTTTTGAGAATCTGAATAAAACATGATTTTTCAACCAAGGCTTATATTTCAATAAAATAATTGAGAATAATCAGACGATTCAAACGTATGTACCACATTAAAAGATTAGAGGAAATCGACAATGACTTCAAAAGAAACAACACAAGAAATTTTTTCAAAACCTTCCGGGAAGAACTGTCTACATTTAAACCTCCAAGTCTTTGCTTCCGTTGACCTGATGGTATGCTTGAAACCAACACAAAGGCCAATTGTGACATTCTGAAGCAGTTCTTCGAGAAGCTGTACAACTGTGAACCACCTACAGAGAAACTCCATTTCCAGATACCCTCCCCAAACCATGACTCAGCTCCACGAACACTGGGTGAGATCCGAAATATCATACTTCAGTTGAAAAATAACAAAGCACCAGGGGAAGACGGAGTAATAGGCGAGATGCTCAAGATCGGGGGCGAACTACTGACTGAATGGCTGCACGCTATTATTTCAAATATATGGGAGACCGAAGTCATACCTGCAGATTGGAAAATTGCATTAATTCACCCGCTACATAAAAAAGGAGACAGGACCGATCCAAACAATTTTCGAGGGATTTCACTTCTGCCAGTCGCTTATAAAGTACTTTCTTGTGCCCTCCGGTCAAAGTTGGAGAAGCAGACAGAACACAAGATTGGTGAATACCAAGCAGGATTCCGACCACACCGATCATGCACAGAACAGATCTGGAACCTAAAAATGATACTCCAACATCGTCAGTCAACCCGCACAGTGGTAACTTTTGTAGACTTTAAGAAAGCATATGATTCGATTGACCGCACTACGCTGTTCAATATACTACGTGAATATGGAGTAGATAATAAAACAACTATTTTAATTCAACAAACTTTGACAAATACAACTTCAAAAGTGAAATTTATGGGTGAAATCTCTGAATCTTTTGAAATTAAAACTGGTTTAAGACAAGGGGATGGGTTATCACCGCCCCTGTTGAACTTGGTACTAGACAAGATCATTAGGATATGGAAAAAAGAAATATCTGGAATATATATGGGAACAAAGGATAAACGAATCAACATTAAATGCCTTGCTTTTGCGGATGATCTAACAGTAATTACACGAACTGTCCAGGAAGCCAAACATGCTATAGAGAAGCTTCATGAGATAGCTATCAAAACCGGCCTCCAAATCTCTTATGAGAAAACGCAATATATGGACTCCAAAAGCACCAACCTGAAGCCACTCGTGACCAAATATGGCACTATCAAACAAGTTAAACACTTTAAGTACTTAGGAGAAATTATTGGGAATACTGGAACTGAGAAAGAAGTCCACAAGAACCGCGCTGAAAAACTGCAAAAAGCATATGCTATTACTTGGAATACGTACAATAAGAAATCGCTTTCAACCAAAGCCAAACTCCATCACTACCATACCGTCGTTCTTCCAGGAGCACTGTATGCGACGGAGACATCATCATTAACGGTAAATGTCAAAGGAATAGAAAAAATAGAAAGACAGATACTGAGAAAAATATTCGGTCCCAAAATCCAAGATGGCATCTGGATGCGCAAAAGCTCAGAAGAACTGTACTCACTGACCGAAAGATTCACCTCACTTGCACGGAAAAGACGCATGAAATTTTATGGACATATAGCACAAATGGATGACTCACGACTTACCAAGAAAATTTTCCACATCGTCAACAGTCCCCGACAAAACAAAGCACGCTGGTTTGTAGAAACCCAGAAGGACCTCGCAGAAGCCAGCCTTGACCCATTAACATCCACACGCAGTAAATATAGACAATTGATCACCTCACATAAATTTGCCCCTAAGAGCCCTACATCAAAAAATCTGAAACTCAGAAATGCATGGACACAAGAGAGACGTCAAGCCCACAGCGAAAGGATGAGGAAGTTTTGGGAAAATAAGAAGAACAGCAAGAAGAATAAGAAGAACAATGCAAATTAATGGTTCCATGCGCTCCTTAGTGGGCTAAACGATAAATAATAATAATAATAATTGAGAATACTGTGAATTTTGACAGTTTGCAAGTTTTAATTTTGCCAAAGATAAAAGTATATTAAATATATTGTAATTTCATTTAAAATTGTTTTTATTTGATTTCATTTCGTTTTAAGAAGGGTTTAATTATTTTAAGCACTTTTTATGGTTTACCACATTGTTTCAACTTCTGTCATTGTCTTTGTTTGCTCTTATAATATATAACATTATGATAATCACAGCTAAGTTACCTGTTCTTTTTTCAGAATACTAATAGGACTGTGTCAGAACATGGCTCAGTATTATTAGGAGAAGTCTGATGTATTTTTCTGGTGAATCAAAAGTAAATCTAAAAGTTATTGACAGCTTAATCATTTAAAAGCTATCTATTTTATTTTACTTTTTGTCAATATTTCATATATATACCCACAGTTTTTATACGATACCGATGGAACTTTGCACTCACAAACTATAAAACAGACAGAAAAATGTGGTCTATATTAAGATTGCAAGCCGAAACCCTCTTCTTCTTTGGCTCCCACCTTATTTTTTCTCAATGTTCTTTATACATATTCAGTTTTTATCCGATATAGATGTAACTTCAAACACCTATACTTTAAAACAAGGGGAAAAATACTGTCTACATTTGGCTATCAAATCCCAACCCTCCTCTCTCAATTTTCAGTGTTCCTTACACTAACTTTATTCAATGGGGATGGAACTTTGCACATGTGCAAATTAAAGCATAGTTGCGGGGAAGTCTTCAAGGGCTTTACATAGGGATAGCGCGTCAGTAAAAATACAAAGCGACGTTTCGGAACCTGCCTCTTCGCCGGAAGATGGAGCCAGAGGCAGGTGCTGAAATGTTGCTTTGTGTTTTTACTGACGCGATATCCAGCTGGAAAGCCCTAGTAGATTTTACACAGTTAGTAACGTGTTTAGCCACCTTTTTTTCTGCAATTTCTCTTTTCCCCCTAAGTGTAAGACATTGAACAAATAGCTGTTTACTGTCATCTAGTTATTAAGTGCAGTGAAAAAATGCCAGTAATGATTATCGGTGTGCAATATTTTAAAACGAATGACAATTAATGATAGATTACCTCTTGTGAAAGTTCCATACTGTACTTCATTATTTAATGTAATAAGTACAAGTTGAAAAAATATGTATTCTATTTTCATTCTGCCTCCTTTTGTTTCTTGAGAAGAATTCTTTGTATGTTTTATTTGTGTCTGTTTCAGAGGGAGCAAATGTACCACAGCCAACATTCCACATAACCCCTGGAAATGTGGAATTTTTCATGGAAGTGGGACCAGGGGGTATAACAATAGACTCTGTTGAAACTACTGTAGTTACCAATAGTGGCAGCGGCAGTGGTGGGAGTGGAGGAGTGGATGGCAATGGTAAATTGATAAACCAGTTTACTCTTATTTTTCTGTATGCAACAGTTTTAAACCATTGTTGACATTTAAAAAGTTAGTGCCAATCAAAGACAAAGTGAATGTATGTTCTTTGGCCCTGAAAAAATGGCTAACATTTAATAATATGCATTGGTTCATTTGCTGTAAAAGGTACCATTAATATTTGTTTTAACAGAATGGCACAAGTAAATTTTAAAGATTGTTAGTTGTTGTACAATTCTGTGTGTATTATCATGATTTCCTTGTTTCGGCAGGTAGGCTGCGTCAATTTAACCTAACATTTCAGCCATCATATTATGAATTTCACTGACAGCCTATTTATTTTACCACTGATACATGTATGCAAGCACTTGAATACACTTTTTGTCATAATTCTCTAGCCACAAAGCCCGTCAAAAATGACGGGTTTGACGAAGTGTTCTGCAAATTAATTTCTTTTTTAGTTGCTTACCTAAACAGAATTGTTATAAAATAAAGCTCAATGTGCTGTAATCTCTCGTCCCTTGTGATGTAGCAAAAAGTTTCAGTTGTCAACTTGGTCCAGGTTGCATTTCAGTCTAACCACTATATTGCTGCTAGAAAATCAAAGCTTCAGTCACATGCGAATTAATGTATTCCCTGTATCACATTTCAGTATCGCCATGAATCGCGATATAAACTTGATCCAAATTCTTCATGTGTTCTTACATCCTTATTTTTTATTATCTGTGTTCATGATCGATATTTTAACAGATGACATAGCTTACATTAAGTTTAAATAATGACGCCAATGAAAACGAAGGATGCTAAAATAAATCTTAACAACTTATGTTATGCCACGTAATATTAGTTTTAACTGTAATTTAGCCTGCATAGATCACAATCAATTTAGAACTTCTTCCATTCAAACCAAGTAATGATTTCAGTAAAGAAAATAGAGTGATAATTAATATGCTAATTTAAACGAAATACATACTTTTCTTTCAGTGTTCTGGCAATTCATTTCTTAGAAATTGCTTAAATAAATACAAAAACTAAATTGTAATGTAATTCCTATTGCCTTGCGCTGTAACAAAATGTTTCTGTTGCTATCCTGGTCCAGGTTGCATTTCAACCTAACCACAGGCAGTTCAATCATTACCGTGGCGCCATAATCTGAGAATGAATTCTTGTAGAACTCGACGAAACAAATCTAAAATAAACTATAATATTTTTTTTATATCTTTCTTGGTTTTCGAGATATAGCATGTTAAAAATCAGTTATAGGTATAGTTCCTTCTGCTTTTATTGACGTTTGTTCTGGTCCAAGCCGTATTTCAACCTAACAACAACCATGAGGAAAAAAATAAAACACCTATAGTGCATTTCCACCGTGTAGATATAGTGGTTTTGGTGATTTTTTTTTCTGGTTCAGGCCAGATCTCACCATAACCTCCTCACTTTTAAGATACAATATTTCGAGATCTAAGCGAGATATGAAAAAAAAAATGTATTCTTAATTTTTTATTTGTCTCTTTGAGGTACATACGGTTTCCTCATCAAATTTGGCAATGGCGAAATTTTTCTTATGGTCCAGGCCGCATTTCAACCTAACAATGTCAATTTTGAGATACATTATCTCAAGAACTAAGTGACAAAAAGTAAATCATAATGTAATTCCTATTGCCTTGCACTTTACCAAAATGTTTCTGTTGCTACCCTGTTAAAGGTTGCATTTCAATCTAACCACAGGCAGTTCAATCAATACTGTGGCACCACAATCTGATAATGTATTCTTTTAGAACTCGACTAAACAAATCACAAATAAAGAATAAAAAATTTTGATATCTTTCTCGGTTTTCGAGATATATCATTTTAAAAATCAGTTGTATGTATAGTTCCTTGTGCTTTTGCTGATGTTTCTTCTGGTCCAGGCCGTATTTCAACATGACAACAACTACCAGGAAGAAAATAAAACACCTATAGTGCATTTCCACCGTGTAGATATAGTGGTTTTGGTGATTTTATTTCCTCGTACAGGGCAGATCTCACCCTAAACTCTTCACTTTTGAGATACTATGTTTCAACATCTAAGCGAGATATGAAAAAACGTATTCTTTATTTTTGATTTGTCTCTTTGAGCTACATACGATTTCATCAAACTTGGCAATGGCAGAAATTTTTCTTCTGGTCCAGACAGCATTAAATCCTAACCACGTCAATTTTGAGATACAATATCTCGAGAGCTAAGTGATATATCAGAAAAAATTATTCTCTACTTTCAATTTTTTCTGTCGAGTTACGTAAGAATCCGTCATCAAATTCTGGCTCCACAGTTATTGTAGACTCCCCTAACCATATGCTACGCAAAATATGCCGTCAGAGAAACATTACTACAATTACACGCATATTAATACATGTACTTATCACATTTTAGTGGCAATAATTCATGCGATATAAAATAAATAAAAAATCTTCACGGGTGTTTGAAGGGCTAATGCCGTTACGTATGGCTGAAACATGTCATCAGTAAAAGCAAAGGACATTAGTACCACTTAAGTATTGCCATGTAATATTAGATTTAATTATAGTCTAGGTTGTATAGATTGCGATAAGTGTGGAACAGTTTTCGTTCAAACGAAGTAATGATTTAACTAACAGGATGCTAATTAAAACAATTTAAATGATTTTTTTAAAAAATAATGTACTTATGCTCTTTCTAAGGTCAAAGAATTTTATCGTCCATATTCATAGCCAAAGATTTTAACAAATACTTTCACATCAAACAAATATTAAATAAATATAAGCAACTAATAATTATTATGTCAATTTAAACGAAATATGTACTTTTCTTTAAGTGTTCTGACAATTAATTTAGTTACTGATGCTTAGCTAAATAGAACTTTTACTAAATAACGTTTATTTATAACCTAGAACAACATATCTGATTGTAAATTGGACGAAAGCGTGACGTCATTTCGCGACGTCATAGATTGACGTCATGCCGCTACATCTCTCCTATTATACTAATAGATATTATGCACTGTATGAGGAAGTAAATGATTTTTTTAGTCGTGCATTATCTTGTATGGCTAAACTGAAGCCTATTGTCACACCTTTTTTTTTAGTCTGAAATTTTCTTGACGACTACACCTTCACCGATTCCTTTCAACCAGAAAGCTGCTCTCAGTAAATAAAATTGTATTCTCCATGTCCAATGAATGTTGTGTACACCTTACTTGCTGACATTATTATTATTATTATTAATATTTAAATGCCTAGGTTCATTTAATTCTTCCTTAGACGTTTGCATCTGCAGGCTATCTGGTACTTGACTGGTCTCTGTGTTTGCCAACTCTTGTCTTTGGTTTTTGTCAGCAAGTTGGATATTTTTAGCTGTAGTTCTTTTTAACCCTATTGATGTAGGGGCAAGACTGTGATTAATTTATCTGGTGGTCTAATGGTCTTCTGTGATGATGTTATAACCAAGGTAGTACACATTAAAATTTCTTTGTTGCCAAGAACTACGCTGCACATGAAAAATCTATGGTTTGTCGTTCGTGGCAGTTAGTGTCATCTCAAATTGTGAATGCGCAGAATGTTAATTAGTTTTTTATTTTGTGTACTCAGTGACAAGTTAGTGCAAATTCATGCATTGATGCTAGTTTGTCTTTGTGGTATAAACAGGAAGCCATTCTTCTTCCATTTTCACATCGTCCTTTCTATAAATTTAATGTTATTAAAGAACAGCGGAAGGAACCTGTGTCTATGAGGCCAAGTTAAAAATGTGCAAACATTATACTCGTAAATAAAAGCTTTTATAAAAATATCTGTCTTAGTCGGAGGTAGCGGAATTCCATCACCGATACTTTCTTATATTTGTAGAAGTTATTTCTTAGTTGGGGAAAGGTTATCTTGAGGTATAAAATGGTGAATAATGCCCAATTTTAGAATTGATATAAGCTAAAAATTATCATATTACTGAAACTTTATTTATCTCACCTCATTCCTGACATTTTTCTTGCTTCATTTTTTACTGCCTTAAACTTATAATACCTCTATCAAAGGCATTTTGATAACTGTTCCTTTTAACATTTTATGTACACTCTCATTTTCACCAAAACTAATGTTTCAATTGTTTCAGGTTCTGGTGCTTTCCCGTGGGGTGCAGCCCCTCCGCCTGAATTTATTCAGAATATTGTACAAGCATTGGGAGGCCACATGATGGGGCGTGCTGGGGGATCGCAAAATAATGGAAGTGGGGCTACTGGAGCAGCTGCCGGAACAGGTCCACCTCCTGCTGCAGGAAACGGTGGTCAGAACAGCCAAGCACGTGGAAACACTGCCACCCATCCAACAACAGCAACACAAACCCGCTCAACCTCGAGACCACATGTGCATCTGGCACCTGCAGCTGTTCAAAGTTAGTAAGCACAGTAATAACATTTCACACAGATATAATGATGTTATTGGAATTGTATCAGTTGTAATTACGGCAGAAGAAAATATTTAATAAAGAAATATAAAAAACGTAAAGAAATACCAAAGCTCACCATTTTTAAATTCTCAGAAAATTATAGAATGCCTGACACACAACTAAGAACTGAACTGTTCTCAAGTTTGATTTTTAATCCTTATTAATTTTTAGGTATTCTTGTGTTGCTTAAATAATAGTATTCTCTGAATTGAAAGCATAATGTTATTCTTTATCATTTAATAATAAATAATTTTGTTCTTTTTAAGATAGAAAAGATGATTTAGAACAAAATACAAGTAAAACTTAAAATGTTTGATGGAGGGAAGAGGGATGAAATAGATGTGAGATATAAACCCTTTAAAAATAAAAGACCAGAATGCATGCATATTCAACCTCCCACCATGTATCTTAATTGAAATTTTTTACTTGAGAAAGGACAGAGGTTCAAATCTCTGTTTAGCCAACGAGATTGCAATTTTCCAAGGTTTCCTGAAATCATTCTAGGCAATCATTCTACAAAGGCAATGACGAATTCCTTCCTGTTCCTTACACCCATACTCTCCAGCTCTAACGATCTTGATGACCCATAATGCATGAGCAGAGGAAGGAAAAAGAATTTACTTGAAAAAAATTTAGTATCCCCTTTACTTTCTCATCATGTCTGTGTGTAGATTGGCATTTCGGTTCATCAAAGATGGTTTGCCTTTAGGTGGGAAGAAAGTGGCTGTGAATTATATATAGTTTCTACCAACGTGTGCTGTGTAAAAACTGAATATTTTTCAAATGAAAATTGGGCACTATTTCAGTGTAGTCATAGTCATTGAGGAGATGGCAGACCGATTTTAATTTGTGAAAGTTGTATCTTCCTAAGTCCAGTAAAACCCAAGATTGGTTTAGAACTATTTATCAAGTGAACGTTTATTTTCTCTCTGCAAATATCCTGTCTTCTTCCATAGAGTTAGCAGATTATCAAACAAATCGATATCTAATTCTTAGTTCCCCTAAAGATATTGAGATTCTTTTGTGTTGTGTATTTTTATTCTTGTTCTGCAGTTCTGAAAACTATATTTATTTCTAAGATTGCTAATTGCTGTTGAGTTTTCTACAAGATATTCTGACGTCCGTCACGTAGTTTTGTTCCAGCAGTTTATGTAAATGTGTTGTTGCTACCACAATTCAGGACATATGGAGGTTCAGTGGCCTAGGTTCTAATTTAGATAGTGTCATTCTGGCCATCCAAATTATAGTTTTTAAGTAGTTTCCTGAAGTTGCATTGGCAGATGCAGTGATGATCTCTTACTTTCTGCCCTCTAAAGTACACATTACATAAAAAAGGGTAACACAAAAATACTTTTGCACAAAGGTTCACAGAATTCACAGATCCCTTAGATTAGGCCATCCTCAGTGATCTTTATATTGAAAGAACTAGATTTTAAATTTGTGTTATTTATGTGAATAGAAATTCTCTACCTGATGTTTAATTGCATTCCTGTAACGCATGTTGTAATTAAATGAAAATGAAACTAAATTTATCTTATTGATGTGACTGAAGTGGTTTAGGCAGCACAAATGTTTAAACGGGACCGTTACAAAAAATGAGCAAGAATTCTTCATACTCTTTGAACACACCATTATAAAATTTTATATCGCTATCCGATAAGGAACCATTTGGCCCTAAACAATTTTTTTTAACCTTTGCAGACATTTTTTCCCCTTTTTTTGAATAATGAAGACGATATTCTTACATATTCTTTTATTTTCTGCATAAACTTTACATTTTGAATTGTCATGTGTAAATGATACAAGATACATATAAGTTATAGGGGGTTTTAACTTTTTACTTAGGAATGGGAGCACACAAAAGCTAATGACAATCTTAAAAGATGTCAGAATTTTTTTGGGAACAAGTTATAAGAACTTTGTGAGTAATGCTTAAAATATTTATGAACACATTTTTTGAAATGTGTGTGACCATCAGTTTTCTCCACTTGTTGAAAGACACACAAGACTCATTGTCAACTGACTGGACATGAAATGTTTGTATTGGTTGGTGTGACTATTCAAAGGAAATGGAATGTCATCTAAAAGTGGTTTGAAGGTATCTTACCAGTTCAACAACATGATTGTCCATATAGATCAAATACTTAAGGCAGACAGAGTAATTCTAAATGGAAGATGATTCTTCCCGAGTTGTAAGAAAAATGGCCTTAAAGACTGAAAGTTTATAGTCTTCCATTAAGACTCATTGAGTACTTCAGGACAGCAACTTCGATGCGATTTTAATTCAATTAATTATTGATTGTGGTAGAGCATATGCCCTGTTGGCTGCTTCCCTTTATACTTATTTTTGCATTACACAGATTTTAACTTAATTTTAGTGTTCAGCATATACTTTATTAATGTGTAACGGTACCTGATTTTCATTCTTACATAGCGATAGTTTACGGTAATTATCTCTTTCCTTCATTATGCTATTCTTAATTTTCCTCCCAGTATCCATTCAGACCTCATATTAATCCAGTACTTTTTCATCTTCCAGTGATTCCCAACTTAACTAATTTATCATAGTTATTTCTTGCTTCTGTGGCAATTTCCATAGGTCATATGTCCTCCTCTGCATCTTCTCCAACTCTACTATTGTTACTCTCTGTGGGTTACCCCTGAATACTAAAGCTATAGCTTGAATTTTTCATACCACCTGAACTACTTTTCTTATCGTGCCACTGTTGTCAGTGTGAGCAGCTAGTGGAATATAGTGTTGTGTAGTGAGCGTAGTTTCAGCTTTCTGTGGTAAGTACACTTATATAAAAAAAAAATAGAGATTAAAGATATCTTGGATATCACTTATGTGACTATAAAAAATGTAGAAAGTAGTATAATGGTGGTCTGGAAAGTTCTCAGGCTTGACATTGTTTTGTTCTACACATAATTCAATGTGTAATGATGAATTTATGGAATTTCATAAGAATGCAATTGATTGTTTGTAGAGAGTATATGTTGATTAAATTCTATATTTTGTGGCTCGCCAATGTCATATTTATCCTTGCGACCTCTCTAAATTTCCCTTGTAAAATAACATTCTGAATATTTTTGTGCGAAGTAAACAGAGAGCATGCTTATAATTGCTGCCATTATCCATGACTTAATAGTTTCAACTTGTTTGGAAGTCTCCTGAAGCTGGTAAGAACAGTTTTCATGTCTCTTTAGGTGAATTTCGTGAACCTGGTAAATTAAAAATTAACTAATCAGTGTTTATGAAATTTCATACTGTGTAGAATATACACTCTATTGTCTGTGAAAATTGCAACACCGAGATGGAATGGTTTGAATTGCTCCAAAATCGAACTGTGTGTAAAACAGTAGAACCATAATAACTGAATAAGGTTGCAGAGAGATGACTTGCATGTCTGACAGCAGAACCCTCTTTTGTATAACCAGACAGATCAGTGTTTTGCTATGTCCAGTTAGTGCAGAGAGTGGAAACATGCATGCTGGTATGATGTTGACATGAATGGTCTCATCAGTATGTGAGTGAGTTTGAATGTGGCGGAGGATTGGTCTCTGGGGTAACAATTTGGTCGTGCCATACAGCTGCACACTACGACAGTGATGGATGTGCGGAACTAGTGGATACATAGTGACAAGTGGGTACTGATCCGTGCCATGTGACCATTGCACAAGATGACTGCCATCACTGCAGTAACAAACAGAACAGCTCGATGTTGGAGCACTGCAATGTGTGTGAACACTTCTGCATCGATGATTTGTCTGCTGAGGACTGGACTGGTGGTATGCATTCTATTGCATAAGCTTCCATTTACAAGAAACCTCCAATGTCTCGGACTGCAATGAGCTCATGAACCCTGTCACTAGTGTGCTGAGTGCACGTTGTGTTTTTTCGACGAGTCCCACTTCAACTTGTCCATCATTAATGCGATATTACCATTGTAAACATAATTGCCAGACTGCATTGTTGAGCTCCACAACAAATGCCAAGTGTGATGGTTTGGGGTGTTACTGGATATTAAATACAATCTCGCCTCCTAAATATTGGGGGTAACAGTAACCACTACATCAGGTATGTTCTAAAGTGCGAGGAAAAATTTAGTGGATGCGTTAATAGCAAATTAAGATAATTGAGATGATGTAACAGATCTCATATCTGGCCATAGATTGATATACACAAGTTTTATGGCAGTTATGTGTATCTGCTCCTAATTGTGTTTAGCTGTGTTGTTTACATATATATATGATGCAACTAAGGAAAATGGAAGCGGCTTCTAGGCGATATAAATAAGAAAATAAAGGGAAATTAACCCACCACATACCAAAATGGACAGATGCGATGAGAGAACACTATTGCTGACAAACAACTACACAATATTTCGGCATCTGCCTTGCTCACAAATAGAGAAACGGGCCATTAGGCTCGGAACGTGTGTGCACAATGAACGTTACCTAATGAGTCATACAGTTGATCTAGGACAGTGTTTCTCAACGGGGGCGGCAAAACAAGTGATCGACAGTCGCCACCCCGCGATAGTTGCCACTCCATTGTCACCGCAACGCGGCAAATAATGTTCGAAGGGGCGGCAATCTCAGTTTTTTTGACCCGGTTCGGAAACTGGCTGTAGTTAGACAGGGGGCGGCATAATCGGGATTGCACGCGGGCGCTCCAACAGCTAGCGGCGGGCCTGGTAATTGTACAGTAAAATATGTATCAGATGTCAATAATATACACACAATTAAAAAATTATGACATTTAGAATTAGTGGTACACAGCATTATTTTTGACAATTTTCTGGTCCGTGGATTGAAAAAGTTTGAGCAACACTGAGGTACTTGAAAAAACTGAAATCATTTGTCACCGAATGCCCAGCGCAAAGGCTTTCGAAAATTGCAGTTGTTTGGTTGTAGTCTGCAGTTATGTACAATAAATCCACCATTTTCTAATTATGACTGTTTATTGGCAGTATGTGGCTTTTACAAAAGTCATTAACTTACGTTGGAACTACTGTATCACGGGAGATTCAAATTTCAATTTGTCCAATACAGGGTGCTGCAAGCTGTGTTGGTTCATAAAGGAGGGCAGAAAAATAGAATTGACATGTATTGACTTGTTACTTCGAACTTGGTGTTGAGTTGATTAATATCAAACTGATTCAGTACTGTATAAGAAAAAAGAAAGTTGTTTGACAATCATCAGCATGAATTTAAGAGAGTTTATAAATGTGGATTTCCATCTGTGTGCAAGCTTTTCCAGCTGAAATTGAGGCAAGGGAGGTCAAGGTTAAACTTGGTCACCGTGTCATCGTTTCTAATGCTGAAATAATGCTCCCAGCCTTTGTTGCCTGGCTAACAATGGCTGGAGAAATTTTTCTGCTAAAACAAGGTTATGAGCATTGTTTGATTACACACTGTTTATTTCAGCAGCTATGAAGAAATGAATTTCCAGAACACTGAAAAAGTAAATATTGCGTTTAAACTAAAATATTAACAGCAACTTTTTGTTTATTTATGTTCAATGGACGTAGATCTTTTCTTTTACACTTTGGTTAGAAATTGCTGTTATAAATTGTCATCAGTATTTTGACTGGTTTGATGCATCCTCCATCCATTCCTATCTTGTGCTAACCTTTTCAACTCTACGTACCCCTTACAACTAGGGATTGCAATCCAGCAAAGTGGGATCCCGCAATCCCGCGGGGTCCAGCATCATTAGACAGTCTGGCGGATCCTGCACAAAATTAAACGGATCCACAATCCGCAAAATATGGCGGAAACGTGTGTAAGTCTGCGTGACTCGCTGCCCCACACGGTCTCTATCGGATGTATTGCACTGTTTTTCTGCACGCTTGCAGTTTGAATTTGACTTGTGTTAGTAAATATTTCTTTTTGTCAACCTTCATCATTCGTAAGTAAATAAATCCAATTTTACGTATTCATTAAAACTTGTGTTTGTTTTGAGTACACATTCCTATAATATGAGTTATATTGCATATTTAGTACGATTTTCTAACTATATAATAATTGGATAAAGGAAACAAAGAAACTGCTGCGAGGCACTGAAAATAAGATAGTATAGGGAAAATTAACAGTTACCCGTCACTTACCACAGATGAAGGCAGGAGGGCGAGACAGGTAAAAACACCAAAACAAACGAATTGCACAATATTTCGACTTAAAGTCTTAGTCATGTGGGAGGCGAGACATATGGCAGGGGGAAAGATGTGGTCCCAACCCGCCACATGAATTGCTACCATAAAGTGCTACCATATAGTCCTAGATTAATATTTGAAACTATAATTATTTTTTTTTTTTTTTTTTCAAAGTAGGCTTTTTTTGCTAGTGCTATTCTGCTTTTAATATTGTTCCTGCTTTGGCCATTGGTTGCAATTTTACTTCCCAAGAAGCCAATTCACTTATTTCTTCTGTTGCATCCGAACCTATTTTTATATTTAATATTCTGCGATTGGTATCATTTCTGATACATTTTCTCACTTGTGCCTTGCTTTGATTTATATTCAGTCCAAAATCTTCCATCAGCGTTTTGTACATGCCATTCAGTAACTTCAGTACCCTCAGCCTGTTCTGATAACAAGACAATTTCATCAGCAAATCGTAGCATACTGATTTTTTTCTCCTTGAACACTTATTCCGCATCAAAATTTTTCTTTTAATTCCTTTATTGCTTCCTCTACGTATAAGTTTAATATTAACGGGAGTTGACTACAATTCTGTCTCATATCTTTTTTAACTGATGCATGTCTCTCATGGATCTCTACTTTTATTATGGCAACTTGATTCTTACACAGTACAGTAGAGTCCCGCTAATCCGAACCCCGGTAATCCGAACGTCCGGTTAATCCGAACATGGCAAAGCATTACATAGTCTTAATATAAAAATTGGTAAAAGAATTAAAACACCCTGAAAATACAGTTCATACGATATATAATTGTGTGGTTAACTACTGTACATGTACACAATTTTAATTTATACAGAAAAATTGGCTAGAAAAGATTAAATTTAAAAAGTGCGTAACACTGAAAGAAAAACTGTCAAACTTACGATAGTAGTTACAACGGTTAGAAACACACATTTCAACCCTACTTTTTAGAGCACAGAAACTCAGTAATTGTTTTTTGGCGTAATGAAGACAGTCTGTTATATGACGCAAAGTTGCGCCATCGTCTGATAAACATTAAATCAGCTGGTGTAGCAGTGGTCTGTTGCTCCATATAGCGTAGCACGAGATGAAAGGCTTCTGCCGCGTCAGTGTGTGACACCAACTCTCCTTTGTCACATTCCGTCTCATTGTCACTTTCGTCGTAACATTCCACTTCTACCTGGTCTTGAGTCACAGCAGCCGCTAAATCAACGTCAGTAAGGTGCTCCAGTATTGAATCATCTGCTGCCATCCATTCATCTACATCTGCTTCACAGGCTTCTTCACATCCAGGGATTGTCTGTACCATTTTTAGGAAACTCTCCTCTTCATTTTCAGCTGGTATGTCCTGAAATTCAAGAGATGTCCATAGTTTTCTCCAAGATTTTCTCGAAGTGTTTTCTGAAATTTCCTGCCATGCCTCAGCAGCCCAATAAACAACATCCTTCAGATTTGTTTTTATTTTTTATTTTTTCAACTAAAGGAATGTTATCATCTTGGATCAGCATTCTTAAGAATTGTTTTCTGTAAATCAGTTTTAATGTTTGTAGTACGCCCTGGTCCATCGGCTGTAGAAGTGGTGTAGCATTCGGCGGCAAAAACTTCGCCACGATTTCTCCATCACATAATTCCTCAGTGCTGGGGTGAGATGGTGCGTTATCAATCAAAAGGATAGCACGGGGAGGCAAATTATTTTCCTTGGAAAACTGCCGGACAGAGGGAACAAACTGGTCGTGAAACCATTCTTTGAACAACTTGCCATCCATCCATGCTTTTTTCTGGTTGCGATAGTATACAGGTAGGGATTTCATGTTGCAGTTTTTGAAAGCTCTGGAGCTAACAGATTTGCCGATCATCATTAAAGGGAGCTTGTGATTACCAGCAGCGTTGCTGCACACTAGTAAAGTCACACGATCTTTGCTCATTTTAAAGCCAGGAGCTTGGACTTCTGCTTTTGATGCCAGGCTTTTTGTTGGCAATGCCCTAAAATTAAGGCCTGTCTCGTCAGCATTATAAATTTGTTGGGGAGAATAATTTCCCTCTCTTATCAGTTTATTAAATTCATGCACGTATTCCTTCGCTGCATCATGGTCAGAAGAAAGCTTCTCTCCAGTAATTGTTAGCTGACGAATCCCATGACGTTTTTTAAATCTGTCTAACCAACCTGTACTCGCATTAAAAGACTCATCACCATTCATTAATTTGTTTAGGTAAACAGCCTTTTCCTGAACCATTGGTCCACTCAGAGGAGTTCCCCTTTCTCTTTCCTGTGTAAACCAGAAGAAAATAGCTTCATCCACTTTATCGTACTGGGACTGTTTCAGAGTCTGCCGAATCTCGAGTGTTTTTCCCGAAGACGTTGCGCAGCACTGTTCAAGCTTCACTCGGTTCTTCTTCCAATCACAAATGGTTGCCTTACCAACACCTAGTTCCGTCGCCAGCTTAGATACATTCTCACCACTGTCCAATCGCTTCAAAGCATCCAGTTTTTCTCTGAGCGTTAACGTCGTATGTTTCCGTTTACTCATGGCGATAACTCGCTAGTGTACACAAATTTTGTAAGTGTGTTAGCGATCGATTGCTAATATTAACTCAGCAGTTCGTGAGCCGTCTGAGAGTGCACTGACCACGATCACTTCAAACATCTCAACAATAAAGGGAGGGAGTGAGAGTGAGCCATTGTTCACCCAGTTGTTCCCAATTGTTACCATGCTGTACCTACTTATATGCTTGGTATACTTCATTGTAGAAATTAGTCACTGTAACTCCGGCTAATCCGAACAAGGCCCGGTCCCAATTAGTTCGGATTAGCGAGACTCTACTGTAGTTTACAAAGTATTCTTGTGTCTTGATATTTTAGACCTGATTCCTTTAAAATTTTGAACATCTTATCCCACCTAACATTATCAAAAGCTTTATCTAAATCAACAAAACACCATAAACGTATTGTAGAAAACATCCTTTAACTTGGGGGATAGATAAAACAATGTTCCCACTATTGGTGAAAAATAATTAACCATATGCCTTTCTGGTACCTATAATATTTTAAAACACTGTCGCCACACGATTGATGCCCTCAAACGTGAAATGGAATTAGAAATGAGCCCATAGTAAACAGTTTCAGACTTACAAAAAGTCTATATTCTTTCAAATGTTTTTTCTTTACAAAGTTCGGTACCAGATTTAAAAAGCAATCAGATTACTTCTCCATCGAGGATCAACAGGTTAAGTGCATTCGCGAGCGAAAACAAACTCTCATCATGCTCCCAGTCTATGATGAAATAATTACGACCATGTTATCGAGACATGCTATCACCATGTGGAGCCATTTGCTCAGAAAATGATACGTGAGCCTATCCCAACGGAATCCGCCTGTAGACTGACTGAAAAGTATCATGGCCGCGGTTCGCACCACAAAATAGTCAACCTTGTGATGTCGGCAAAAAAAAAAAAAAAAAAAAAAAAAACCTTCAAAAATTAATATCTTGAAGAGTATTTAATAATTTAAATTGTAATTATTACCTAAGCTTCTCGATATCTTGTTCCATCTATTTCAACTTAATTTGGTCCTCAAAAAGTCTTCTATCAAATTAACTTTAAAGTCTCTTACATCATCAAATCTATCAGTTCCTTGACAATGACAACAAACCATTCCCAAAATCTCGTTTCTCACAAATTCTTTACCCTTTCTATAGGAACCTGAATATATTTTTAACCCTCTTACTTTGAACTTTGACCTATATTCTGGTATAAATTTGTTTTTTTATCTCATTTAATAAAAATTTTGATTTTTTTTCTCTTAATTAAAACTCCTAATTATACTTTGTGCAATTGCTTATTTTACATTCAAAATATGTTAAACGATGCTGGACTATAACTGATGATAAAAAATCAGCTGTAACATTACACGAGTCCGAGTTATTTCAAATCTTAGTTTTTAGTTTTCACTTGAAAACATAAACAAATAAGATTATCTCTCAAGCTTTCAGGGCATAGTGAATTAATTTTAAAATGATCAGTGTTGATGGTGGAAATGAATGCAATAAAATCCATCATCGTTGCAAAATTACTTTATTTGAAATTTCTGGCTTTCAAGTGGGTAAAGCATGTTACTGCTGGGGCTAGTTAGTAGAAATGCTTTTAGCAAGTTTATGGATACGTTATAGTATCTTTGTTTTTCTTGTTTCGTCCTTCAAGTATTAATCTTAAAGCCAGAATTGCTTCCCTTGTACTGCAGTTTTTCCTAAACCCAAACCTATCCTCACCTACTATCTTTCTTCTGTGTGTTATTTTGGTCAGTAATTTTGAAGAATGTGATGTTAAACAAATGGTGAGATAATTCTCCAATTGTCGGTTTATGCTTCCTTCGGAAGTGTGAAGGTGATAATTTTATTAAAACCAGTTGGAATTTCTCCTGTTTCATAACTTTTTTATATCAGTTTGAATAATCTTTTGACTCCTCCGCCTCCTCCTCCTCCTCCTCCTCCTCCTCCTCCTAGGTATTTAAGAAGTTCTGTGCAGATCTCATGAATTCTAACTGCCTTATTTACTTTCAAGTCATTCAGAGCTCTATCATATTCTGTCCTCAAAACAGGATCTCCTAAGTCATCAGTATCTACATCACCCTCCTTTTCCATTATGCTATTGTTCAAGCCGTCCCCATGATAGAGTTTCTCAATGTATTCCTTCCATCGGTTAGCTCTATCGTCTCAGCTTAAGAGGTTTCATGTGGGCAGAATTATTGTTTACACCTCTTTTCTTCATTTCTCCAAAATTCTGTTTGGTCTTTCTATATGCTACATCTACTTTACCTATGACAATTTCTTTTTCTACTTCACACTTTTCTTGGAGACATTTTTCTTTTGCATTTCCTGTTTGATTTCTAAATTGCCTGTATTACTCTCTTCCTGCTTCATCATTAGCATTTTTGTGCCTTCTCCTCTGATCCATCAGCTCCAAAATTTCTTCTGTGATCCAAGGTTTTCAGGCGGCTTGTTCCCTAAAGCCTAGTGTCTCTCTACCAGCTTTCATTTAATGTATTCCGTTCCTCCTGTTTTGAGCTCCTTTCAGAGTTACTTCTTAGACCTAAATCTACCATTCCTGAAAAAAAAATTCTCGTGCTAGATTGTTTCAGTTTATTCACTTCCAGTCTTACATTGCTTCCAAATTCGCTTGAATTTCTGCATGCACTTCATTACCATCAGATTATGGCCAGAGTCTGTCTGCTCCTGGGTATGTTTTACATCTAAAACTTGATTCCTGAGTCTGTTTGATCATGATATAATCTAGCTGATATCTGCCTGTACCCTTGGAACGTTTCCAGGTGTATATCCTTCTTGCATGGTTCTTAAGCAGTCTGTATGCTACGACTAGCTTATATCTTTAACAAAATTCTAACAACCTGCTTCATTGCTCATTTCTTTCTCCTAGACCAAAACTTCCTACAGTATTTCCCTCTTTTCATTCTCCCACCATCGCATTCCAATCACCCATGAGTATTAGATTTTCCTCCCCCTTCACATATTGGATTAATTATTGAATTTCGGCGTATATTTTCTCTATTTCTTCGTCATCTTCATGTAATATTGGCGTATACACTTGTACTAACGTGGTTAGAGTGGCTTAGTTTCTAACCTCATCAAAATAATCGTATCATTAAACTGTTCAATAACTCGCCTGTTTTCCCTACTATCTTACTCATACAAAACAGACACCAGTAACTCCACTGACAGCTTTTGTGTTAATTATTCTGTGTTCCCCAAACCAGAAATCCTGTGCATCCTTTCTTCCTTTCTGTTATAATAAACGAAGAAATATATTCCTTATTACATCATTTCTAAGGTTATGAATGTTATGATTAACTTAATTGTATTGTTAACAAATATGTGAGGGAATGAACAGCCCATATTTTTGACAGGCTTACAAGGCATTTATATTCAATGTAGATGTTTCCACTATACCTATGTAACTGTTATAGTAAATTCAAAGAAATTAATTGTCGGAACTCTGAATACAACTTGTTATTTTTGTTGGACGTGGAAGGTTAGATATGTGTTTGTAAATAGCTATAGGATATCTAGTTGGGTTGAACAATATGGAATGAAGTTAAAAACCAAAATGAGCCAATTTATTAGATAAACAGGCAGAAATATAAAAGTTTTGTGCGATCATACATGGGAGGGGGAATTGCTTATTGAAGGTATAAAATGGAAGTTTAATTTGATGAAATCTTAATTGAGAAGGTGGTAGGCATAGCTTTCAAAGTACTGCATTTGGTTTTTTGTGGAATTTACTGTGGAACACAGTCAATAACTGATAGGATAATTGTGTTGAGTTGGGAACCATTGAATGGCAGGAGTCAGGTTAAGGGAGTGGCATACATTGACAAAGGGAGAAGAATTAGCTGGAGAATGTAGGAGGGAATAGATGACCATGACCATAATCAAGCTTTTGAGTTCAGACATAACAGAATGGAAAATTGTCACTTGTAGTTAAGGGTTGGGGTCTGTAATTGATTATCAATAGAAGTGATCAAGATTGCAACACTGAAGGAATTTAAATTAAAAATATTGTGTAAGAAACTTGCCACCAGGGAATAGAATCTGCCACAGATAATAGTAGATAATCATTCTAGAACAGCAGTTAGTTGTGACAGGAATATGCTATCAAAATTGATGTGATGCTTAAGAATGAAGTAATTCTTGGCATTGAGAATAAATACAACTTTCTCAGGTGACGAGTTAACGAAATTTTTTCACACAATATTTTGGTGATCAAATTCACTGTAGCCATCTTCTGGTGTTTTGAATTGATGAATATGCAACACATAACTTATATAATATAGTGAAATACTACACTTCTGTGAAACTAATCGCTTTTAATGTTTAGCTTGATGTTTTTGGTGTGTAAATTCTTTGTAAATTAGCACTGTTTGTTATGTGATAAAAATTTTGTTTCAGGCTTAAGTTCAAACTACTTTGACCCATTCCTGCCATGCAATTCCCATCATATCCGGTCTCGCCGGCGGGGTGTATCTCAAGGCACAACACAGCAGGCCTCTCAACAGCAAGCACAATCTCAGTCTCAGCCATCGCAGCAGCAAGTTCCATCTAGTGCTGCAAGCACACAGCAGGTAGAAACACCATCTCCTGCTGCAACCTCTGCTGGGCAGCAAGAAGTGACAAACATGCCAACAACAATACCCAACCCACCATCTGCTGGTCGAGCCTCATCTTCACAGCAGGGTCAGCGACAGACCCAGGCTCCAATGTTTCCGCCAGGATTTTTGGAGATGTTTCAGAATATTGCTGCAAATCCACAATGGGTATGAAATAGATGTTACTATATTAAGTGTAGTGTGTAGTTAATATGAATGAAATGACACTGAAAAGTAAAAAGCAAATGCAGTATTCAGACCCTATACCTTGTTCGCTCTAAACTGGCGGCCTAAAGTCGTTGCTCCACTCCTCACCTCACCATCCCCTCTTGTTGCCTCTCCCCCCTTTCCCCCTTCCCCCCTTCCCCTCCCTCCCCCCAAGCAGACTGCTGCATACAGGCAGAGAAAAGGCATTGTTGCAGTGATGTCATGTTTATGGCATCAGATAATTGTTACATTGGGCAACAGTTAAAAGCAATTATTTTTGATGGTTAGTTTCCTTAAAACACCAGAAAACTCTGAAGAGAAAGTTAATATACTTTTTAGGGAACCATCAAAAATGACAGCAGAGGTATGTCGTGTAAATTACATACAGTGTGGCGTGTATGCAATGAAGCCAAATTGAGTGTTTCTGGGCTGTCATTTTCTTTATTCACTGATATCATGTAAATAATTTTTATCTAAGAAAAATATGAAATTGTAGTTGGTAAACACGCAATTTCTAGGACACATGATTCAACTGTGACAGGTTGTTAAAATGCTCGATTTTACTGAAGAAAACGTCACGTTAGATGCAAAGTATTGTACTACATACATAGTGAAGACATTTGTGCATACGTGGCTGCTCTTTCCCTGTCACATGTAGGGGTAAAGTGGAGACAGAGTAATGTGACTTTGAGCTGCCTCTATTAAGTGAACATGCTATAGGGGTTCACACAATTGAGATTTGTGAAATCGGAGTTACATATCCCCATTGCTGACATGTGGCAAAAGGGAAGAATTGAAATGATCAGTGTAAAGCTCCTGTTCTATTGCACAGAACACTACTCCATATCTGGAATGCTATTTCAGACATTCAGCTTAAAAGAAAAATAATTGGTTTAGAGTTGACCCTGTTTGTCCAGACTGCAGTCAGCCATCTAAATAGCTCATCTTGTAGGAAAATACTACAGCTTTATTCTAGTGTGCAAAAAGTATGCACACCAAAGTAAGTTTGGTAATGTGACCACATTCAGGAGAAGAAACTTTACAATGTATTGTAAAGAGCTGGAGTGGTATGAAGTAAAATAAGAAGGCTTCTGATTGTCACAAGATATTTAACAAAATGGGGACCAGTATAAAATCCTGACAAAACACCGATCGTTTCTGTTAAACTGTGAAGTAAAAAATTATTTAAAAAAATCTTGGTTTCTGATTTAATGCCATTGGTATCGTTTTTGCTACCCAATTTTCTTTCTTGTAACCACCCCCATTAGTCATTTACAGTCATCAGTCTTCTGGGTGATCCAGGAGGATTTTTTTTCCAATTTTCGATTTCATGTAGTTTTCTTCTTCTTCTTCTTCTTCATTACTGAAGTTTGCAAATTCACCTCACTATTATCATAAAATAATGATGACTTAACACTTTTTAAAGTATATTGCAGTTTAAGTATGTAACTTCTGTAGAAAAGCTATTAAAATATTGAGGAGAAAAAGAGATAAAAGTTTGAGATCATATTTAATACTATATTTATATCGTTTGAAATGGCTTCTAGATAGTGAGCACTCTATTTCACTGGAAACGTTTAACTGTACTGTTGAATTATTGATTAAAATTTTAAATAATTTATAAATTTGTAAAGTTTAAGTGGCAGCAAAATTGGAGTAGAAAGAAATGCCATGATACAATATTTATGTTGAAAGGAAAGATAAAATATACCCATCACTCATCGTCAGCTTTCCACATAAAGATGAAGTCTCTGTTTAACAGAGTTGTACCAGGTGTGTAAATATGAAACCGGAATTTTTTGATCAAAAACACACGTTCATTGCATAAAAATGGTTCGACATACCTTATTCAAAATATTGTCCATTGCAAGATATACATTTTTCCCATCTCTCCGGTAATTTATGAATGCCACGCCAAAAAAAAATTTTCTCTTTTGATGCAAACCAGTCATCAAGCCATTTCCGCACATTTTCGTAAGAACTGAAGCGCTGCTCGGCGAGTGCGTGTCCCATCGATGCGAAGAGATAGTAATCCGACGGCACAAGGTCAGGCGAGTAAGCCGCATGCGTCAGTATCTCCCAACTAAGCGACTCGATCATTTCCTTGACTGGTTTTGATGTGTGTGATGGTGCGTTGTCGTGAAGCAAGATCACTTTGTGTTGTCTTTTCTGGTATTCTGGTCGTTTTTCTCGCAATGCTTGGTTCAAACTGAGTATTTGCTGTTGATAACGTTCACTATTAACAGTTTCACCAGGTTTTAGAAGCTCGTAGTAGATCACACCACTATGATCCCACCAAACACAGAGCATTGTCTTCTTTCCATAGCGATTTGGCCTTGAAACTGACGTTGACGGTTCACCTGGAGATACCCATGATTTTTTCCGCTTAGGGTTCTCGAAATATATCCACTTTTCATCACCAGTCACAATTCTATGGAGAAATGATTTTCTTTTATATCTGGCGAACAGCATTTCACAAGTGGTTTTTCGGTTTTCTTGCTGTCTGTCAGTCAGTTCATGTGGAAGCCATTTTCCCATCTTCTGGATTTTCCCCATCGCTTTTAAACGTATGGAAACAGCTTCCCGTGTCACATACAATTGATCTGCAAGTTGTTGTTGCGCTTGAGCATCATCCTCATCCAACAATGCTTGCAACTCACTGTCTTCAAACTTCTTCGGAGGTCTTCCACGGTCTTCATTGCTGATGTCAAAATCTCCACTTCTGAATTTTTTAAACCACTCGAAACACTGTGTTTTCCCGAGAGCACGCTCGCCGTAAGCTTCGACAAGCATTCGATGCGATTCTGCAGCAGTTTTCTTTAAATGAAAACAGAAAATCAACGATGTCCGCAAATCGTAGTTTGTGGGCACAAAAGTCGACATCTTCAACAGTGTTAAAAACCGCACTATCGTATGAAACTTGTATTGTCGGGAGTGGAAAATCACAGCCGGCTGTCGACAAAAGAAACCAGTGACAATGGCGCAATCGGGCGGTAACTGCTTTGATCGCTACAGCCGTCTATCGGCAAATTCCGGTTTCATATTTACACACCTGGTAGTAGACATATCGTAGACTGATATAAGAGGCACGGTAGAGATTTTGAACATTCAGTTGTTGCAGAAACGAAATTCAGAAATTTGGAATTAAGTGGGGTATTAAACTGGTCTACCAAACATCTTGACTATGTCAGGCCAAGATGTTACTGGGGGGAGGGGGGGGGGTTAACACTTTCACCTGAACTGTGAACGGCTAAGTTCATGACCATATGTAGCCTTCTGGTACCTAAAATATTTAAGCAATCGGCCGCCTCGCATTCGTATTAAACCCCAAATGCGAAGGGTAATTAAAATAGTCACTTGACACAGTTTCAGAGTAACACAATACTTATATTCTTGATAAATTTCACTTGTACATTGTCGGTACCAGGTACGTAGATAAAGCAATCGAACAACAGTTTCATTGAAGATTAGAGATTTTCACATTTGTACTAGAAGACAAAAACTCACAAGGTCCCCCTAACATTAGTGAGTACTACGGCATGTTGGAATTTGCCGAAACCACTACCACTCGGAGCAGTTCGCACCGCTAACTAGCCTGAAGTTACGCGATCACTTTCCGCCGAAAGAATGAGACTGCATATTACGAAGTTACTTCTTTGAAAATCTAGCACGGAGTGAGACAATCTGAGCTTGCTGCAAGATCTTTTATGGACTTCTCAGAGCCTATGACGTCAGCAACTTTTTCTTTAATTAATATCTCCAAAAGTACTAAATAGTTTAACTTGAAGTTTTTACAGGGACTTTCTGTTATCATGTTCTATCTGTTTTAATTTAATTTATCATTCAAAATGGTTTCTATAATCTTAAAATTGAAGTCATCACGTCACCAACTTGGCAGAATTTTTACGCGCTTCAACAACAATCTGCGACAATCTATCTTTAAAAACTTGATTATTCTGACGAATGGTTAAATTTTTTTACCAAAACTGTTATATATTTGTAATCATTTCAATTTAGGCTACCGACTGATATAAATTTCACATCTATATTCCTTTTAGTTAAAAAGTTCATTTTTTCTCTTAATTAAAACCGCTAATTAAACTTTGCCAAATTATTTAATTTTAATTGATCTATAGACTATTTTACTAATGGGGATGGCTAGTGGGAATGCTTTTGGTGAACTAAAGGGTGCTTTATAACTATAGTTTTGTACTTCTAAAGTCATATAGGGGAATGTTGATAACCATGCAGTTCTTTTTACAAAGAAAATTTAACCATTGTACTTGATTCTTATATGTTTTTAAGAGTTGATTACATCAAAGACCTTTAAAATCATTTTTAAAACACGTATTTATAATACCTGTTGTCATTTTGTAGATATTTAAAATTGTCCATTTTAGAAATGGACAATTCATGATCACCTGTCTCATGTAGGCCTTTTACCCAGTCAACCACTATAAAGGGTAAATTAATGTTGGTAGAGGCATACAGCCAAAACAGATCTTATATTAATTACAGATGTATACTCACTTATATTTTAATCTTTCCAGGGGAAAAAGTTCTCCCTTTTGAAGGTTTCTGCTGCCCCGAACCTGCTTTTATTTACCTGCTGTTTATTTCCAAACTTCGTGGTTTCATTGGTCTAAATCAGGGGTGGCCAACCTGTGGCCCGCCTTGAACATTTTTCCAGCCCGCGAGATTCATCACACTTTTACAAAATATTTTTTATGTATCATTTTTCATGTTATATATTTCATTACAGTATGCATTTAATATAATTATTATTATATTATTTATGATAACATTTAAGAATAATAGTAAACACAATAATAACTCATTATGTTTCAATTATTTTTCACTCCAAAAAATGTCTATAGGAGTTCTAAATCTAATATGGGGATAAATAATTTTATATGCGGCCTGCAGAGTTATTATGCAATTCCAAAGTGGCCCGCAAGATCATTTGGGTTGGCCACCCCTGGTCTAGATATTCCTCTATATTTAATATGTACTTATTTGTCATTCGGTTGATACTATTGATTGCACTTGTTAACGCTTACTTGCATTGTATGCTACTCTTGCATAGTGAAGTCAACTGAAATGCTTTTTATTATTTTTTCCTTTTATTTGTGCAGATCACCTGTCTTTTAAACTTGAATTAGTGTTGACTTCACTTCATCAACCTTTCTTCTGTTTCATATTGTATTTTAGAATGTTTTGGTAATTTCCAACAAGACACGTAAGGATCTTGAAATTTGGGGAGCCATTAACTTTAAAAATCACAATGTTGTTATTACCATGGAATGTAGTAACAGAGTGTGCAGTTACTAATGTGGAGTGTTTGTATTTGATTTCTGAAATTATTTAGAAATTTTTGGGGTCTCTACATTTGTGAAGGGTTTCATGTGATGTGTTATTTGCTTAAGGCCAGTAAAAGGCTGACAAAATAATGGCACAGCCATTGAAACGCACTGTCACATTTTTTTTTATTCTATAACTACAACTACCACATACAAATCGATTAATAATTAAAGTTTTCTTATATGGAAAAATTAATTACAGATGTATACTTAATTAATGAAATTTATTCTTAATTACTAAAATTTACAGCTGTAACTGCTCTTACTTAAAAAGACTACTTTTGAACTGGTCATTTGTGGCTAGAGAATTCTCAGAATTTCATATTGTACGCAGACAATCCCAGGATTTGGGATGGCAATTTAAAACAAAAAAAATATGTAAGAATCAGTTTTTTCAGTGTTATTTTAGTAACAAAAATTTAGTAACATATGTTCCTACACAATAGTCATTTATTAGTAAACAGACTTGAATTCATATAATCACAATAGTTTTTAAAATAAAAAATTAACTTCTCTATAAATTTAATAGGCAGTTGACTTCTACATAGATAATAATAAAGAAATCATAACAAAGAAATCATAACAAAGACATTTCATATATTAAAATATGAATCAGTCAAATTCACATTTCTCACTGCTCAATATTTTAAATTTAGTTGTTTTGCAATTTGTGAAAACACGATAGAAAAAATAGCAGGGTGTTCAATGTTTGATCACTCAACATGCTTCTTAATTTATTGCAAATGTATGCTGCTGTCAAGAATTCATTCGGGCCTGGTTGAAGTTGGAGGGATTGCGAATAAATAATTATGAGTTCTTTCCAGAATATAGCCACGACTGGAGCTTGAAGCTTCAAAAAGATTAATTTCCTCCTTTACGATTTTACAAAAATTCGATTCTGTATATTTTTATGGAGACAGTATTTTCATTCTTTTATCTATATCGGCCTGGAGTTTTTCTTTTAGATTTTTTGCTTTCAATTGTGGTTTTGGTTTGCATCATTTGCATGTTGTGCTCTAACAAGTTACTCTTAATATTTAGTTTCTCCGTTAGCAAAATTATCTGTTTTTATGAGAAGCTTGGTCGGGCTCTAAATAGATCCCTTATTTCATCAACCACTATTCGCCCATAATCATAAAATGACTTCCAAACTTTGTACATAACCATTATTTTAGGTTATTTTTGCTCATTAAACAAAAAAAGAATAAATAATTCTATTTGCACGATGCAAAGTGCAGCTTTTTAGACAACTTTTCACTCACAAATTCTGTTTTTACCGGCGCAGACATGACTAAAATTAGCTGACAAAGGAAGATGACTGACAAGAAGTGACAGAGAAAGATAAAATACTTTTTGTTCAGAAATGTTGCATTTTATGATGCATGTTTCATTACACTTTTTCCTGTTTTTATTGATCCCCAAAATACCTGGATCGAGAAATTTAATCCTGAAAATTTCGGGACTCGAAATTGGCCTGGATCCCGAATTTCGGGGTCCTAGGATTGTATCCTCTATTCGTGGCTCAGGAGAACCTTCCTGTTTGGGGAATTCCTTTATATACTCAGCCAAATGATGTTAAAAATACATACTTGATGTGGCCAACACCTATATTTAGCTTTAGAAATTAAACCAAATAATTCTGTATGTTCATAAACTGCTATTCACTTAACTTATAAAAACCACCTCTTTAGTAGAGGACCACCAGTGCACTCACAGAATTGTAACTATTAAGTTATAAGATGATACCATCATTGGAAATAATCTGTATGTCTATACTATACAATAAAATCGTAGAAAAGTTGTGTTTGTACATAAATTTTATTAGATAATGAGCAATTACAATTAACATTACTGACAGAAATGCCTGAACAGTAAAATTTGGAATTTTTGTCTCTTTTTTTTTGTGTTAAAATTAGATACTTTTTATCTAGATTAGTGACATAGTTCCTAATGATATAGATGTGAAAACTCTTTAACTTGAACTTTTGACTGTCTGTTAAGTAATGGATGGGTTTTAACAAATTTAAGAAAAAACCTCACAGCAATGTTAATCTATGTCCCCTAAGAGACGGTTATTGTAAGAGTGGGGAAGGAACACGGAAAATGATATATTCTAAACCTCAGACCAGGCCATTCTCCAATATTCAGTTTTTGCTTTTGTTATTTTCCATTTGCCAAGGTCAGTGGTTTGTTCCAATTTGCTTCTACAAGCGTGTGTGAGGTAGTCTTAACCCTAGTACAAAATAGATTAAAGTGTAGTATTTACTGACACTAGGATCCATTGTGCTTCATTGAATTGGGTTTGATTTTATGCAATAGATACTTTATTGATCAGTTCAGGTATATCAAACACAGGTTATTAACCCTAAAAGGTAGATATAGTGTGGAAGGCATAGGAGCTATGGAATTACTGTTAAAGGTTATTTGGTTTGATGTGGAGAGACCTGTATGGTAAGCTATGGATTGAGAAATGTCGGCAGCCAGTAATTTGATGTAGGTTTGGGAGTGACATGAAGTAATGTAGATTTATGTGGTCTTACGACCTGTAGACAGTTTAAGTTTGCCATACATTTTTCACCTCTCATAATGTCTATACACTCGTAATGATTCTGCATTACTAAAAGAATTTTGTTTTGTTATATGTTTGTTTTTTAAATTTTTTTTCTATCGGATGTTTTCGCTGTATTAATCCTTAAAATTTGAAATAACACTGTACCTACTGAAAGTTTACAAATATTATTTCTCTCTCTCTTTTTCCTTCAGACACTTTCCTTGCATTTAATTTGTTTGTTGTGTTTCTAGGGTATGGGCAACCAATTTGCTGCTGTTCCAGGCATGCTTCAGGTGTTAGAAGTAAGAATTTTTACTTTTTCCAAATTTTGTTGTGGAAACCTGATTTGTGTGGCTTTTGCATTTGCTTTATTTAGTGATGTGATTATATTAAAAAAGATTGGGTTAAATGGAGATTGAGATATTGCTACAACTACTTTCATGGTCCAAGGTATTAACTGTGGTAGTCAATCACAAGGCGTATTGTTTTCAAGCAGTTAGGTTTTATTGCACTCTGGACCAGCATGTCATACTGCCCTTGGTTGTATTACAGCATAAAAATTGTTAGAAAATAAAATGTTTTGTGATTGACTACTGCAAAATTACATCATTACGTTGTAGTAGGCCAAGTTCGGCAGTTAGGACGTTGAGGTATACTGGCAGTGTGTTTGGTGGACATGTTGATGAACAGCTCAAAAGTAGAAGAGAAAGGAGGATTAGTGGAGCTGAGTCAGGTGACATAGGAGAGAGAGTAGATAGGCTGTCTCAGTATGGTTATGGAGTCTGGAGCTAGTATTTGATGTGTCAAGTAGGGATTTTTGTACTGTCTGCAAATCGTTGACATAAAAGAAAATATGATTCAAGTAAGAATAGAAATGACTGAATGACATGACCGCATGTGGTTTCAAGAATATCAAGGACCAGCTAGCTATATGCTAACTTAAATGATGAACGGTTTCATTGTTAGGACAGTGAACGGTCACAGGTATGACGACTTGGATGATGAAGTTGGTAAAAGTGTAAAACAGTTTTGAAGTATTAGTGTAACGAGTGCTTACAGCACCTAAAGGTTTGTCGAGTGACTGGAAGACAGTGTATTATAGGCAACTCTTGAGTGTGAGTCAATAATGGTCATGTGGAGTATGCCTAGACTACGTACACGAGTTGTTATTAAAGAGTGTTTCCAATTAGGGCTTGTAATCTTAGAAACGAAGTCTTGTGTGACATTAATGGGTCTGTTGGCGAAGATATGAGACAATATTAAAGAGGTACATTTCATTAAACAGTGTCTTTTTTTTATTATACACTCATTTATTAAACATTCTCAGGGTGCAAGTCCCTGGGTGGTGGCGGGAACCAGTAGATCAGACCAGAGAAGACGTTAAGTGAGTCTAATGCAGTCTTAGCTGGCAGAACAGATGAGGTGATCTATTAAAACAATGATGACTCGAATTATATACACTGACTGGTGAGCAGAACATTCTGCCATAACGTCGCATGACATAAAGTAGTTCCAGTGGAATCACAATCTCCAGTTAACCCGAAAAATCATACTTAGTTTCTAAAGATATTACCAACTGATTACTTATTTTCAGTATTTTCACAAAATTCTTCAATCTCTGTAGTAGTTACAGAGTCTGTTGTATTTACAAGAATGCCTGAAAAGTTCTCTTCCTTAGATATCAATCCATTTATTTTGTGTTGTAATGATAAATGAATTTACATAATATTATAAGATCAGTATCTTTAAATGTTTTTAGTAATCTATCAAGAATTTAATGGAGCTAAAATAATAATTGTTGTATTTAGGATTACTAATTCTTCTATTCATTTCTTAGTATGTCATACTCAGTTGTCACTGGTGATGCAGATTGTATGGGTGATCATAGTTACTGGCATCAAAATTTCTTTTTTGACTGTGGGATATTTGTTAGAAAAACATAGTTTTATAATATGCATAAAGGTCGAGCCACACTAGACCAAGCCGAGCCTGCACCATCACCACACCGACACTTTTCTTATTGTTGTTGCTCACTCGATTGAATTGTGTTCAAACGACACCGCATGTTGGCCGACAATTGGCCATGTGTTGGCCGTGATTAGTTTGTTTTATTTGCGGGTTGGTTTAGGGCTGGTCGATACGGAGATGTGTATAGAAAGACTACAGAAAGTTCCGGCCCTATACGCCTAAATGTTGTTTCAGCATTACTGATTGGCTTACAAAAGTGTCCTTTTTTTTCCAGCTTCACTTTAGGTTCATCAGATGTTTGTAAAATGTAGGTAGAGTCGCATTAACAAATCAAAACTTTGCCAGAGGTGAAAGTCGATTTTAAGACCTGTAAAAATTGCATCCAAGATGCGGATTTTGAACCGTGGACCTTCCGTATCCAAATCACACGCCGCAAGCATCTGAATCTAGAAGTACTGTATTCAATCATATAATTATGTTTGTGTTTTGGGATAGCAAAAATGTTGTGTAAAATAAAAGTACATTTGTTTTATTATGTATGAATATTAACGTTTTTTTTACATCCAGATTTGTCTTTAGACTCAGATGGTTACGGCATTTGATTGGAGAACTGAAAGTCCCTGGTTCTAATCCCTGTCTCGGCTGTAATTTTTACGGGTCTTAAAATTGACGTTCATGTCTGGCAAAACTTCGATTTGTTAATTCTAAGATGCTAGGACGCTTGTGGTTCGAATTTAACGTTAATCTATACTTTTCCTTTTCGAATTAGGTGACAATGATAGAGGTGTACTGTGCCGCTGATAACTCTGTGATTGGAATTTATAGAGCACACAAAATTATTATTATTTTACAGAATCTTTGCGGTCTGCATTTAAATAAAAATGTATAATAATCTTATTTTTTGTTAAAAAAATATTGAATGAATCGAAAGGAACCTCAATCAAAACAAATTTGTTAAAAGTGAACTTACTGACGCTTGACATTTAATCGTGAATATGTAGAGATACATGAGAATCTTTCAATCCAGTATAGTGTGACAATCATTGGTTAAAACTGCTTTGGAATACTATTTTTGCCCATAAGAGATACGGCCAAGTTTGTAAACATAGTGTATATTTGGTAAAAGTTAGTAGTGCATAAAATAATGCAATTTTTCTTAACAATAGCATGCACATTTACATTCACCAATGATGACCCTTTCCACAAGGGTGAAACATGTCTGATATTAAATAATTAACAAAAAGAGTTTTTAGGATGCAATTTTTCATTTACGAGGGTTATCCGTAAAATAAGGTTTCCAAGACGCTGCAATCGTGATCCGGCCACACCGACAAGATCCAGCAATACTGGTGTGTAGCTTGGTTCCCCCTCTCCAATCCCCACCCCCGCAAACTGTCTGTGACGCTCGGTCTTGGCTGAGTGGCACTTGGAGATGGAGCTTCCACTCTGTTCACCCGCCAGGTGCAAATTATGCTCTGTAATTCGTTTTTTTTTTTTTTTTTTTTTTGTGTGTGTGTGTGTGTGCAAAAAAACACTGCGCTGGGAGACATCCATTCGCAGTTGTGTGAAGTCTACAGAGAAAAGTGTATGAGCATACAACAGACGTGCAAATGGTACAGAGAATTCAAAGGAGGACGTACAGATGTCCGTGGCGAACAGCGTTCCAGACGGCCAACGATTTTGGACGAAACAATTGTGAAAGTGGAAGCAGAAATGCTGAAAAATCACAGGGTGATGGTCAGGAGTTCTTCAAGGTGATCCCTGATGTCTGCAAGACTACCATTAACAAAATGTGACAGACCATTTAGGGTATGCCAAGGGTCCCAAGAATGCTTACGGAAGACCTCAACATGTTGCAGGGCCGGCATTAGGGGGGGGGGGGATAAGCGGGGAAAAAGTACCCGGGGCCCAAGCCCACAAAGGTGTCCTCCGTCCAGCATGTCTAGCTAAATAGAAATTAAACAAAAAAAATTCTGAAAAGGGTGTTATTTGATTTTTTTAAATTAAAATGTTCTGACTTAATCCAAAAAATCAAAGTGTAAAAATAATAATAATAGACGCGGAGGACCCAAGAACACTTACCTGGGGCCTGAGAATCCTAGTGCCGGCCGACGTGTTGAAATGGTTCGTGAATTTCTTCAAGCCTATGAAACCAATGGAGAAGACTTCTTTGATCCAATTGTTGCTGGGGATGTGATGTTGGTCCACTACATGACGCCGGAAACAAAGGACCAATCCTGTCAGTGGAAACATCCAGAGTCGCCGAAGCTGCGGAAGTTCAAGCAAACACTGCTGGCAAAGTGATGGCGAGCTTGTTTTGGGACAGAAAGGGGTTATTCTAGTGCATGCTGGTACAACAAACAATGATGACTGCTACTGTGCAACGTTGAAGAACCTGCACCACATAATTCGAAACAAGAGGAGAGGCATGATGACAACGCTCATCCGCACAGTGCCTGTGTAACAACCGATATTCTCAACCAATTTGGATGGAATATTGTCACACACCGCCCTACATCCCAGACACAGCCCCAACTGATTACCATCTCTTCCCTGAATTGAAGAAAAACCTGGGTGGGACTCAATTCTAGGAGCTGAAAGAATAGGTATTAAGCTACTTTTGTGGTGTGGTGGGAGAGTTCTATGACTCGGGCATAAAGATGCTGGTACACCACATGCAAAAATGCATCGACCTCAACGGCAGTTATGTCAAAAAATAGGAAAAAGTCTAAACTTTCCAAAAATGTATAATTCAAAACAAATAAACATGTTTTTCATGGTGAAAAATTGGGATTTTTTTTAATGGACTACCCTCTTACAAAGACTAAACTTTATTCATCATCTTCCGTTGTTGTCCCTCCAGTTTGACAGAATCTGCAGGTTTTCCAGGCGTCATGTCACCCTTTTTGCTGAAACCGAGCATGGTGGACAAGTGCTAACAGTCTTGCCTCATACTGGGAAAGACGTTGGTTCGAATCCATGCCTGACCATCCACATTTCAGTTTTCCATAGTTTCCCGAAATCACTCCAAATGAATGCCAGGATGGTTCCTTAAAAAGATTTTGGGTGAATTTCTTCCTGTTCGTTGCCCCCTGTTCTTTCTCATCTCTAATGACCTCAATGCCAATAAGGTGCAAAGCTATTAAAAAATAATAATAAAAAAACTTTAGGTTAAATGAAATTAATACTGTATTCTTATGCTATTGTTGTGTAGGGATTGGTCTAGTCTTTTATATCTCTGTTTTAGGGTCTCCGCGTATGAGGGGTTACTGAAAAGTAACTGGAATCGCCTTAGTTGGCAGAGCATTCAAGCTCATTTCTCCTTTAAGGGCAGCATAAAACCACACCTCTTGTGAGCCTAAGTGCCAAGCAGTGTTCTAGGGAAATTTGTTTGGCATTTGTGAATTTTTTTCCCCCCACATAATCTGTTTAGCCTGTTCCTCATTTTAGTTAATGGCACATCGGAAAGCTATAGTGTTTTGCTTCCTATGTGAGGAAAAAAATGATTGCTGTATTTTTTAAATAACAGCTATGGGATGCTGCTATTTTAAAAGTCAAGAGTACGGATGATTTCCCCCCCCCCCCTCCCCTCCAATTCAATGGATCTTTCTCATTACTACAATGAAGAGAAGAGGTCATAGAACTCCACCCTGCCTTAAATCCATTTGTGTTCTCAATACATTTGTAAATTTTTCTTCCGCTTTAATACAGTGTGTGATGCCCTTGTAGGTATTTCAGGTTTTCTCCCACTCATATTTATTCTAGGATTTCGCATTAAGGTGAAAACTCCGTAATTATACACTCTTATCAAATGTATGTTATTTAGGGAGGCCATCCATAGATTATAATTACATTTGTGTTGCTTCTATCATATGGTGTAGACCAGACATGAGCAAACTTTTTAAGGGGAGGGCCAGATAAAATAAAAAATTATCTAGGCGGGCCGAAAAAAAAAATTGTACAAAACAAATTATTATAAGTGGTAAACTTTATTTTTTATTTTTTCATCACACACAACTTATATGCTACAATGGCAAAAAAAAAAAGTTACAATAATTGATTATTCTTTAGAAGAGTATGAAGGCACATGTGACAGATGAAACTGTGACTGAACTTCTAAACGTTCATAATCTGGTATAAACTGGGATGAGCTGATAGTGAAGCTAAATGGTGGTAGTCAGTCTGTTTCTAACACTGTTTTTGCGAAGCTTCAACACCTGTTCACAGATGTAGGAAGATGCTAACGTCACAATTGTCTTCTGAGTATGAGATTTCAGGCTAGGGAAACTTGATTTTGACAGGGCCTTGTAGAATTCAATTTTAGGAACATTTAGAAATATTTGCTTGAATTCAGAGAATTCAAAAAGTTCAAGTTGCAATTTTGGTTTGACTATTTCACCATCCACATTAAATGGCATGCTAAAAATGTCCAGGTCCTATTCAATAACTTTGAAATCTTGGAATCTTCGTTCAAATTCTTCATGAAGAGATTTCAGGCTTTTCTCATAACTCCTAAGTTTGTCTTCCCTAACTGCAATAGTTTTTAGTCTTGTTAAAATGAGTAAAGTCTTTCTTGACTAGTTGCTTGGAAAATAGATTCAATTGGATTTTGAAACCCCCTGATATGACTCCAAATGTCATGGATTAATTGATTTCTTCCTTGGAGTTTAAGGTTCAATTTATTACTATTACTCCACGATTCACTAAAAGTGTGTGACGGACGGTGCATTGCACCTATCAGAAAGGGTAATAGTTTGGAAGGGATATACGTGATATGGCAGGAGGCGCCCATGGGCTATTGTGAGGAACCATTCCAGCATTTGCGTGGAGTGATGTAGGAAAACCCAGATCAGGTTGGCCGGAGAGCTTTATCGAAAGCTACCCCTGTCGGATTTTAAGTTTACTCACACGGTAAATCCTTTCTATTCCATTCCCTAATTGCTCGTAGAAAAAATGAATACAGAAAAGAATCTGGTCTGGCCCTGATTTCTCTTATCTTATTTTTATGGTCATTCCAAGATATTAATGTTTTTGGTAGCAAATTTTGTTTGCTGTCATTCTGAAATACATCAGTTATGAATTTTTCAATTAGCTTCTGTCGAGAGCAATGCCTTCGGTGTTCCAGGTCTTCCCAACCTAACTCCTTCAACACCTCATTTATGCTTTCGCTCCAACTATATATACCTGTCACGAATCAGGTGGCTCTTCTTTGGACCTTCCCTAATGCCTCCAGTAACCCCTTTTAATGGGGACCCCATACAGAACAACAATATTCTAAGTGAGGACGCACCAGTGACTTGTATACAATTGATTTAACTTACGGAGTGCATTGATTTAAATTACAACCTTGAAATCGGAGCATATTATTTGCTTTCCCAAGTACATTCTCGATATTTTCAATTCACGACAAATTATTACAAATTACTACCCCTAGGTATTTAGCGGAATCTACCGTTCTAAGGACAGTACCATTAATTGTATATTTAGACCTAAATGGTGTCACCTTTTTACTTACAGGCATGACTTGGCAATTTTTAGCGTTTAACTCCAACTGCCAATCTTTACACCACACAATTATTTTCATAATATCTTCTTGTAACAAAGCACAGCTTTCTTGGGTTTTGATTTCACGATAAATAATAGCATCATCGGCAAATAATCTTTTCAACCCCCTTATTATGTCACAAAAATCATTAATGTATATGAGAAACAACAGAGGCCCTATCATGCTTCCCTGGGGAACCCCGGACCTCACCTCAGTAAGTGATGAACTCTCACCGTCGAGAACTACACACTGTATTCTGCCCTTCAGAAAGTCTGCAAACCATTTGCATATTTGTCTAGATATGCCGTAACCATGCAGTTTCCTAAGTAACCTAGTGTGAGGCACAGTGTCAAAAGCTTTATTAAAATCTAATAGAACTATAGCAACCTGGGATTGCCAATCTATAATATGGCACAAGCCGTGAATTAAAAGTGCAAGTTGTGTTTCATAGCATCGGCCTTTTTTTGAATCCATTTTGATTTGGGTTTAAAAGCTCACGTTCATCCAAAAACCACATGACATTTGAATATATGATGTGTTCTAAAATCCTATAAAATATTGATAAGGAGATCTACGTATAATTTTGAGGATCATTAACATTCCCATTTTTAAATGCTCTACTTACGATGGCAGTCTTCCACTCAGTGATATCTTCCCTTGATCCATGGAGGTGGTATATAATTTCATTAAATACGGTGCAATTTCCTTTGCGTACCTGCAGTAGAATCTTGTAGGAATACCGTCTGGTCCGGGAGCCTTATTGGTTTTTACATTCATAAGCAATTTAGTTATTCCCTCGAGATAATAATTTTGTTGGTACGATTGGCAAATGTCGGAATCTCCTGAGTTTTCTGTCGTGAAAGCTTTTTTAAAAGTATTATTCAAGATTTCTGCTTTCTAAATGCTAGTTTTGGGTAATTCCCCATTTTCTTTTATCAGTGAGGGCATAACCTTGATAGAGCCTCTTAATAATTTGACATATGACCAGACCTTTTTTTGGATCAGTAATCAGATTGTAACGGTGGTACAATCGATAGATCGATATATCGATCCTTACCGGAGAGCGGAGTATTAGTAGTGGAAGGGAAGATGGCACGAGATTGTATGGATGTGTAACCGCGCGGACTAATAACTGGATGTTCGATGAACTGATAAACTGTAAGTCAGCTACAGAAACTTTATTAAGAGTGACTACAGACTTAATGGCAGTGATGATTTCAGTGCAAAGTGGTAATAAGTAGGAACTGTGAGCAGTAGAGTGTGTTGCCATTGCATGTGTGTTAGTTGTGGCGATAATTAATGTCTTGTTCATTGCTGAAACGAGCCTGACAATCTTCAGATTTACGAAGTCCGATTAGCAATACTCATTTGGTGGTTTCTACGGTTTGTAGTAGTTTGAGAACATTTATGTAATAAATAAGTGTGAACTGTATTCCGGAGTGATGTTTTATTTGCATGCTAGTAGCTCCGTTGAATGACTTTATTTCGGGTAATTTGCCCGTGGCGACTGTGGTCAATACCGAATCTGCAGTAGTTTTAGAGCTGCTCAGAACTGAATGCAACTGTTTGTTTAGTAAATCAATCTGAACAGACTTATTAATTTATTTATCAATATATACGCTAACAGCCATAAAACCATTTACATGGCACATAAGCGTTACAAGATCTTCGGATAAATTCCTGACTTGGAATTCCTTAAACGCATCACCCATTGCCTTACGCACTTCCTCTCGTAACTGGAATAATTTAGCGTGATTAGATGAGTCCCCTGATTTCTTTACCATGGCATGTAAATGCCCTTGCTTCCTGAGCAATCGCTTCACTTCCCTATTGAACCACGGAAGGTTCTCAGTAACCTTAATAAACTTCTTAGGAACAAATTGACTTAAACTGTTCTGTATTATTTATTTTAAATTAAACCAAAGTTCCTCAACATTTGTATTTAGCGTGTACGTTTCAGAATTTTTTGCCAAGTGATCAACCATACCCACATCGTTTGCTTTATCGAAGCAATATACGAGTTTCTCTTTGTCATGCTTCAAATTCAGACTAGATTTTAAAGTGCCTTGTGATCACTTATACCGTATTTTATACAAACTGTATCTACAATATCAGGAGTGCTAATTAGAAAAAGATCCAGAATGGACAAGGAATCTTTGTCGCACTGCGTTGGCTCTTCGACCATCTCTTCAAGAGATCTTTCTGCAAATGATTCTAGGAACGTTTTGGTTACTAACCTATCTCTTCCACCCAACCTGAATGTGTGTGTGTCCCACTTAACCGACGGTAGGTTAAAGTCGCCACCCATGATCAATATATGTCCCTGAAATTATTGATGTGACTGAGAAGATCGGTAAAAAATGTAAAGTCCGAAAGCCATACAATATCTTTCAAATGTTCACACTCGTCCATTCCTTTTTCTTCCATGAAAGACATTATTTCGTCTTTTAGATCCCAAACTCGTTCGAAAACCTGTCCTGCGCTGAGCCACCTTACTTTATTGTAGTAAAGTACATCAGAATATTCAAACTGCAATGAGTCAAGAAACTCTCAAAAGTGTCTGAGTGCTCGTGAACAAATGCTATTAACAAGCTTAATAACAACATCAAGCACATGTTTCATGTGCAGAGCAGATTTACACTGAGCTTCTTGATGTATGACACAATGAAGAAACACAACTTCATTTCCCAGGAAATGATTCCTTAAATGTGCCTACAAAACCAGGTTTTGTCCCTTCATATACAGTGCTCCATCAGTAGTAATGTTACAAATATTGGCCAAAGGTACTTTCAAAGATGTGATAGTATCTTGAAATTCTTGAGATATGTCTGATCCTTTTTTTGTTCCCTTTAATGAACGCATGCAAGCTAATTCTTCAGTAACACAAAAGATGTCGTCAATACCTCTTATAAATATCAGTAACTGAGCTATGTCAGTTATGTCCGTGCTTTCATCCAATGCAAAAGAACAGAATTTAAACTTGCTTACCTTTGACTCTAGTTGTGAGACAAACTGCTTTTCAATTTCTTCAATTCTAGAAGTAATTGTTGTTCAAGACAAACTTACTCTCTCAAAATCCTTTGCTTTATGTGGACGAAAAATGCCACATACTTAGAGCGTACAAGTTTTAACAAATTCGCCTTCAGAAAATGCTTTCTTACTTTTGCAATATTGTATGCTACAACGTAACTGGCATGTGTAGCTTGCTTTTGAGAACAGCTTTGTTTTTTTAAATATTTTGCTGACCAAACAGTTTTTTTTACATAGAGCTCCTGCTTTTTGCTTCTGTTCTTCTTTGGTCATAGTTTCAAAAGTGGCATTGTTATGTTTTGTCATGAAGCGTGGTGAAAGGTTGAATTCTTTGAATACGGCTGCAGGTTCATTGCAGATGAGGCACACAGGTTTATCCTTAATAGGCATGATCAAGTATGTCCAAATCCACTCATCTTTGAAAACATGACATTCTGAATCAACTTTGTTTATACCTGCCATAGTAGTGATAAAAAAAGTAAAAAAAGAAAGAAAAAAAAAACCCAACAAAGCAAAACTATAGAAACACAAGCTAGACACACTGCCACATAGGTGACTTGTCATTGACTACATGACTGTCTGAACTACACTGAGATTTAGAACAGATGAAACGAAAATGGTAACACCTGATTCGTTCCGAACTTAGCTGAGCAACACACATACATCGTAGTACATATCACCATGCTACCGATCTACAGACATTATATCTGCCTCTATACAAACTCAGTTAATATTAGATGCAATAATACCGAACTTAAAACACAATGAGAAGGAAACCATTATTCTATTCTATTCTAGCTGCACAGAAAATACATTTTGTCCTATGTGTAACTGTAGGGGTTATTCAAAACCATGTCATGGGCTGGATTGACTAGCCCGAAGGGCCATACTTGGCCTGTGGGCCGTACTTTGCCTATGATTGTTGTAGACCAAATATGAGATAAATTGTTGCTATGCTTTTCCTGAATCCGTACTGTTGGTCAGCTGATGTTTTGTTTTTACCTGTGATACTGTCCCACTTTTAAAGTAATGCCTCTGTAGATGAAACATTTTTCCAATACCTGTTTTTGGAAAATCCTCTCGTCCAGATCTTATGAGAAAGTCTATATATCAAATGCTCCCTTTATTCTTCCATCATTTTTTATCACCTTACTATGTATTGTCAGTATCAGCAAATTTCTTGTTTTTAAATACTTCAATATCGATTCAGCATCATTCAGTGTTACATATGTTATCCTGTCTTCACTCCTAGTTCAAGTTAATGTTGCTGTTATATGTGTGCTGTACCTGTTATTTCCGCCTTACAGCATTCATATTCAGCTGCTGGTCAGAATAATTTCTCCATGACCCTCTGATTTTTACCAATTATGAGGTTATTGCTATCGTCAGTTCTAGGTATTCATTAAATTCCTTTCTCTTCACCTGTTTCTAATCATACCATATTGTATCATTATTACCGTTTACAACTTAATCTTCATTACCACATTCCTGTAACCAATTTTTTTCCTCATCTCTTTGATTCCCATTTAACTACTGCATCTCTGTCCTATCATTCCACGATGGAATTTCTTTCTATTAACTCTTACCTTCTATTTATAGACATACTGTTTCAGTTATAACTAATCATCCACAAATTTTCCCATTCTTCCACAGTCCCAACATCTGTCCTCGGTAATCTACATCTTCTAATTCTCTCTCCTTTTGTTTCCACTTGTTACATCTCAAATCCCGAACAAGAATGTAATATTGACTGAAAGACATGATAGATTTTGCTTTTAAATCTTATAATCTTGTTTCAAACTTTGCCTAGCAGACTCTGTCTGTGCAATGCATTCCAGATCTTGTGACTTTGTGATGTTAGAAATCACTAACATTGTTTTTTCCTAGCAGCTTGACCTCCATCTATCCGGGTTGACGACACACTTGTATTCTTTTCTTACAGACCCTACCTGTGCATTCATGTCAAAAATAAAAATTGCTACCTCCTTTCTGACTTAGTCTTTCAAAGTTTGTCCATAATTGTCTTTTTCATTATAATTAGACTCTTTGACATATTATACTGGGTGATGCTGATCTGTGTAGACTGGTTTCAAAAAATGATAATTCTACAAAATGCGCCTCCATTCCAAATCATTCCAGGCGAATGCCGGGATGTTTCCTTCAAAAGGCCATGGCCGAATTCCTCCACATTCTTTATTCCCAATCCCATCCCACCTCTGATGACATCGACTAGGTGTAAAGCCATAAGAAGAACAATAACTAGTATTATTTGTAGGCATTTCCAGTAGATATTAAACTTGTATTGTGCAGTAGTAATGTTGCCAGAATTTTAGTAATTTCTTGGAATCTTTTGAAAAGTTGTGCCTTTGGTTAATTTATACCATGTTTTCACTATTACTCTAATAATTCAGCATTTTTGAGTTGATACATTTCTTTGGTAATCGTTTCATTGCTAAGTAATAACATTTATAGTTTCACAAATTTGTGTGTTAAATGTTCTTCTCATTTTTTTTTGTTAGGTTATTTGATTTTTTTCTACAGTAGAATTTCTTACATATTAAAATAATAAAATTACTTGATTGAATTGTATTCATATTTTAACTAATGTGTAGCGAATAAGGAAATATAGGAAAAATAACATAACAGATAAGGCACACAAAACACGTACACATTTAATCATATAAGAAGTTAGATATATTGTAAGGGTAAAGGTGTGTTCACATACCTACCACATGACAGTATACATAAAGGAAGTGAATGGTGCTGATGAGAGATAAATGAACCAGGAAATTGATATGAATATGGGTAAAAGCACTGATTTTTTATAGGAAAAGGAGAGTAGTTTTAACAACAGGTTGGAGGCAGAGTGCCTCTTACAAATAAGGATATTGGCTTATTGATACATTAAAACATTTTTTATGGATATCTTGCAGTACAGTAATAATATCTTTGATGATGATACTTCAAATTCAGAAGCACTGTAATTGAATCAAAAGAAAGTGGGTATACAAAAAAAATGAAAACAATATAAAAACATTTTACAGTTTGCTCAAATAGTTAAAATAGGTCTGAATTGTTAATTAAAGAAGGATTCATTTCTAAATATATTTATGAAACTTTTTGATGGATATTTTAAGTTAAGGAATATTGTCAACATACAAAACAATTAACTGGATAAGGAATGGATTACAAAGGGTATTAGAGTTTCTAGTAAATCAAAGCAAAGGGAAGGGAATCAGATAATTGCATACTGAAAGGTCACTATGTTTCTTAATAATATAGAATGAAGTTAATAATCAAGATTGCTAAGAAGATCAGAGTATCAGAGAAAAATGTGGTGAAGGAGGTGCAGCATTCCAGGGTTGAGCTTATGCAGGTTCTAAGTCGTCATACTGAACATGGTGGGTGAGTGGTAAAGCCTGGCCTCGCGTTCGGGAGGAATTGGGTTCGATTCCCCGTCCAGTCATCCAGATTTCGGCTTTCCATGGTTTCCTGAAACCACTCCAGGTAAATGCTAATATGTTTGCTTCAGATAGCCATGGTTGAATTTCTCCCTGTTCCTTGACACCTGTCCTTTCCTTCCACTTATGACCTTGACGAGGAATAAAGCCATAAGCAAACCTCGACAGGCTAAATTTGAATCACACTGTGAGGTGGGTAAATGTGGAAATGGACGTACTACTTGGGAAAGGCATTAGTTCTATCTCGGGGGTTGTGCCTGTGAACACCAATGGTAAGTGGAGCATGGTGTCCAGGTAAATACAAGGAGCAAGGGATTATTTTCAGAGAAGTTAGTTGAAGCTATTGGGGAACTGACTTCCAGTTTTGACGGGTTAAGGACTGTGTCTTATTGATATTAGAGGCAGCAGTAAGAGGATGAAATTAGGTGGTCAATGAGATCCTGGATGCAGATGTGCCTTGTGAAAAATTATGAATGCAAAATGAATAGTTGAAGCTGATAAAAACGATGGAGATTTTGTTGAAACTGGGAAGGTGAAGGGTAATGCAGAAAATATCGCAAAGCAGGGACTCTTACTTGTGAACTGAAGGAGTAAAATGAACAAAGTTTTAGTGTTTGATAACTTAACAGAAATGTGTAAACGATAAGTAGTTTTAAGAGTATAGTCATGCTTAAAGGAAGGAGTGCTATTCAATGGCGTTTTCCCTTATGGTTTTAGAGTGTACTGTATAGATAGAAAAACATGAAGGGGTATTCATATTGGTTAGTAAAGACTACTAAGGTTCACTGACATTCTTAGAGCATAGCGATGAGTTGTTAGGGGGTAGATTTGCATTGTGAAATAAATAATATCCAACAAAAATTGTATTGGCATACTTATTAAAAATAATTATTACTTAAAAAAAAAAAAGTGTTAGCTGCTTACTGCAGTGGAAGAATGAATGATGAATATGTGACTCTTGGGGAGGAACTAAATAAATATTCTGAGTTTAGAGGTGAGTGTTGAATGTTCATTATTGGTGGCGATTTAACTTTACCTGGTAACACAAAGGAATGGAAGTTTAGAAATCCCTTACCAAGGGAAGGAGGCTTCACACAAGTGGTTGAGCAGAACACGAGGTCATACAACATATTGGTTATTTCTAATGAAGCCTGTGGGGTCTCAAGTAACTGAAGGAATACGCAATCATGAAGTGGTTTTGATGGATATTTGAAGGTTCAATAAAGCAGTGGCCAAACATAAAGGTGGTAATGGTACAGTTATAAAAATGCACATATTTTAGAACTGAAGAGATATTTTAGGGAAAGGTTCAGCATCTAGAAGGAAGACACAAGTACGGTGGAGTCGAAGTGGGAACAGTTCGAGGAGAGAAGAATGGGAGAAGAAATATTTGTACAAAAAAAGTATGGAACCAACATATTATAACAAGGAAGTTTGTAAGTTAGAGATGTTGGTAGGAAAACACAACTGAGTTAAAAGACAGCAAGGCAGTGCACTTGAAAAAATTAACAAAGAATTAGTAGCAAAAGATGGAAGCTAAAGAGAAGTTTATGAAGAATATTATCGGTGCAGGGAGACCACTGAATGAAGCATCTAGAAATTTCTATAGTTGTCTTAGAAAACTTAAGGGGAGGCAAGGTATTCAGACTGACATAAGGATGGAGGAGGAGTTGCTGAGGATTTTAAAAAGGCAGTGATATTAAGCAACTGTTTTGATGTAATCATTAGGTACTATGATTTAAGAATGGGAGGGTGTAAATCATAGAACGAGCTTGTCGGCATAGTTAGAAATAAGCAGAAAAATTGGAATTAATGCTGAAAATATTATTTAGAAACTAAGGGGGAAAAGTGATATGGTTTACATTATATTACTATGGGTGTCTTAAAGATAGCGTGATAAGACATTGTACTACATCTTGAAATGTTATTTACACTGAATCTGGATGTTTGCTGCTTACCAGAGAACTGGAAAAGTGCAGAATAGTACTGGTCCGTAAGTGATGGTTGACAAGTTGGGTCAAAATTTACAGGAAGATCATCTTGTCATCAATGGTAGTTAAATTAATTGAGAAATTGATATTAACCACATCAGAAATATCTGACGAACAAAACTGTTTTTCAAATTTGGCAAATATATTTGGATGAAATAGACAAGGGAGACCATGTTGATAGTGTAGCACTAGATGTTTCTAAGGCATTTGCCAGAGTGAGTTACAAAAAGGTTTTAAACAAGTGGACAAAAAAGTTACTTGCTGGATAGAGGAATTCTTGAAAGGTGTAAAGCAAAATATTAGTGTTGGAAATGAAATATCAGAAAAAGTGGAATTGGAACATGGGAATGTCACAACGTAGTGGGCGCCATTACTGTTTTTTATTCTAATAAATGTGTTGATGCTTTGTTGTTAGAAGTTAGGTTGTATGTAGATGATATAATTTGATACAATAGGATCAAAATGTGAGAACAGCTCCAGGCTGACCTGTATTTAGCTGGGCAGGTCAACGTGGGATGAAAATAAATGCAAAGTGGAGTTAGCTTATTAGGTACACGGATAAAAAAGCTAAAGGTAGATTAAGATTATAAGGTGGGGAAGAAATTGCTTGTTGAAGATTTGAAATTAAATACCTTGGCTCAACATTTGGTAATAAACACAACTGGGCAGGACAAATTTAGAAGGTAGTAAGAAAAGGTTTCAAAATCCTTTACTTGTTTGATAGAGATATGAGAGGATATACCAGAGAAGTGAGAGTATTCGGTTTCAAACCTTTGGTCAGACCATTTCTTGAATGTGGCAGTGAGTATGGGACCCACATTTTGGGTATCAAATAGAGTAGTTGGAGGTAGTGCAAAGAGGGGCTTAAAATCACTGCAGAACATGATCAGGATGATAAAGGAGCTGAAATGGGATTCATTGGGAGAAAGGAGCACGTAGAAAGTTGTGAGAGTGTACAAGGTGTTTATTGGTGATGAAGCATGGAAAGATATTAGTGTAATACTAGCTGGTACACACGACTTTGTGTTTGTAAAAAATTTGGATTGACAGTTACCGACATCTAACAACCATAGTGCACGATGGGAGACTCGATGCTATTACCACACACAAATGCCAGTCATCTGCGTTATTTAGTTCAGGCAGCAAAGTAATACTTACGTACACACGTCTTTGGACGAAATCAACCACTTTCAAACACCATATCTCCCACACTCCATAAGTTACCAAAATTTGGCCAACTTGTGATCGATGGGTGACTGTGTTACTAGCACACACAATCGCCAGTGATCTGCACTTCATAGTTTTGGCTGAAAAGTGATACACATGGACACATACGTTTTTGGTAGAAATTGGAAAGTGCCGCTGGTCGACCAGTTTCAACCGACATCTAACAACCATAGTGCACGACAGGTGACATGATACTACTACCACACATAAACACCAATGCTCTATGCTACGTGACATATACGGAAAAACATGTCTTTCGTTGAAATACGAAAATATCCTTGATCGGCCACTTTCAACCACCATATCTCCCACACTCCCACAGTTACTAAAATTTGGCCAACGTTGTGATCGAAAGGTGACTTTGTGTTACTACCACACACAAACATTAGTGACCTGCGATAGATAGTTTTCGCTGAAAAGTGGTACACCAAGACACATGCGTCTTTGGCAGAAATATGAAATTGTCACAGGTCGACCACTTTCAACCCCCATATCTCCCACACCCCCATAACTACCGACATCTAACAACCATAGTACACGACAGGAGACACGACTCTACTATCACACACAAACACCAATGGTCTATGTTATGTAGTTGTGGCAGGAAAGAGAAGTATAAGGAGACACACATTTTTGGTCGAAATATGAAAACTCTCTACATTGACAAACTTTAATCATCATATCTCCCACATCCCTACAGCCATCGGCATTCTGCCAACGTTGATGGAATGGAAGAGAGAACCATGACCGCAAGCTTGCAGTCTATTTCAGCATAGGGTTGTGGAAATTTTTTCCCACAGTCGGGGATTGGAGTAAATTCCAATACACATGATCAAAAATTTACCAAAAATGCTCAAAGAATTTAAAGGAAAATTTGTAGATGACAAAAGTACTTCAAGAGGGGGGAAAATGCCACCGGAGTTTGCGCTCCATCACAATTAAATTAAAAAACATTCCTGTTAAAAATGAAAATTATATGGAATTTAAGAAAACATGAATAGGAAATTTTGTAAATATTCAAAAGCCTACAAAATAAAGTGATTTGTGCATAGTGAAATAGGAGAACTTTGAAAAATATTTAACAAACATTTTACTATAGTTTTTAGAGAAATTAGGCATTGTAAAACAATCTCCAGGCAGTGCCCTCGGGCTCTTCAGATGGCTTTCCCATATAGATTATTGGGGATGCAGTTATCACCAGTAAGAGTATCAGAAATAAAATTTTATAATTATGACAACGTTTCATGTAAATTACTGAAAAGATGTCTGTATTGCCTAAGCTTATATGTATCCTTAATGTGAGATGTATTTTCCAATAGATTAAAATATGAAGTTGTAAAATAAATAGTTTAAAAAATGTAGTAATGATATAATACCGTACAGTTTCTTAACTTCCAGAAATGTTTCATTTTTGGAAATGTCCTCTATCATATGTAGAGTAATAAATCATTTTACTCTCATGGGGGCTTGCAACCAATGTTTTTCTGAGCAAGCATGACCACATTTGGTCAAGCTGAAGCCTACTGTTCGCATTCATATTACCGGGTCTTTTTTGGTTTCCAACGCTTCTCTGACCTGTCTGGGCCACCATCTATCTGCTTTTGAACCAACACACTAGTCTCATTGAATAAAATAACATGCCCCCTGTTGGCTAAATTCTGTGCTACAGCTGATTTGTTGATGTCATTATTTTTAAAATGTCTAATATGTTCGTTAAGCCTTTCCTTGATTGTGCGTCCTGTTTCCCCTACATACAGTAGCGACAGTAAGTATTTTGACAAACACATTTTATAGGAAAAATAAACTTTATTAAAGGAACTTCCTTACAATTATTATGTCACTTTTTCTACTGCTCTATTTGCTTTAGTTTCATAAGAAAAGGAACATTATTTTCTATTACTTACAATATTACAATACGTACAAAATTTATCCAAACGTGAAAAATCAAAGAAAATTCAGTCTTTGCTTAGTACTTAGTAGCATAGCCTTTAGCCTTGATTACCGCTACACAGCGCGCTGGCATGGAGTCTACGAGGGCGTTCAAGCGACTCAGGGGAATTTTTCTCCATTCCTCAAGTAAACACTCCAATAGCTGGGCGCGATTTGCAAATTTTCGTTGCCGAATCCTTCGGTCTAGCTCCTCCCACAAGTGCTCAATCGGATTTAGGTCTGGGCTTTGGCTTGGCCACTTCATCGTCCTCACCTTCCTTCTTTTCATGAAGTCCATGACATGGGCAGAGGTGTGTTTGGGATCATTATCCTGTTGAAATTCCCAATTTCGTCCCATTTTACCCTTAGCATGAGGCAACATGTGTGATTGCAGAATTTCACAATATTTGAACCGATCCATAATCCCCTCAATAGGGACTAGCGGACCGACACCTAAACGCGAGAAACAGCCCCACACCATGACATGCCCACCGCCATGCTTCACTGTTGGAACTTGATACCGCACATCGTTTCTGGCGTTAATTGGGCGTCGAACATACCGAATCCCATCAGAAGAAAACAAATTGAATTTACTTTCGTCGCTCCAGAGCACACGGGACCACTGCTCAGGGGTCCAGTTTTGGTGGTCTCTCGCGAACTCAAGTCGGGCTTTCCTATTCTTCGCCGATATTAAAGGCTTTTTACTGGGACGTCGGCCATGAAGATTTGACTCCCTTAGGATTAATTTGACGGCACTATTTGAAATTTGCACGTTGTGATATTCCCGCAATTCTTTGTTAATGTCGACGGCTGTCTTCTTTGGATCGGCCTTTGAGAGCTTTCTTATAACATTCTTGGTCCGAGGCGTTATTTTACAGGGCCTACCTGCTCTTTGTTTATTATCTGTTGTCCCTGTTGACTGATGCTTGATTTTCCAAATGTTTACGATTTGGCTAGACAAACCAAAATCCTTCGCAACTTGAGCCTGAGTCTTGCCTTTCCGAATAGCACTGATTACGGCGTCTTTTAAATCTTGAGAGTATTCCTTCACTTTTGGCATGTTGAAACCTGTGTAAACAAAGGATATTCGGTATAACGCACATAAGCGGGGTAAAACAATTGTTCTGTAGCAGTAAACTGAAGTGTCAAAATACTTTTTGTCCGATCAAACTGACAGTATCGGTTGTATACTCACCACAGTAACGCCGAACTCTGATACAGGTATTTGCACAGTCGTCTGCTGCCGCAGAGTGACGAAACATAGACAGGGGTTAGCCGGTCGACGCGCATTGCGCCCTGCTGCGGGGAAAATGTGTTTGTCAAAATACTTATTGTCGCTACTGTATACACAGCTATTAGGTATACCCTGGCATCTGCAATTTCTCCCTTGTATCTTTTATCCTTACAACAAGCAGGTCAGAAATCTTTATAGGTGCTCTATATATTGGACAGATATTTTTCTTTTTTAAAAGGCAACCAATCTTGTCTGTTACCTCCTGAATGTAGGGTAACAATGCCATGTGTCTGTCCGTTGGTCTGCTGGTCTCTTCTTCCTGTGATGAAGTACAGTGCAGCACTTGAGATTAAGGTGTTGCAGTGGCCTTATTGATAAGGGAGGATCCATAAACTATGTTGCTCACTCTAGGGGGGAGGGAGGGGTTGCCTAGAAAGCTACGCTAGGCTATGTAGGGGGAGGGGGGGGGGTTCCGAGCCAGACCACCTAGCTTTTCATTCATATTATTTGTTACATTTAAAATGTGGTACAGAACACACAACAGCAAGTGAATATTTATTTCCGTCATTTAATTATCTCTGTATGTAATTTATGATAATCTGACAACAGAAAATGGTACAAAATGTCTGCGGGAATCAATAGGGAAAGAAAGCTACGTGAAAAGGGGGGGGTTAGAGAAAAAAGCCATGTCGGGCTACATGGGGTGGGGGTGGGGTGGAGGAGGGGGTTCACAAGAGGTCAAAATGGAGTTACGTGGTTTATGGATGCTCCCTAACATCAAGACTGTAGCCATTGGCCAGAAACATCTGGTTTAAAATTGTCTTTCAGTGGCTATGCTCACATCATCACTAATTATAGATGCGGTTTAAATTTTTTAAATTCCTTATTTCACTGCTGAATGGTGGTGAGGCTGCAATCATATAACATAAGCATTACACAAGGCTTGGTACTTCTGTTTTTATTATACAGCAGTGATATTTGTGAATACTTATCTTATAAGGCTAACAGTTTTATTTACCAGCAAAATTGATGTGAGTGAAGAAAAGAGGCCAGTGATCTAGAATTAAATGCAAACATACTCATTGCAGTAGCAAACTGGTTTAAGGCAAACTCATTGAAATTAAAATTTAAACACATTACATTGGGTTTAAAACAAAAGATTATGTACCACAAGGTTAATACATAAATTACCCAGTGTTATTTGGGAGGTTTGATATGAATTTCCTGATGTTTAATCCTATTTGATAAGATTGTCATAAACCTTCCCCATTAACATCCTTCTTGGCAGATTTCCCTGCTCTTTTTGAGATGTATACAAAAAAGTTGCTTGTGTAAATTTGCCTTGAGGGGTGAAAAGGGGGGGAGGAGCAGGTGCGTTTTTGTAAACCAAATATTAACATATTTTCCCATTTATTTTATATCATATGTGCACAAAGTTGTTGTAAGATCTGATAAAAAATGCAAACTTGGGTGTCATCACACCAACTTTAAACAATTTCTATATTTCAGGTAGAATTTCTTGATCAATAATTGTCCGATCAGAATGCTGATTGATTGGAAATTTTACGGCTTTTAAGAATATTGCTATCTACTTTGACTGATTTCTGTACCGTTTTTGAGATTCCAAAAAACTGAATAGGGTCGCATATAAATTCTGTTTAAGGAGGGTGATAGGGGAGAGTGTAGGTTTTTTAAATTCAAATACCGACCATTTTTCTCTTTGTTTTAAAGTATACGTGTGCAAAGTTCCATTAAAATTGAATAAAAACTATGGGTCTTATATAAAGAACATTTGCAGAAATTAAGGGGATTAAAGGGAGAGGGTCTGTGTTTTTATAAACCAGATGTAGACTATTTTTCTCCATTTTAAAGTTTACATCAGAAAAGTTCCGTCGTAATTATATAAGAACTGTGGATTTTGTATATGGAACATTATTTTGTAAGAATTAAGGGGGGTTGAAGGGAAGTAGTATTTTTGTAAACCAAATGTTGATAGTATTTTCTCTTTCTTTTAAAGTAAATATGTGTATGAAGTGCCATCAAAATTGAATAAGACCTGAAGGTTTTGTGTATAGAACATTTACAAAAATTAAGGGGTTGAATGGGGTGAGGGGTTGTATTTTTGTAAACCAAATGCAGACAGTACTTTTCCCCTTGTTTTAAACTTTATGTGTACCGAGCATGGTGGGTGAACGGATCCTGTTCTGTCCTCGCATTCGGGAGGACGCAGGTTCGAATCCCCGTCCGGCCAGCCAGATTTGGTTTTTCCATGGTTCCCCCAGATCACTCCAGGCAATTCCCGGGATTATTCCTTCAAAAAGGCCATGGCCGAATTCCTTCCCTTTCCTTGTCCCCAGTCCCATCCCGCCTGTACTGACCTTAGCCGTTGACGAGGCGTAAAGTCACAAGAAAAAAATAAAATAAACTTTGTGTGCAAAGTATCAGCAGGATCAGATAAAACCTGTGGTTTTTGAGTGTTGCCTCACCAACTTTAAAGGCCCAGTCAAACAGAAAGCGGACTATACACGCAGACACTATAGTAGATAGGATTGTATCATCTTAATCAAACGTGGCTTAATGCATTGCAGAAGCCCAGTCTTTGACAGGTTGTGAATTTCACAGAGTTCACCGTGGACTGTGGCAGATGTGGCAAGTGGGGGGGGGGGGGGAGAATCGTCCCGTGTGTACGGGAGTACAGATTTTTTTACCACACTTGACATTCCAAGTGTAAGAATGGCCTAAAAAAAATCCTAAATGAGGAAGGAAATTGGTGAAAGAATCAGATGGGTAAATACACATTTATCGTTGTGTTAAACAACCTATATTATTTTCCATAACCCATAAGGTTAATGATATAATAGTATAGTTGTCACAAAATAATCGATTAATGAACTTTGGCTGGAATTTACTTAGAAAGTGGTTTCCTACAGCATAGGCTGCATCATTTAATCTTCCTTTCAATTGACTTGCAGTTGAAAAAGTATCGATGGGTTGATTTTTTGTTATTGTCAGTTTTAGTGAACTGTTTTCTGTAACTTCCTATGATATTGTGAAGGCAACTTGCTTTGTTAAGATGAATTGCACTATCTACAACCAACTCTATAGGCCTAAAAAGTATATGCTGCTTCTGAGCTAAAACGTGAAAGGGATTTACTACTACACTTATGCAAATTGCTAGCCTTTCCTTTGTCTGATTGATCTTCTCCAGTTACTTGTCAGATTTATATTTCTGGTAATACCAGATTGAGTAGATTTTAAAATTTTTGTCGACTCATTTGAAAATAAAGATAATCATTTTCTAAAGGATTTAATTTAGTAAACGGTCTGTTAAATTTCCCAAGCTCCTCTCTTTCTCCATTAATTTCTTGGCTCCATTTTCTTTTTCGCCTGACTTACTTGAAGCGAGCAGGAGAAACAATTATTCTTCATTGAAAGAACTTTTTGGCATGTTAATAACAAGCAGAGTTTGGGGGGGGGGGACGAATTTTGACGTCCTTTGTCCACAGTTGTTTCAACAATAGTCCGCCCTTCAGTTGTTTGCAATCTGTTTGACCACGTCAGCTTCAGTGGACTACAGACAGTTTGTTTCTGTTTGACTGATCCTTAAAACAATTTTTGAATTTCATGTTCAAATTTGTCGGTCGTTAATTGCCCTATCAGAATTACCGAGAGTGGTGGTGTAACGAATAGCGTTCTGGCCTCACATTCGGGAGGACGGCGGTTCGAATCCCCGTCCGGGCATTCAGATTTGGGTTTTCCATGGTTTCCCAAATCACTCCAGGCAAATGCCAGGATGCTTCCTTAAAAAGGCCATGACCGAATTCCTTCCCATTCCTTGCCCCCAATCCTTTTCCGTCTCTAAAGACCTCGCTGTTGAGAGACGTAAAGCAGTAAAAAAAAAAAAACCTATCAGAATTGACCCAGTGCTAGTACTATTTTCGAGATATTTGCAAAAAACTCAATTGTTGCATGTTCAATTTTTCTTTAATGGGATAGAGAGGATGATTTTTTTGGGTTTCCTTTTGTTGGAAACCTTCGCAGTTGTGCAAACAACTACTCACTAAATTTTTGTCGTTACCAGATGAAGAGTATATGAATGCATAAAAGAAGAACAAACACCCACATTCATTTTTATATATTAGATAAAAACAACTCAAGTATACATAAGAATGTAGTTTTTATCAACATTGAGAATGTAAAAATTGTTCTCGGGTGACTACTCTAGTTATATGAGTGTTATAATTACAGAAGGCGTTAGTGAATCAGATCGCCGAAATATTGTGTAATTATGACACACATTTAACTCGGCTAGTCACCCGAGAACAATTTTTATATAACTCGAGTATAAAATTCCTCAACATTCAAATAGAAGAGAAACTCAGTTGGCAAGAACATATCACATTACTACTGAAGTTAAGTAGTGTCACCTTTGTAAACAAACACACACACTTTATTTTAACAGCATATCTGGGAGTAACGAAACGTGTGAAGTTTCCTTATTTGCGGATTTTTTTGATGAAACTCGTCACAAAGTAATAAGTTGTCAGGTAGCGCAATTGTATTTCACACCTTGACACCAGCTATCTGGTTTCGAGTGTTCTATACTTTGTGGGCTGTTTAAGAGTGGGAGGACCCCGGGCTGAATTTGACTGACCTTTGGGATTTGCTAAGCCTCTTGTAATCCGTCTTGCGTTGTCTTCTGGCTTCAAGAGATGGCTTCGTCTGCGTCTTGATGTTTCTAATAATAGGTTAAATTACATCAGGTCTGACACTAGCTGGTTTACGTCCAGCAATGTGGGTAGGAGGGCTATCACTTGTGAGATGACTAGCTGATAATCTATCCTTTATGTGAATGACGTGACGCTAACTGCTGAACAACCTATTTATTGTAGCACTTGACTGTACATCTTACAATCGTTAGCGCGCTACTGCAAGGTTATTTCCGACTCGCGTCTATGAATGATGGCTATTGATGTTGACTGATAGAATGGCAACGGAACTTAGCGGATTGTATTGCTGGCTACACTAGGCTGACGAGAAACAGCTTAGCTACAAGTTAACCCATCTTGTCAACTTAACTGCTCCTGATGAACTGAGAGCGAATAAACTGTTCCGTGGCCACACGCCAACTCGTGTTTGACGTCATTGATTCCAGCTAGATCCACTTGAAGGTCACTCCTTCAGTCAGCATGTAAGCATTATGTGGAGGAACAAACAACCTTACGCTGAATTTGCATCAGCGAAGCCTCGTCTGTCCTGTGCCTAACTCCCGAAAATATTACAGTAACTAAAATATCATATTTTCCCATAATAAAGATTTAATGTTAAAAAGGACACTCGCAAAGTTTTCATAGTCCAGAAGAGAGCTGCAGTGTAGTGTAAAATTGGGAACTTTTTGCGGACAACTCTTCCAAAAGCTCGATATTCTTACAATGACTTCTCAGTATATAAACTCTTTTGTGCTTTTTCATAGAATATTTTAGCTGGTTTACTTCCGATTCACATGATTTCAATACAAGAAACAAAAATAACATGTACGAAACACAGACGGTATCATTAGTACAAAGACGAGTTAATTGTGGGGGGAGGAGGAGCACATCTGTTCAACAAACTTCCTAATTAAAACAGTTTGTAGGCAATAAAGATGTATTTATAGAAATTCTGAGAGATTGTGTTACTAGCAACTCTTCCACTCCAACCAAGAATTTGTACCTGCAATTGTATCTAACATGCCTTTTGCAAAATTCAGTTGTAAATTACTTTTTTTGCTTATGGGTTTACACCTTATCGGTGTTCAGGTAATTAGAGGGGGAAAGGACTGAGGGCAAGGAATGAGAAGGAATTTACCATCGCCATTTGAAGGAAGCATCCCGGAATTCGCCTGGAGTTATTTGGGGAAACCATGGAAATTCCAAATCTGGATGCCCGGATGGGGATTTGTAACAGTATCATCCTGACTGCAAGACCACCCCTTGCTCACCCACCACGCTTGATCGTGAATTATACTGTTTAATTTGTGTGTTTTTGTTTTTTTTCCCTTTGTTAATGTTATTCTTTTTTTCCCCCCTAGAATTATTATTCATGTTGTTAGGTTTACATGTTGCCCATGAGATATTCCATGTCCCTGCAGCAGACTTCCTAGGGTACTTGTTAATTGCTTAAATGCAGATTTCATCATGATGCTAAAACATTTTGATTCTCTTTTAGAACTTATTTATTTAATTACAGTAAATCCGGTAATTGAGCTTTTCTTTTTCAGAGTTTTCCCGGTTTTTCTGATAATGCAATATTTTCGAGATATTTTACTGGTTCCTTGGCTGATATGGTACAGAGTTTTCCAGAACACTCTTATGTTGAGGGAGAATCGATATTTTTGGACTTCCTGATGACAATGGTATGTATTATTTTGAATATTAGATTTCAGGACACTGGTTTGACTAAAAATGAATATGAGTCGGGTTATTTTAGTGGACATAATACAGTAATCACTCTCTCCTGAAACTTCCTCAAAGACGTAGCTGAAGATAGTCTGATAGAACTTATGTTCATTTACAATTATACTAGAAAAATTTGTCTGGTGGTTAATTAAATATGTATATACTTTAAAAGTTGTCTAGGCATTAAAGAACACTAAAACAAGAAAAAAGGGGATGAACAAAATGTTTCCTTGCATTGTACACTGATAATATCTCAATGAACAAACGAACCAAGTAAAAATGTTGTTTAAATGTTTTTTATACAGAATATATCAATGAGTGTACTGTTATCTTCAGGTGAAATGTCAAGCAGCTGTAAAACACCCTATTTATAGCATTTTGTTGACTGACATTCCCTATCAACAGTCCTAAGATATTTATCACCCCGCAGATTACAAACCACAGAATTTCGACAACAAGCATCCAACTTCGTGATGCATGGGGGCTGGTTATCGAGGCTGCTCATCATCAGTGTTCCATGATTTGCACTCAACAGGGTGCTAATGACATCTAAGACTACCACTAGACAACATAACAATGTCCGTCATTGTCATTTCAGTAAATCAGCGAAATGCTGTTGGCAAGTTATAAACTTCAAATTTTCTGTCTTTTTCACATCTCAATAGACGATTCTAGAGTGTACGGTTATTTTTACTCAGTATCCTGTAAATAATATATCAAGAAAAAGTACGTTTCCTTTGCTATATTCTACTTGTGCTTAATTTTTTTCTCCTACCTCTGTCATCAATCTAGACTGGTTTGATGCAATCCTCAATCTCCTCTTGTCTTTTGCTAACCTCTTCATCTCTACGTACCCCTTAGAACCTACGTCCTCAATTCTCAATTTCATATTTTCTCATCTTTGTCTTCCTCTATAGTTCTTCTTTTCAACTGCCTCGCTAAGACATAGCCCACTTTCTCTGTTGTAGGTATCAGCCAATCAAATTTCAATCGCTTCTTTGACTATGGAATCCCAAAAGCATGAGGTCCTAGCCAATATCGTAACGTTGTTGAAGTCAACCCTGTGGCCATGGTTGTACACATACTTGGCGATCGCTGACTTGCTATACTGTCCCAGGTGAAGATAGCATTTGTGTTCTTCACACCAGTTTTGTACAGTGCGCATGGTTTGAACGATGTAGCACTTTTCACACTCGCACGGGATGCTGTAAATTCCAGGAACTCCGAGGCCAAGATCGTCCTTAACTGAGCAGAGGTAGTCCCGAGTTTTAGTAGGTGGTCAGTAAAAACAGAAGTCTGCCAATTTTCCTGGAGGTGTTTCTGGCAAAAGGCAGAAAAGCGGTGGCCTCAGGCGTTTCTTCCTGTTGAACTGGATTTTTCTCCAGGTTGCGATCAATTGCTTTTCTTATCTGCCTTTCGGTGTAACCATTCCACCTGAAGACAGTTCTTAGATGTTCCAGTTCCAGTGTTAGATTTTCTTTGTGAGAAATCACCCTGGCCCGGTGTAGAAGCGTATTTAGAACAGTTTCATGTTGCACAGGATGGTGAAAACTTGTGGCTCCCAAATATTGGTCAAAACCCAGCCAGAAGTTTTTCTTAAAATCAGTTACTGCAGAAAAGAAAATTAAAATTTGGAGTTTTGGAATGCCGTTAGGAAATAAATTGTTGTAATTTTAACTAGCAAATAGGTAAAATTTTTAGTATAGATTTTCAAAATATGTTTCAGATTTTTTGATATATATCTATTTCATTCTGTTAGTTAAAATTGTGGCAGTTGCATAGTTTTTTTGCAAATATGCAAAAGAAAGTAGATAAATTTTGATTTCGTTAAAGTTTTTTATTAAGTGCATTAGTGTATAGAGATTATTTATTATTGGATCAGTCATCCTTGTGTAACAAATTTTGAGAGGTGCAGGATTCAGATATAATCCATACCATTACATCCAGGAGAAAATCCATAGTAAGTGAGGATCAGAACAAATGTGGTTTGGAAATGTTAAATGCCCTTGCACATGCTAGTTTGAAATATGCTTGGTTAGTACTTCACCCTAGTGTAGAAACCTAACTCGTTTCTGGTCACATTAATGCAATTACACAGAAGGATATAAAATGACTTCCATTTATTTTCAGACAGGAGGGAAAAAAAAACTATAGTTTCAGTATTAATACTTACATAATGTGTGCATTTATCAGGGAGATGCAAATTTGTCCACTGATGACCATTAATTCAAATTACTAATAATATGTGAATTATGTAGTTACTCAGAATTGGAATTTTCACCTATAAATTAGTTGTGATATAATTCATGTGTAGGATAGGATTTTGTTTAAACAGATGTATTTAATGATTCTCAATGGCATTTAATTTAATACATAGCATTAATTTTATTACTTGTAGGTGAGAATAAATGAACGGCTGTTTATTTCATTACAGGCACGAAATATGTCCCTGAATGACGTTGCACTTTTGTCACTTGGGAATGTAACCGTGCTGAGTCGCATGCGCCCACAATTGCAAGAGTTTGTAAGTCAGAATGTTATGAAAGGTGAAGCTCCTACAGAGGAGAACATTTCAATTGCTGTAAATGGATTGTTAAAGGAGCTTCGACCACACTTAAAACCACTGGTGAGATTTATGTATTTGAATGGTAGTTCATAAGCAGAGCTATAATTCTTTGTGTAAAATGACACTCGGAGAATATCACTGTAAATAGAACTAGTGAGCAATACGCAAATAATTATATATGATAACTTTTCTTCTTTGGTCTAAAGGTATGTGAAACTTAACTTAGTCATCAACCTGATGATTTGCTGGATCCTCCTGAAGGAGACATACTAAGCCAATGTGTCATCGATAGGACAGCCAGTATCTTTCCTCTGAAGATTCCTTTTTAGTGTGGAATCTGAACCGTGTAGCTCATATCTACAATGGGGAGCCTGTAAAAATTCCTGAATATATTGGGGATTTGAACCATTGATTTTGAATTTTGAAGGCAGGCAAGCACAATATTCACCGACTACTCGTTTCGGGGGGGGGGGGGGGCGCGGACCCATAAAATATGTATATATTTTTTTAATATTTGTTTTCCATGTGTTCTACAATATTTCATTGTTGACAGTTTTATTTGTTGCTGTTATTTATTAGGAAGATGATTTTGAACGAATTTTTAATTATTCCTGTATTTATCTATATTTGCAAAAAGAAAAGCTACATGAACCTTTCATGATCCAATAACGTGAATAATACTAAAAATAATTGTACGAAGTGTTCATTCATAAAGAAACGCATGTGCACAGTTTAATTTGATTAATGTAATATTCAGCTTTTAGTATTTAGTTGAATGCGTTGATTAGATTTTCATGTTTGTTTGCACCTCTTTGTTTAATCTGTTTTGCCTATTGTTGTCTTGATGTGAATAAACCTGTGATCAGTAGTTGAACAAGTGGAAAATATCTTCTCTGTTTCCAGGCTGATGCAAAAGTTCGTGATGAAGTCGATTTAGTGTTATCTGTAAACCAGTATCACCAGATGCGGCTTCCTGAACTGATTCGTTTGATCATGGCAGATGGTCTGTAGATTTCTGACAGCTTACTAGATAAATCTTCATTGTTACAGAATCCATTGTTATGTATATTTTTATGTGCTTGCAGGTAGTGATGATGGTTTTGGGCGTAGAATTGTACAGTGGTTCAGCAAGTACCTGAGGGAAGTAACTGCCATTTTAAGACATTGTTGTGTTGATGATGCAGAAGGCTTGGAAAGAATAGTGGTAACTTATTTGGTTAGTATTTTGTATATTCCCTTAGAGAGAGAGAGATAGAAAGAGTTCAGACAAACAAGTGGAATTTGCCCTATGAAATGTCAGGTATCTTACCTTAATACTGTTCTATTGAGTGGTTCTTCAGTTACAGGAAATAGCAGCTTAAAAATTCTGTATCGCGTTACTTTGAAAATTCAACTTTAGAGACCTGGGCTTAATCCTCACCCAAATAACTTAGACTATATTTCTCATTGCTATTTGATATTTGTTGTATTTGTTATTTATCAAAAAATATGTATATAGATATTAACCATGGTAAAAAGTTTCTTCAGGCGTTTGAAATTTTTTGATAATTGTCAAACATTTTAAATGTAGTATTTACTCAGTAGACTATATTATAAAAGAAATTGTTCCTTACACATATGCATTTTTCATTAGAATTGTAAAAGTATTTTGAAACTTCGGACAAATATGAGACAGTACCAAGGAATCTAGAAGACAACAACCATGTACGAGAGGTAGAAAAAGATCTAACTTGGGAAGAAGTGGAAGCAGCTCTAGGTAAGAAGAAGGGTGGGAAGGCGCCAGACATTGACGATTGTGGTAACGGTAAGAGCAAAAGTACTAGTAGAAAAGCAGTAATTACAGCAAGTGATAAAGATACAAAAGGAGATGACAAACCCAGAAGACTGGGGGAAAAAAAGGGAATAATTGTACTTATCTTTAAACAAGAAAGAGCGAGAAGTTTAAAAAAATATAGAGCAGTCTTACTTAGGTGCAACTGTGCCAAAGTGTAAGAGTTGAGAAAAGAGCAGTATGGCATCAGACAAGGGGACTGATGGTAGACTCAAGACAACTGCAGGTAAAACACTAAGTGTTGAAAAGATCTGCTGTTGGCATTCTTTCAAATTGAGAAAGAATGTGTACACAGGAGTATTATATGGAAGCCCATGGAGAATAGAGGTGTCCCAAAAGAAACCATGATATAGTTATACAATGCAAATGTAAGTTATGTGAAAATAGGAGGAGAAGGAACATATTGGCTGAAGCAAAGAAACGGGCTAAAACAAGGATGTATGTTCTCGCCACTACTGTTCGTCACAATCATGAATGATATAATGCAGAAGGTGGCAGTGAGGGTGGGAGAGGAGAACATGGTGATGGCTTTTCTGGATGACATGATGGTGGAAAGGAAGTTTAGTGGCAGTTGGATGTATAGGTGGATAATGTGGGCGAAAATGGTATGAAATTTAATGTGAAGGAAAGTATGTATTTCGTAACAACTAGAAAGAACTTGTGTAATTGTTAGGGGAATATAGCAGCTGAATAAGGTGAATAGTTTCAAATACCTGGGAAGTGTTGTGCAGGAAAGTGAAGGGAACCATAGTGAAATGAATGAAAGAGGGAGGCAGGCAGAAGCATTTTAAGAAGCATCAGGTGCCTGATATGGAAAATAGATATGCAACATACTATGTATCCTAGTGTACAGTGATGAAACCTGTATACTGAAGAAGGGGATGTTAGTAGGATGCAAGCAAGTAGAAATTAAATTTCTCAGAGACAGAATAGGTGTTTCAAAAATAGATAGGATAAGAGACATAGTAAAAGAGGAACCCCTTCAGGAAATGATAGAGAATGCCAGACTAAGATGTTAGGGGCATGTTAGGAGAATGGAGCAGCAGAGAATATGTAGGAAAATGGATGAAATGATGATCCAAGGTTAATGCTCCAAGGGATAGATAACTGAAAGGAGAGTGTACTGAAGAAAGGAAAGGATTGGGATATGGTGGTGACAAGGTGACTGCTGTTTGGTGAATGCGGTCTCTGTGTACACATCTGACTACGCCTGGTGTCTCACTTCTGCATGTATAAGGCTGTAGGCCGAAATATTGCGCTTCTCTTGTGTTTGTTTTTTTGTGTTCGTCATCCCAGCCGCCTTCACCTGTGATAAGTGTTGGGTTATATTTCCCTATCCTTCCTTAGTTATATATGTATATATATATATCATATCTTCCCTTTCTAAAAAAAAAAAAAAAAATCCAGATATATCTTAAGCTGTTTGTCAACTTATTTAGCCCAGAAAGCAAATGATTGGCCCATTACTTTATTCCTAATGTGTTTCCTCTTTATGAACTTGTGCTACTGTGTCACCTTTCAATGCTTTTTGGAATGCAACTATTCACCAGGTCTGATATGAATCATATTTCAAAGTTTTTTGTAAGATTACTCATGGCTTACAACACATATTCTTTCTATAACGGTGTACTCAGAATTCATCAGAGATAGTTATGTTATAAATGTGTGTTTAATCTTGAGTTCAATATGGTCACGAGGGTGGTAGATACATATGAGGATTTCAGGAAGCAGTAAAGTATTCTTCCCAAAGGAAAAATTTCAGCACATTTCAAAGTATGAGTTACAGCACAAATATAGCAGATGGGTGCGACATAATGTTACTGTTTGCTGAAGATGCATAGTTATTTAATTAAACGAAACCTTCCTCACATACTGTCAATTACCTAGCTTGTTGACAATGTTATAGTCCCCTGCAGGAGCGTAGCTACCATAGGGCTAGGCGGTGCAGTGCACTGGGGCCCTCATGCTCTGGGGGCTCCCAAAGCTCTGCTTAGAGGGCCCACGGGCCGGCAAATGGGCAACCTTTTTTTTTTTTCTTTTAGCTCTGAAACGCTACTGCTCAGGGGGCCTCAAGCATAACTCAGGGGCCCCCAGGTTCAGGTCAGATGGCCTCCCCCAAGCCCAGCTCAGGCAACTTGGCAGAGCTAATAAAAAAAAAGTCTCCCATCTGGCCTGAGGGCCCAAAATAATTTTATTTTGCACTGGGGCCCTTGTTGACCTAGCTACGCCACTGGTCCCCTGCACACTCGCAATTGATTGTTTATTGTTTCGAAATGCTCAAACCTCTTTGTCAAATTTACACTTTTATAGTTACCAGATTTTGTGAACAGCAGTGGAGATTTTATCACAAATTTGCAGTTAACTTGCAAATTGCTACATGATATGCTAGTGTGGAAAGAAATATGTGTGCACACTCTTCCTCTTTAGGAAAGACTTGCTTCTGTGTTTACTATTGGTTTACAACTCCTCCAAAGCTTCCCTTGTCACTGAGGTTGTGATCACTAATTAACCTCCTGATGCATAAAATCACATTAAATGTTTTAAATCTTTTCATTCATAATGTCCGCAAGCTCTGTTTCTTATTTCCTAACTTTCATTTCTACTAAAGTTGAGAAACTGCTGCTCGATTTCTCTTTTTTCATATCTGCATGATAGCTCCTAAAGGTCTCCTTAAACCAGTTCATGCATCGTGGAGAAAGTGGTTCCACATGTCCACATGAATTGCAATCTGTGCAGCCATCAGCAGAATAACTGATATTCAGTGGTACAACATGGTGTATAGAGATTTTAGTATTCAATTGTAATTATGCTGTTTTATGTTAGTCAGTGGCAATACTATTTTTTTTGCTGTCATCAGTCTCTCAACTGGTTTGATACAGTCCTCCATCCCTTCCTATCTTGCACTAACCTTTTCATCTCAGCATACCCCTTAAAACTTATGTCCTTGATTATCTGCTTCTTATATTCCAATCTCTGCCTTCCTCTACAGTTTTTAACTTCAACTGTTCCCTCCACTAACAAGTTATGCATGTCTCAAAATATGACCTACCGTAAGACTCTTCCACAAACTTCTTTCCTTGCCCTTCATTTCCAAAACTAGTTTGTTTTGTCCTTTTTTAGCATCCTTTTATAGCACTACATTTCAAATGCTTAAATTCTTTCTGGTATTCCTGAAGTCCATGCTTTGCTGCCATAAAGTGATGTTCTCCCTACATAGTTTTAAAAAGTTCTTTCTGACTCCTAGCTCAATATTTGAAACTAAAGGATTTCTCTTTTTCATGAAGGCTCTTCTTGCTAGTGTTATTCTGCTTTTAACATCACTCCTGCTTCGAATATTCGTTGTAATTTTACTTCCTAAGTAGCAAAATTAATTAACTTCTTCTATTGCATCCAAACCTATATTTAATTTCTACCATATTTCATCAGTTTTATCTTGCTTTGGTTTAAATTTAATCCTATATCTCCCTTCAGTATTTTGTTCATGATAATTCAGTAACTTAATAACCTCAACCTGTTCTGCTAACAAGACAATGTCATAAGCAAATTGTATTATACTGATTCTTTTTTCCCCCTTGAACACTTATGCTACATTCAAATCTTTCTTTCACTTTCTTTATTGCTTCTTCTACATACAAGTTGAATATTAATGCGGATAGACTAGAACCTTGTCTCGCACCCTTTTTAACTGATGCATGTGTCTCATGATTTTCTACCTTTATTATAGCTACTTGATTCTTATAAAGATTGTATTCTTCTATCTTGGTATTTTAGACCTGACTTCTTTAAAATTTAGAACTTTATCCATATGTGTTCTGATCTGCAATAGGACCTGTTATATTTCATTTTTACTTTGACTAATATGGTTGTAATTTTTTAGCTTTATTCTAACAAGAACATTATTACTGATGAAAATATTTTTAGTTCTTCTAGAGGTTAATATTATAATTGTAATGGAGCTTATGGGAGCTGGATTCTTGAAACACGCACACAGTTTTAGGAGAAGAGTGTGTCCTAAACTTTCAGCAAGTTACTACATTGTATAAGTTTACAAGATGCAGAATGAAGTTCTCTTGGTTGCTTTCTGCTAAAATTAAGATTCAGCATTAGTGAAAAGTAGATGCCAGTTAAACATTAAAGTATAAGACCTTCTATAATCTCTATGATTTCTTAATTGGTATTTGCCATTTTTGCTATTACATTTAAGAATTTTGTGATAAGTGTTATGTCTCCTAGTTTAAATGTTACAGTTCCTAGATTAACATAAAGTACAAAGATTTTAAAATACATGTAAACCCTTTCAGCGCCAGATGATGAATGGAGTACCATCTGACATCCAGGAATGGTCTGTAACTGGTTGTGTGACGCAGTTGAGGAACTACATTGCTCGTCAGACCACAACTACAGATGAGATTCATTCTTTTATAGTCTATAGGATTGCTTCCTCTGCTTCATTAATAAATAGTCCTAACTGTGTTGTTCAAGCACTTCAGCCATCAGCAACATGTAATGATTTACAAGTTGCAGAGGTATGTACAGTTGCAGATGTATTGTAAAGACATGTTATATTATTCACTCAAGATCTTATGTTTATTTGAAGTTGAAATTCAACATTACAAAATAGGTTTGTTTTAGAAGTTTTGTGTGTTAACAGCTAGCATGGAAATTATAATTTTTGTATAGCTTAAGATGAAAGTTGAGTTTAATGTAGCCCTTCATTTGACTTGGAATTACATTTCAGTAGTTTTAATGAATACTATTTCTTTAAACCATTAACCACTTCTTCATATATAAATCTGTAAGTGGCGATTTGTAATGATCTTTGCAACACTTTTAATAAGCAGTTTCTCCTTGGCTTGTTGTCCTTTACCACCTGATGTATGTTTGACACATTTTGTAAGCTTTGGTTCATATTACTTAACTTTCCTTCTTCTAAGATCCCCCCCACCCCCCTCGAGAGTCCACAATATGTACATAGATATATATGAGGGATGACCAAAAAATAATGTTTCTTAAAAAATAGTATTTATTTATTAATCAAAATAAATAACAAAGGATAGGGAAAATGACTCATGGTTGACGAGTGAAAAACATATAAAATATTTCAATTTAACATCTTATTCGTGTGATAGGGAACGAGTCATATGGTTCGGAGGTGTGCACAAGCCAAAGTTTAAAAAAATAACCAGAGAGGTGAGAGTGGAAGCATTAACGTGATGCAATTTCCACGAGAGTTTCTGGGTGTTTTGAATGGATTGCTTAAGGCAAAAGGTTCATTATTTTCAGGTAGTACTCCTTATTAACAGTATGATTATTTAGCAGGAACACGTGCCCTCAGGAGCCGGGTACAGGTTTGGCGAACCCGCGGTACCAGAGCTGGAAACTTGTGAGTGCTGCAAGTTTCCCCCACCGTAAACACCTACCATGCTTCAACAATCACCATAGGGTGTGACAGTGGAACGTTGTGTGTATAGTAGAGAGGAGATTTTGGCTTCATCACCTGGATCACGAGGATAGAAGAAACCTATATAAAAAACACTTCAGCCTCCAGGTTTGACATGTGCCAAGGAGGTGAATGGGTGATGAGGGCAATCACTCGCTAGCGTGCAACCTCGGGGGCACCTGCGCACCCCTGTTCTATTAGCCTGTGGGATCCGCAATGAAGGTACGCGCCCCCAGACCTTTCCTCCTTACTTAGGGGAATAAAATTCGTACTAATCAATAAAAAAGAAACTTGCATAAAAACAATATCTGCGGTGTGAGTGTGCCGCAGTCAAATACAAACACACTTCAATTCTGAGAAGTGGGTTAGTTTGGGTAGCCCACCAGCTTCTGAAATTAACAGTAACAGAAAGGTTTGTTCGTTTGCAAATGCTTTTGTTGTAATGCAAATATGGGAGGATAGTTCGAGAAAGTTTCGCCATTTAATACCCAAAAAGGCCAAGAGAGTCTCGTAGGGACACTGAAGTCTGTAAAGAAGCTAAGGAATCGGACACTGATGCTGAAAACATCCACCAGGAGGCAGCCTATCCTACTCCTTAACTGTGTGAAGCTCGGGAAGTTCACTGTTACTTGCAAACTCAACAAATCCTGAAATGTTCTAAAGGTGTAGTCACCTGTCATGATATAATAGACATAGGGACCCGAGGAACTCTTTAAGGAGTGGGAAGATCGGATAGTGGTAGAGATAAGTCGGATAACACGAAGGGTTGATCGCAGTAGATGCGGCAAGGGTGTACATGAGCATGGTGTTAGTTGCATGCTCTCACAGGTGTGCATCAACTGCTCTGGGTCACACCCTGCATAGAGTAGGGTGTGTCAAGTTTATTTTTAAGAATGCAAGATACAGGAGTTGAAAATCAAAGAGTGGATTTCTTACGGGGAAGCAAAGAAGTAGGCCAAGTTGCTTGCTGCTCCCGTTTTTGCAGCTAGTTTTGCTCCCATCAGGAAAGAGATTGTTGCTACCAAATTTCCATAGCAGACATGAACACAAGCATGTGCTCATTTCACTTCAAATGCAAAACCCGCTAAGCTCGTAACAGCTAAGACTGCAGACATCAGTAGCAACACTTCTGCAACCTTGACCACACCAGCAGCAGTCACAGATTCCACCAGCAATAGCAGTCAAACTAATAGCACCTCCAATTCCACCACATGCTGCAACAGCTCTAGCAACACCATCTTGCACCGGCATTAATGGAAGCAACCAAAAGATTCGAGGTCCTAAGTTTAGACAGACGGACCAGATCCAGTTTGTGAAGTCCCCCCTCAAAGTCTCCTCCCAGATTACCTGGTGGTAGAGACAAGAAGATGAAGAGGCATAATAGGGAAAAGAATAGGCAGGTGTTGAGATCTCTCAGTCGGAGATGTATGGCTCTTCATCCGAGCCAGAAGAAACTGAAATGCTGGTGGATGAGTCTGGTCCTGCTTCTCAGCAGGCATTGATTGAAGACCCACCCGAATCAGGGAAGGTAAAACTAAACAGGTAGGATGGCTCCCATACTTCAGTGGAACCTTAACGGTATTACAGGTCACAAAAAGTAGTTACAACTGTTAGTACGGTGTGATTCTTTGTCTGTCTCCAAGAGACACATTTCAGACCAATACAACAACCTGTGCTAAGAGGATATGACATTTACCGAAAGCATGATACCAAGGGCGATCGAGCTAAGAGGGAAGTGGCTGTGTTTGTGTGAAACATTGTCCACTCCAAACCTGTTGCTCTCGCCTCTACACTACAGGCAGTAGCTGTCAAAATTCATGGACCAGTACAATTCACAGTATGCCCCTTATATCTATCGCCGGGGTTACCGGTTGATTTCGGTCAACTGGCTGATTTATTGTAGCAAATTTCTCTTCCATTTCTTCTGTTGGGAGTCTTTAACGCGCACAGTGGGTTTTGGGGGTCAACCACCAATTGCCCCATAGGTCGGGAAGTTCATAAATTGTTGGAGCAAGAAGAGGTATGCATCCTTAATACTGGCCATGTGACGCACTTCACTACTTCTACCAGTACATCCTCTGCCATTGATCTTTTCTCCTTCAGTTGTGGATATCGTGCGTTGGAGGTGGATAACGACCTCCTTGGAAGCAACCACTTCCCAATATGGTTGCATGTAGAGTTCGAATGCGGGGGAGGAACTACACTACGAAAATGGAATATCAGCAGAGTTGACTGGCAGCTCTAAAGCCATTGAGTCACTCTTGAACAGTGCCAGGACACTAAAGAGAAGGTGAAACATTTCACAGAAGTGATTCACCGGGCGGCTGATATTTCCATGCCTAACAGCTCTGGAGCGCTACGCAGAATGCCCGTCCCTTGATGGAATGAAAAATGTCGGTCCTCTATCCAGGGTCGCAGGCGGTCCTTGTGTCGGTTTAGGTTGCACCCGACACCTGACAACCTTACAGCTTTCCGAATTACAAGAGCTGAGGCGCGTTGTATTATTAAGGAGGGCAACTGCCTTGTCTGGTGTCTTGAGTCCTGTAAACTACTGAGCCGTTTTCAGTGTGAATTCAGGAAGCTCCACTCCACCACGGATAACCTGATCCTGCTGGAAGTGGAAATACAGGATGCATTCATCCGCAGCCAACACCTTGTTGGGGTGTTTTTGCACGTAGAGAAGGCATACGATACTACCTGGTGGCATGTTATTTTAAAACAATTATATGAATGGGGTTTCAGGGGAAATCTCCACCGTTTTTTTTAAATAATTTTTATCAGGATGTTGCTTCTGGTACCAAGTCGGTAGTGAAGTGTCAGAACATTTTATCCAGGAGTACTGTGTTACTCAAGGGTTAGTTTTAAGTGTGACCATTTTTGCTATTGTGATTAATAGCATTTCAGCTGTTTTAAGGAGGCCCATCCGGTACTGCTTATACGACTTATGTTTTTGTACATCATCTAGCCTGAGAAGTGCTGAGCAGCAGCTGCAGCTCGCGTTGAACAGGCTGGATGAACGGTCAGTACACAGCTTCCATTTCTCTGCTGAGGAAATCCGGTGTGTAATTTTTAACTGTGGTAGAAGTCTTTTAACAGAACACAAGATGTTAAAGCCAGAGCCCTGAGAACACTCAATGTTTTAAAATGTCTGTGTGGCAGGTTGTGGGGCCCTGATCACTCCTGCCTGCTACAATTTTTTAGAGCTCTTGTACTGTCGCAGTAGGAGTATGGTTGCATTTTATACAGTTCAACATGGGACAGTTATCTCTGTATACTGGATAGTGTCCACCATGCAGGAATTCGTCTCACCACAGGTGCATACCGCACCAGTCCGATACCTAGCATTTGTGCTGAGCGTGGCGAGCCACCGCTTTCCATCTGTTTGCTTCTCCTCATGGTGCGACACTATATACATATTGCCATAACTCCTGGCAGTCCCGTGTATGACGTAGTTATTCATCATAACTGTGAATAGCTTTACACCAACTGACAAAGAGCAACAAAACATTTCAGCTACCGTACAAAGACTATTTTAGAGGAATATGGGTTTCAGGTGCCCTCTTTTCATCAGCAGGGTTGGAATAAATCTCCTCCCTGGAATTTAAAGAGACCCAGAACAATTTTAGAACAGTCAGGGTACAAGCTCTGTACTGCTGACAATGTTTTTATCAGAATTTTTTAAAGATGTCTTTAACCAGTCTCATGATTTCATCCCGGTATATACGAATGGGTCTAAGCAGGCTAAGGGGGTAGGTTGCTCATAGTGTTCCCTCGAGCGACTTACAGATTCAATCTGGATAGTATACTGTATACTGCAGAGTGTTGTGCTTTGTTAAATTCACTCCAGCATATGAAAGTAAGTTGTGGCATGGAGTACATCATATGCTGCGATTCCCTCAGCTGCATTCAGGCCTTGAGAAGTGTGTACCCAGCAGATTGTCTTGTCCAGGATATACAGGACACCTTTTGATCTCTCCGATCTTTTCTGCTGGGTACACGGTCATATGGGAATTTGAGAACAAGGTAGCTGATGAAGCTGCCAACTTAACCTGTGACAAGGTCAGAATTGACTTTGATCTGGTCCCAAAGTCTGACCTTGCCTTGACGGTGAAAAGATCTGTTTTTGACCTGAGGCAGTGGCTGAAGGCAGAGCATAATAAGCTCTGGCTGGTCAAACCGACCGTTCAGCCGTGGAGCAGCTCCTTCCTGCAGGCAAGGAGGGATGAGGTTCTCCTTACTCACCTACTGTCCTCTGATGCATAGCTTTCTTCTCCACTGGTAGGACCCACCCGAATGTGATGCCTGTGGCATACCTTTGACGGTGTGCCACATTTTAATTGATTGTGTTCTGTTTTTAGACTTAAGGGAAGACGTTGGCCTGGCCAATAATCTGTCCCTTATTTTAAATAATGAGACCAGCAATATGGCCTGTGTTTTAAAATTTATATACTTGCCAGGTCTAGTGCCTAAGATTTTAGGCACATCAGCTTAATTTTAAGGTGGTTCCTTTAGAGTTACTAGTCCATGTGCGCTGTTGTTATTTTTTATACTGTGACAATTCCTGTCTCACTGGCCATTATACAGCCAGTAAGACATGTAGTATTTTAAATTCCATTGTTGACCTGTTTGGCCCCTTTACAGTTATCGAGATACTGTAAAGTCTTAGGTCCTGGTGGCCTCTTTACACCCACTTCCTTTTTTTTATGATTTAGTTTATGTAGCTGTGTACATGGCCGACTCCTTTACAGTCAACCATGCATTCATTAATTTAGTATATTTTTAAGCCACAGTATTAGCTGGTTATTGTTAGGACGCTAATGACCTTGTTTTCAATGCGCCCTAAAGCAACAACAACAATAACCGGAACTCATAATGCCCAACACCACTGAAATCGAAATAGTGTGGAAAACCTTCAAATTTGATGGAACTAGTCAAATAATTTTTGGTCTTGACTCTTCAGGCAGCCTCCATTCGGATGATTGGGCCTTTCTTTAGATGTCTTACTCATTTACCCATGTTTCGTCACCTGTTATGACTACTTTAAGAAGTCCTGCAGTGTTGTTGATTTCATTCAACAATTCCTGAGCGATGTCTATACAACGTTTTCTGGTTGCAATTCATCAATTTTGGAACAAACTTAGCTGACATGGCTAAAAGATACAAAAAAATTTTCTTGCATGAGCCAAATTGTATTCAGACATCATCATCAACCTCTCTGAAAGTGATAAGATGATTTTCCTGAATCATTTTTTTCACTTGTTCATTCTGTCATTTGTTGTTGTGCTAGGGTGTCCATGGCAGTCATCACCTTCAGCGTCTTCACGGCCCTCTTTGAAATGTCTGTACCACTCGTAAACTCTTAGTTCACTTACAGTAGCTACACCACTCGATAAACTCTGTTTTTACACAGTAGTTTCGGCAAAAGCTGTTCTTAACATTTCAGATCACCGAAACGTGCTTAACGTCGACTTTCGAAAATAAAATAAACATTCTAAATGGCTGCCAATTACAGTGTACTTTGAGAACATAGGTACCAACAAAATCTATTATTTATTTATTTACTTATTTACGGACTTTGGAGTCCATTTGTATAACTTTACAAATTCACAATGGTTGGTGTACACTGCTTAAATACCGTACAAAACAATTATATAAAGAAAATGGCTTATAGTCTACTTTTACTAGAATAATAAACTTTTACAACTACTAAGTACAAAAATTTCTGATTAAAATTTACTGTTAATTGTTCGTTCACAAGAACGTAACACTCTGACTTGGTTTGATATAATCTTCCAATTATAAACCTACTATGACAGTTAGCAAGCTTGCGCATTCTTGCTAGGTGATTATTTTCTGTATGCAAGTACTTATATTTCTTTAGGGAAAATGTTGTTGTTTGACGAGTAATTCTTTGGGGAAGAATTCTGAACAATCAATATTACCATTGCACAAATTTAATAAAAATTTAAAATCATTAAGTTCACAAAATGATTGCAGAGAGGGTATTCTTAAGATGGATGCAATGTGGGTGTATGTATGACCAAGAAATGGGTCTGGAAAACCCATTCTAAATGTCATATACCTAAAAAAAATTTATGCTGAACAGTTTCTATTCTTTTAATTTGAGATAACATGTACAGTGACCAAATTACTGATGAATTTGCTAATGTTGATCTTACAATGGATAGATATATTATCCCAAGTGCTTCAGTGGAATGGATTTCCCATGTCCTCATAACAAAACCTAGTTTTTGTAAGAATTTGGTTACAATAGTGTCAACATGTTCATCGAAATTCATTTTACTGTCGAATATTACTCCCGAATCATTAACTGAGTACACCTGCTCCAACTCGATACCTCTTATTGAGTATTTAGATAAAATTTTCTTACTTGCTCGTGTAAATGAAATACTTTTGCATTTTAATGGATTTAAATGTAAGTTGTCATCTGTACACCAATTATTGAGGGCAGTGCAACAATTCTGAAGATTGCATATGTCTTTAATTGATTTAATACTTTTAAATAATTTTATGTCATCAGCAAAAAAAAAAAACTTAACGTTATTCAATATTATACATATGTATTTTATAAATATGATAAACAAAAGTGGTCCAAGATGGGAACCCTGTGGGACACCAGATAGTACTAATATTTCGATTGAAGTAAATGCTTTATATTTGACTATCTGAACCCTGTTAGTTAAGTAACTTTCTAGCCACTTGAGAAGGGATCCAACTATCCCAAAAGATTTTAGAACCAGTAGTTATGAAGTCAGTATAGATACTATTAACTTGAGCTCCATTTTCTAGCGAGGATAAAATATATTGAGAGTAACACATTAAGTTCGATTGGACATTTCTTCCTTCCATTAATCCATACTGGTTTGGTGATAAGTAAGGAGACATTGTAATCTTTAATTTTTTGGTAACAATGGATTCCAGGAGTTTTGGTATTACGTTTAAATTAGAAATAGGTCTGTAGTTTCTAATATCACTTCTGGGGCCTGATTTGTGTACTGGATTGATAAATGCTGTTTTCCATTCCTTTGGGACTATACCTTCACTAAGAGATCTATCAAATAATAATTTTAATATCGCGGTAATTATATATTTGCATTTCTTAAGCAAAATTGGTGGAATACCATCAGGACCTGCACTTGTATTGTCATCAAGTTTTTCAATTTCTGAGAAAATTTCTGAATTAGAAATATTAATTGAATTTATAGTGAAATTTTTTTGTTTGTCTAAATTTATTTTAGTGTTATGAGAGGGTTTATAAAATGATTTAAAATATTCCACAAAAGCATTTACTATACTTTTCCCTCCAGTTAGAGGCTGCGAATCTTTAAACATAACATCGGGTAAATCTCTACTACATCTTTTGGAGTTAACATACTTCCAAAAATTTTGAGGATTTTTTTTGTTATTGAATTCCCTATTTCCATACAGAAGGCATTAAAGTCTCTTTTGGATAAGTTCTTGCATTTATTTCTCAGATTAGAAAATTTAAAGTAATTTTGTCCTGTTTTATTATTATTTGAAAATTGTGTTTACAAAGCTGGCTAAATTGAAAAATTCCTGTTATCCTTTGATCGGGCCCTCATATACTGTTTTGTTCATCAGAGCTTTATACTTCCTTATATTAACTGATGGTTCTCTAATTTATTTTACAAGTTTTTACACTTTTTCGCAGGTGTTTGTTCTAATTTGTTAAAACTTTTAACTGCGATTTATTATTCCGTTTAAGATATTAAGAATGTTTAATGCTAATAGTTTGAGTTTAATATTAATGTCTCCTATTCCCTCAAGCCTATGGAAACAGATTCAGATATTCCAGTACTGGAAAACGCAGTTACTCTGGAAAAAGAAACTGGAGCAGAACACGATCTAGATGACACAATTGCTCCAACAAATCTCATAATGGATAACGATAATTTGCCAGATGTTGTGTTGGGCTCTGAACAATGGCACAATGTGTTGCCATCTGTAAGTAGATTCTGTCAGACTTTTGTATAGATCCAACTGTGGAATCCTTCTTTTTTTAAAAAAAATTATATATATATTTTTTTAGGATTGGGTGCCAATAATAACAAGAGATACACAACGCCAAAGGAAACAGAATTGTCAGTCATCATTTAGCGATGCATACCTTGCAGGTATGCCTTCAAAAAGGCGTAAAATTGTTGCTTCTTCAAAACCGCAAGGGACTACAAATCAGATAATAACAGGTACCTAATTATTTTACAAAAAACATTTGTTTTCACACATGCAGTTTTGTTGGGAATTGGATAATTGATTTTTGGTGCAGATGACTGCAATTTGGCAAAACATACCTTAAAGAATTATACATAATGGAGTACATTTTATCATTTATGGAATTGTGTTCCATGAAGTAAAAGAGAAGGTTTGTATATGTTTGAACCCCACAGCTGAATTATCTTGGCCAAATCAGAATCGTGAGTGATCGACATACCATACTTGCCATTGGATTGTATTCTACTATGCAAGCCCAGACACACTGTTCATAGAAAAAAAAAAAGATTCTTCACCTCTTGCCAGACCTCAAGTGTCCATTTATTTAATTTACGAGGTGAGCTAAAAAAATAATGGGCATTTTCATTTTTTTGGAAATAATTTTATCTATTTGCCTGCATCGATATTATGCCCTTCAAAATAGTCTAGTCCTCCTTGTATGATATGCACTTATCCCAGCACTTCTTCCAATCACCAAAACACTTCTGGAACCCAATCTTTGGGATAGCTTTGAGCTCTTTCAGCAATGCACCTTTAATCTCATCTATGTTTGTAAAACTACGGCCCTTGGAGGTTCGCTTTATTTTTGGTAACTGAAAAAAGTCTTACAGGGCCATGTCTGGCAAATATGGAGGCTGGGGAATCATTGCAGTGTTGTTTTTTTGCCAAAAATTCATGAACAAGCAACGATATGTGAGCAGGTGCTATATTGTGATGCAAAAGCCATGAATTGTTTTGCCACAAATCTGGGAATTTTCTTCGGATTGCTTCATTCAAACATTTTTGAACTTGAAGATAGTATTCCTTACTGATCGTTTGACCTTGTTTCAGGAACCCGTGATGCTTTACGCCATTAATACAGATGAACACAACGAGCATAACCTTCATATTTGACTGAGCTTGTTTTTTACGGTCTTGGTGATACAGAATGCCTCCACTAGATGAGTGATCCTTAGTTTCAACATAATACCTATAAACACATTTCATCCCCTGTTATGACACGTTTCAGTAATTCTGCAATTGTTGATAACCTCATATAGTGATTCCTGAGCTACTTCCATTCGCCGCTGTTTTTGTTCGAAACTCAACACTTCTGGAACGAATTTTGCTGCAACACATTTCATACCAAAAACAGATGAAAGATTTCATGGCATGAGCCAATTGATATGCCAACATCATAAGCAACTTCTTTTAGTGCGATTCGGCGATTGTTCATGATCATTTATTTCAGGTTTTCATCAGTTATTGATGTGCTAGAATGACCTGTATGCTCGTCATTTTCACTACCTTCACATTCTTCTTGGAAATACTTATACCATTCATAAACCTTTGTTTCACTTATAGTAGATTGATAAAAAGCAATATTTAACATTTTAAAAACTTTTTGCACTTAATTTCATTTTTATAGCAAAATTTAAATAAATTCTATGATCCATGATTTATACAAATGGAAAAATTGCCAACTGTATCAAAAAACATGTCCTGATCCATGATTTATAGAAATAGAAAAATTGCCAACTGTATCAAAACACGTGTTATCCTGAAAAGACTAAACATCTAATATATCTCAAAATGTATTGATACTTTTAAGACATGTTTGCCAACACAACAATGAAAAAAATAGTGCCAATACATATGTATTTTTAAATCTGTCTCGCTAGACGGTGCTTGTTGTTTCCTTGCAATCATATTGCCACCTTGTCATTCTTCTGCTTCATTGTGTGAGTGGAAACTTTCTTGGCGTATTGATGCAGTAAAACCCTCTTGGGTGTCCAGCCAGTTGGTGTTGTCTTCATCAGGTGTCAGGTCTGTTCTAGGTGTCACAAGCTGACTGTCACCACCTAGAATCACCGCGTAGATCCAGTATTTCTTTTTCTGTGTTTTCGATTTTCCTTTTTTTATCTTTGTGTTTTCAGCTGTCTCCCATTCACGTTTTACCCCCGTTTCAGTGGTGGCTTATAATTTCTTACTATGTAAAACAATGGTTGTTACTCCTGCAATTAATCTGTGCTCCCACCATTCTAATATACATTTTTTAGGTGTGTTTCACTTGTTTTTACTGCATAACTTTTAATTATAATAATGTATCCTGTATCTAAAGAATTTTTCCTGACTGTTTTTCTTGCCTCTCTCTCTCTCTCTCTCTCTCTCTCTCTCTCTCTCTCCGCTTGTGGTTTTCTGACAAAGTTGTCTATTTTCAAATGTATTCTTAATTCTTAACAATATTGGAAGAATTGGCGACCATCCCAACTGTTTATTGGTGTAGTAAGCTCACTTTCATCTGCCCATGTTTCAGACTTGATTGTTGGCATGCACCCTGTAATACTCCTCTATATTATTAATTTGTATTACTAATTAAAGTCCACAGGTTTTTAGATGGTTTGGCCCTTAAATACCGCCATTCAACCCACGTACGCGGACAGAGGAGCTACTTAGTTCCATTCAAAGGTTCTTACTATCCAAATAAGACGTCTTAACTTCTTACAATAAATAATTTGCTATTTTATTGATTAAAGCTTGATTACTGCTCTTAACAACTTTATTTTTACACGAGGCACAAAATTACAATTGAAAATACACTCGTTCCGTATATTAAGAAACAATTACTGATTCATCTGGCATAATACAAAATATTAGATCGCCGCCATAACTTTGGCGCACGACCTCTTACACCTGTTCACGGCCAGAGATACTCCACACCTCTGCACACACTCTAAACCATAGATGTTAGCATCACTTATACTACCTTTTCTTACATGCTTAGTATCGTCTGTGATTTCCGTGAGCATAAATACAATTGCTTACAATGCATATTCATACATTTATTTTAATATTATAATATATATACATCTAAATATATATTTGGGGATAGTGGATATGCTACAACCCACATCTTAGGATTAATCTGATTCAACGCTTGCCAGGCCTAGCAGCAGCTCAGACATCATTAGACACCCTCAGAACACAAAAAGCAGAGTGTTGCTGAAGAACAACCTCAATAACAGTTATCTACGCATCACTTAGTTGGAAACCACAATCCTTGTTAATCAGATCAGACGCGAGACGAATTTCTAATGCTTCTGTAAAGACGCTGTCCCAGAAGCCTCTCGTATGTGTCAGTACCTTGCTTGATTCGAAATCTACTTTCTGCATTCACATGGAATTCTATAAATTCCCAGTGTACGAAGAGCAAGGTCGTACTTTGGAGAGTCCAAAATGTTCCTTAGTTTTGGTGGTGATAGGAAAATGGTCTTAATGCCATTTCTTACTAGAACCCTTCCAACCCTCAATGTTATGGCGCCAGATTATGGCAAGAAGGCTAAGTTATTGTATGGAACATTATTGTGGTTACTTGGCCTGTCTTTTTCTTCCCAGAGTGCCAGTTTTATCTAATGTCCACTGTACCAATTCTGTCTGAAGGTATGATGTAGATGTTCTAACTCACCAGGTAGACTGTCCTCATCACATATTGCCTGTACTCTGTGGATTAGAATAGTGAGTACTGTCTTGCACTGTGTTGGATGGTGATGAATGCACATGTTTAGGTACAGGTACGTGTATGTTAGCTTTCTGTACACGAAAGTAAGAAACTATAGAAAAAAGTTAAACAAAAATCTGTATTTACCATGTAAATCATATTTTCAAAAAGCATTAGAATGTAACACTTTACTCTCACTGGCATGCTGACCAATCCAAACAACAAAAGTTCACTGATTTGGCTTTTTGTTTTTTGACCAAACGGCATGAGAAAGTATTGTCTGCACGGGTTGAGTTCCACAGTACATTATCATATAGTTAAATAATTTGGTGGTAAACATCGTGATACTGTTATGTGCAATCGGACAGGGAAGGGCTAACCTTATCAAGTATTGACTTTGTACTTGGTCAAATGGAGTCCTTACTCTTTATGCACATTTCCTTTACTTGTGGGAGCTTTTTTTTCAGTTTGTCACACCTTGCTGAAATTTCAATATTTTGTCAAATTTTGAAACAGCTGGCAGAACTATTTATCTATCTCTAAAGAACCGTAACATGAGAAGGTTGGTTTAAATTGTTATTTCTGCAATATCATATATAGAAATTAAAAAAGTAGTAGTCCTATCCAATAGCATTGTGAGAAATCTGATACGACATCCATCATTAATAGAGGTTTTGCTTTCTGTAACAACTTATTGCTACCATTTAACTTGGAAACCTCGTATTCATTCTCAAATCTTATTTAAGTATTCTGTATGCTTGAATCTTCAAGAGATAGTATCAAAAATGTTCTAAAAATTGATTCTGCAGTTCTGTATGAAATACTTTGATCTTGTAATGAGAAAATGGGGTAAGATTTGTTTCATATGATTTATTTTTCCAAAATTAGTTTTGGTTAAGTACAAAGAGGAGTTAATTATTCTGGTATACATCTGTTTAATAAACTTCCCAAGGGTATAAAACAATTTGCAGAAAATAAAATATATTTAAAGAAAAACTGAGAGATTATCTTATTGGCAACTCCTTCTACTCCATTCAAGAGTTTGAACAAAACAATTAATTGTATTCAATATGACTTTTGCAAATCACAGTTGTAAAAATTTATGTTTATTTTATTGTCTTTATTTTTTCTTTGTAACATATAATTGTTTTTTACCATGAGACCAAGAGACACATTTCAGACCAACCTGTGCTAAGAGGCTATGATGTTTACCGAAAGGATGATACCAAGGGTGATAAAGCGAAGGGGGGAGTGGCTGTGTTTGTACAGAACACTGTTCACTCTGAACCTGTTGCTCTTAGCTCTAACCTACAGGCAGTGGCTGCCAAAATTCATGGACCGGTACAAATGACAGTATGCTCATTATATCTACCGCCAGGGTCACCAGTTGATTTTGGTCAACTGGCTGATTTATTGCGGGAAATTTCTCGGCCTTTTCTCCTTCTAGGAGACCTTAACGTGCACAGTGCGCTATGGGGTTCGACCACCAATTGCCCCAGAGGTTGGGAAATCTGTAGTTTATGGGAGGGAGAGGATGTATGCATCCTTAATACCGGCCAAATGACGCACTTCACTACTGCTACCAGTACGTACACTGCCATTGATCTCTCTTTGCTCTCCTTCACTAGCGGACTCCAAGCACTGGGAAGTTGATCGTGATTTTCATGGAAGCGACCACTTCCCGATATGGCTGCACGTGGAGCTCGAACAGGGAGGAAGAACTAACCATCACAAATGGAATGTCAGCAGAGCTGATTGGCAGCTCTATCACTGTTCAGTTACTCTTCACCAGTGTGAGAGCATTGATGAAAAGGTGAAGCACTTCACCGAAGTGATTCACTGGGCAGCTGATATTTCCATGCCTAGCAACTCAGGAGCGCTGCAAAGAACGCCTGTCCCTTGGTGGAGCGATGAATGTCGTTCCGCCATTCAGGGCCGCAGACGGGCCTTGTGCCGTTTCGGGTTACACCTGACAACCTCGCGGCGTTCAGAGTTGCTAGAGCTAAGGCGCGTCAAGTGATCAAGGAGAGCAAGAGAAGATCATGGCAGACCTTTGTGAGCACCATTAACCATTCCACTTCATCTACAAAAGTATGGGAGTCAATCCGCCGTATATGGGGAAGGTACTTTCAATCGCCAGTATCTGGATTACTGGATCAGGGGCGTGTGTTCACTGACGAATGAAGCACTGCGTCGCTGATGGCAGAGTCATTCGCTCCTGTCACTTCATCTGCCAGGCTGGAACCTCAGTTTCAGCAACGAAGAACTGCTGCCGAAAGACATACTCTAAGCTTCAACTCGTCGGATTTTTAGGCGTACAATTCCCCTTTTACATTTTAGGAGTTGGAGTCCGCCCTAAACGGCACCAAGGACACAGCACCAGTACCTGACTTGATCCAGTACCAGATGCTGAGGCATCTTAGCAAAGGTGCTAAAGAGTACCTTCTTGGTATTTTTAACGATATATTGACTGGAGGACACTTCCCTGACGCGTGGAAAGAAGCAACGCTAATACCCATTTTAAAACAAAGGAAATACAAAATGTTGCCAGGTAGTTACCGTAGCATCGCCTTAACAAGCTGCGTCGGGAAGACACTAGAGCGGATGGTAAACCGTCGCCTTGTCTGGTGTCTCGAATCCCGAAACTATTGAGTCGCTTTCAGTGTGGATTTAGGAAGTTCCGTTCCACCTTGGACAACCTGATCCTGCTGGAAACGGCGATACAGGACGCCTTTATTCACAACCAACATCTTGTTGGCGTGCTTTTTTTATATCGACAAGGCCTACGATACTACCTGGTGGTATGGTATTTTAAAACAACTCCATGAATGGGGTTTCAGGGGAAATCTACCCCTTTCATACAGTCATTTTTATCTCAGCGTTGCTTCCGGTACCGAGTCGGTACGGAAGTGTCAGATGTTTTTATTCAGGAAAATGGTGTTCCTCAGGAATCAATTTTAAGTGTGATCCTTTTTGCCATTGCAATTAACAGCATCTCAACTGTAATAAGGATTCCGGTATGGTACTCCTTATATGCTGATGATGTTTTATGCATCTAGCCTGAGAAGTGCTGAGTGGCAGTTGCAGCTTGTGCTGAACAGGCTGGATGAGTGGTCAGTGCATACGGGTTTTAGATTTTCTGCTGAGAAAACCCAGTGCATACTTTTTACTCTATCTCATAGCCTTTTACCAGAACCTCGTCTTACCCTGAGGAACACCATTTTGAATTTTAGTAATAGTATTCGCTTTCTTGATTGTAGGTTAAGTTGGCTACCAGATTTAAAAGATGTGAAAGCCAGAGCCCTAAAAGTCCTCAATATTTTAAAGTGCCTCTGTGGCAGGTCATGGGGTGCTGACCGCTCCTGCCTGCTACAATTCTATAGAGCCTTTGTGCGGTCGCGGCTTGAATACGGTTGTATAGTATACGGTTCGGCACGGGACAGATATCTGAACATTTTAGATAGTGTCCACCATGCAGGAATCTGGCTCGCTACCACACCAGTCCGATTATCCGCATCTGTGCTGAGTCAGGCGAGCCGCCGCTTTCCATCCGCCGGCACCTCCTCATGGTGCGACACTACTTGCACATTGCCACAACTCCAGCTAGTCCCGTGTATGATTTAGTAATTCGCCCAAACTATGAATGACTGTATACCAACCGCTTGAGAGCAACCAAACCATTAAGCTTCCGCACAAAGGTTATTCTGGAGGAATATGGGTTTAAGGTGCCCCCTTTTTATCACCAGGGTTGGAGTAAATCTCCTCCCTGGCTTTTAAAGAGGCCCAGAACGATTTTAGACCTGTCACGGTACAGCAAGCTGTTTACCATTGACAGTGTTTTTATTAAAAATTTTAATGATGTTACGAACCAGCATCACGATTTCACCCCGGTATATACGGATGGGTCTATGCAGGCTAATGGAGTAGGCTGCTCCGTAGTGTCCCCCGAGCGACATTTACTTTCAAGCTGAACAGCATGTGCAGCGTATACACTGCAGAGTGCTACGCCTTGTTAAAGTCGCTCCAGCATATGAAAGTAAGTCATGGCAAAAAGTACATCAGATGCCCTGATTCCCTCAGCTGATTTCAGGCGTTAGGAAACATGTATCCAGCAGACCATCTAGTCTAGGACATCCAGGACGCCCTTTTTTTCCTCCAATCTTCTGGAAAGGAGGTCGTATTCTGCTGGGTACCTGGTCACGTGGGAATCGGGGAACAAGGCAGCTGATGAAGCTGCCAAGTTAGCCTCAATAAGGTCAGAGTTGACTTTGATCCGGTCCCAATGTCCGACCTTGACTCGGCGGCGAAAAAGATTTGTTTCTGACGTTTGGCAGAGGCAGTGGCTGGTCAAACCAACTGTTCAGCTGTGGAGCAGCTCCATCCAGCGGGCGAGGAGGGATGAGGTTCTCCTTACTCGCTTCCATATAGGACACTGTCCTCTGAAACACAGCTTTCTTTTCTGCCGGGAGAACCCACCGGAATGTGACGCTTGTGGCGTACCTGACGATGTGCCACATTTTAGTTGATTGTGCTTGGTTTTAAGACTTGAAAACAGACGTTGGCCTGGCCAATGATCTGTCTCTTATTTTAAACAATGAGACCAGCAGCGTGGCGAGTGTTTTTAAAATTTTGTGTATTGGCCGGTCTAGTGCCTAAAATTTTAGGCAGATCAGCCTAGTTTTAAGATGGATGGGTTGCCTCTCTACAGCCTCCCATCCATGTGCATTGTTTTTATTTTTTATAATTCCTGTCTCGCTGGCCATTATACAGCCAGCGAGACATGTAGGGTTTTTAATTCTCATGTGAACCTGCTTGGCCCCTTTGCAGCCATCCTGGTATTGTACAGTCTAAAGTACCGGTAGCCCTTTTAAAGCCACGTCTGATTTTATAATTTATTTTATTTGCTGTGTGTATGGCCGACCCCTTTACAGTCGACCATGCAGACAGTATTTTAGTATACTTTTTAGCCACAGCATTAACTGGTCATTGTTAGGGCGTTAATGACCTCGTTGTTGATGCGTCCTAAAGCCACAAAAACAACAACAAAAACTGGCTGAAAAATGACCTTTGCAATATGGCGGCCGTAGAAGCAAAGTAAATACTGAATACACGTGGAACTACATCCAGTCACATGAACTATGGCATCAGCATAATGACAATTATTAAAGTAACACAATTTAAATGTATACTAAAAGGCTCGTAACTTATGCTGTACAATGGAAATTCCAGAATTCATTCAACTCTTAACACAGCTTACATTAATATCGCACGTCAGCTTTACATCGTGATACTGTGATTGTGTCAGTGCGCGTGTTTTAGTCCAGCTGAAATTCGTACTGAAGGTATATAATCAAATTGTGATTATTTATGCTAAGCTAATAAAGAATCATAATATAGAAGATGTTGCCTCTACTCGAAATTAGTTCCGATATGTTTAATGTGTTACAGGTTTGCCCGTATCATTTGGTTTTGTAGTGGGAATATTAGCGGAGATAACGGCTAGGTTGAATGTTGCATGGATCAGAATGTTCTTGTTATAGCTGGAGGAAGCAGGATTTAGTTATTACTAATAATAAATAAGCTGCTTTCAAAAGTGCCGTATTAGTGACTACGTGTATCACATTGTAAACTACTCCTAATATGGTTTCTTGAAGCGAAAAGTTTCTACCTTAGACCATTGAACACATTTGTTTCTTGTGAAGGATTTAATAGTTATTTGCAGAATACTGAACAGTAATCAAAAAGCACTGTTTTGTTCATCATAGGCTACTATTCAAACTGAGTACTACAAAAATTTTGGACAAAAAACAAAAAGGGTTAGTTATCTTTGGTTAAGTTTTAAATTTTGGTAAAAATAATTTGCAATGTTACAGAGAATGTATAGTAGGTGGGAGGAAAAGACACAGGGTGTAATAGATTGAACTGAGGTGGAATCGAAACTCTTACATATTTGCCATGAACATACAAAAACATTTTGCACATGACCATTTTTTCGGTTTTAGCTAACTGACTTTTGTGCTGCATAATCTTAGTAGTGTACAAATGTTTTCTTTCAAGATTTGATTTTTCACTTATATTACGAACAGAATTACACTATGATTCTTGAGGTGTTATATCATTTCAAGTACGCGACTGAAACGTCTCTTCGTGAACTTACTGACAGTATGATTTAAAAAAATTAAGGTTAAATACAGATTTATATTTCCTGCTTCCTAACTATTAGTTTTGTCATCAGTCTTAGTGCTTTTAAACTAAACACACACATCCATATATCAAAAGGTTTAAAATTTCAATAACAGTAATGTAAAATATTGTCCATTTAGATTTACTTTCTTCTAAGCAAGGTATAAAGTTATTTTAAAATTTTTCGTGTGTTTTTTAAGGCGGTTTTTATGTTTTTTAAAACAATTATTTTATTTTACAAATGTTTGGTTATTGTAGTTTTATACAAAACTACAAACTAGATGACGCGTTTTAAAATTTCACTAATGCGATAAATAGTAAGGTTGGTGGTTAGTAATAGCACGTTGGAAGAACTGCCTCATTTGTATCAATTGTTTGTTTGGTGTAATAGGTAGGTAACAAAAGTCAACGTCCGTGAACCAGGTTATTAATACCTCTGGTGCTGCTGTTGCTATCTATGGCTTGACTCTGTACTATGTCACATGTGCGACTTTCGAAGTTATTACTTTTGTCCTCCAGAGGTCAAATTCTGACACTTTTCATTTTTCATTTTTAATTTATAATGTTGCCTGAGTGGAGACATAATCTTTCAAATGATAACTCATTTATCGATTTCGGTTAGGTATCAAGGAAGATAAATGCCGTGTGACAAAAAAAATGCAGTATGGAAATTGATACTTTTGCCTTTTTAAATGATAAATTCTGAAAAATTCCTTTCTTAAAATATGATGCGACGAAAGTGGATACCTTAGTATCTAAAATAATACCTGATTTCTCAATTTCGGTTAGATATCAAAGGAGATAAATGGCTCGTGAAACAAAACTGCATTGTAGAAATATTGATACTATTGCCCTTTAAGGGTCAAATTCCGAAAAATTCCTTTTTTAAGATATGATGTCACCAAAGTGGAGAACTAAATATGATACTTCAATTATCGATTTCGGTTAGGAATACAAATGGTTTGTGGTACAAAAAATAACAGCGTTTTAGAAATATTGACATATTTGTCCTTAAAGGGTCAAATTTGAAAAAATTATGTTCTCAAAATATGATTTCTTAAGCTTTAAGCTTAAGTTTTAAAATGATACCTCATTTATTGATTTCGTTTTGGTATGATGAGAGATAATGGCTTGTGAGAGAGAAAAAAAACACCTTATAGAAATAATATATATGATGATGTGATGTAGAGATCAAAATAAAATTTGGGATTAATTCCTAAAAGACTAAGTATTTTTGCTTTAGTTAGTTGATTATATTTTCAGTATACATTTTACTGAAGTATAGTTATTAAAATGTCATAACAACCTGTGTTTGCTGTATGATCCAATAAGTAAAAATTTGGTAATGTTTTACAGATATTGTCAGGTGTGATCAAAATAAAATAAGGTATTAAAATTACACAAGTTAAGGAGCCTCCATACACTATGTGACTACATTTTAGCCTTTTTTGAATCTCCCTCATATAACCTGACGTGGCTTTTGCCTCCCCCCTTCTGAACCCTACACGTGTGGAAGGTAGCTTTTTCCCTGTTAGTTGCAGAAGATATTTTGTGCCATTTTCTCTTAACAGACTATCATTGAAGTATTGCTTTTGTAATGAACATTACCGATAGTTGCAATATCTTTATTTTTAGAGCTTTATCAATCCTTGTTTCAGAATGCAGCTTCTTTAAGCCAGATGAGCTATATTTTGCAATTTAATGTTACATGATTTGCAATATGTACTTTTCTGTAATTTTAAATATAAATATTCTGAAGGAAATGGTGACCTTAGCCACTCCTGCAAATGATTAATCATTAGAGTTTGCTCTTTATCAGATTCAGCCAGGGATCCTTTTCTTCTTGAGGTCATACTAAAACCATTCTTCTAATCTCGTTTTTCATTATTAGCTGATACAATAGAACTACACATGCCGTGAGAAGCTGTATTTTTTAATTTTTAGTCCTGATTTCAATGTTTCCATAGCTCATTCACAATGTTTTACATATTGAAAACTTGATAGATAAACATTTCCGATATGATACGTAAAGTTTATCATACACCACCAGCACCATTTTCACCTCGCATTGAATTTTAATATCATTTCAGAGAGAACTTTAATGAAAGATGTACTGAAGTTCACTTGATAGAACAAAAGTAGAATTGTTTTATCAGTGAGCAGTGTGGTGACACACGGATGATCTGAATCAAAACAGCTTTTTTTCCAAAACAATACAGACATTGGCATGGGAAATCACATGTGACATTTTTAAGCAAATTTGAATTTACCATGTGCCTAGTGTTGCAAACTGAAAAAAAAGTTTTTTTTTCAGCTTTATATAAAAAAAAAAACCTAGCACCCTTGTTTTTTTTATAAATTCCGTTTTTTAGAAAATATATTTAATAAATTATAGTTTTATTTACGGAACTTACAGTTTACATGTCTTACATAATGATTCATAAATGTATCTATATAGGTAACATAATTTTATTCATCCTCTATGGCAGTACCACATTCACTAGTATCAGCACTACCAACCCTAGTTCGGTTGGTGTCAGAATTTTCTGTTTCTTCCTCTGTCTCCTCTAGATCCATAATTTCAGAAATTGTTACATTTTTTTTTTTTACTGGTTGTTCTTGCATTGTACACAAAAGATTTTGCGATTGCAATTTTAAATTTTGAGCAAAGTACACACTGTGCATAAAGGCTGCGCCGATAGTTCTGTATTACGGTCTTTTAAGTTTGAATTTAAATCTATTATCATAAAAAAATAGGAGCTTTATTTCTATTTCAATCATTGGTTTACGCTAGGTTGCAAGGAAATGATTCATAGTTACTGACAATTTAATGACTCTGTATCACTATACGCTTAGCGTTTTACAAGTATACGAACATGTAAAGCACAACAAGTAATAAAAAGAGGCAAAAAACTGTAGATAAATTTAAAATTCCTAATTTTTTGAAAAGATCCGTAGGTTTTCAGATAAATTCGTAGGACTGGCAGCACTAGCAGGGGCGTAGCTACTATGGGGCTAGGCGGTGCAGTGCACCAGGGCCCTCGCACTCAGGGGGCCCCAAGCATAACTCAAGGGGCCCCTATGCGCACCTCTAGGGGCCCTCAAGTGCAATTTAGAGGGCCCACAAACATTCACAGCAAACTGGCGAACTCTTTTTTTTTTAGCTCTACCGTCGTCTAAGGGGCCCCTGAGAACACAGGAGCCCCTCACTAAGGGCCCTCGCTACTCAGGGGGGCCCCAACCACTGCTCAGGGGCCCCTAAAGAACAATTCAAGGGCCCCCATCCTCAGTTCAGGGGGCCCCTACCAGCACACAAAGCAAGAAAAAAAGGTCCCCCGTCTGGCCTGAAGGCCCAAAATAAATTTTTTGCACCGGGGCCCTTGTTGACCTAGCTACGCCACTGAGCACTAGTTCAAATAGCGAGTATCAATCCAAACAACGGGGATTCCTTCTTGCACAACCTAGCCTCTTCGGCAAATCCCCTTCATAAAATAAAATTTCAGTCAATGTTGCCAAATTTTTGTAATTTTCTTTTCTACAGAACCAGAAGAATATAGTAGATTTAAAAATTAAGATAAGTACTTAGTATAACCTCTAAAACAATCCTATTAAATGATAAATGCCTTAAAATTTTGAGATTTAGTAGTTATGAAAAAAAGGTCCCAGAAAAATTTTTTGTTCCTAGTTTTTTTTCATTTTTTTTTAATGTTTTTTTTTTCAAGTCGGATATTTTTTTTTTTTTTCAACACTACATGTGCCTGATTGATTTATTATTTATTGTGTGTGTGTGTGTGTGTGTGTGTGTGTGTGTGTGTGTGTGTGTGTGTGTGTGTGTGTGTGTGTGTGTGTGTGTGTGTGTGTGTGTGTGTCATGTACCTTAGTGTGTCAGCTAGTTCAAGTGTACCAGCCCTGTGTGATCCAAACACTATGAATTTGTCACACTCATGTGTGACACTGTCGGTATATAGGGTATCGGAAGTAAGATGATGTTTAAATGATGAAAATTAATATCCACATGCTGTGTCTTATTTTTATGTGACAAATAAAATAAATCAAAAGCTACGTAACTTGGCTCGGCACTTCCCCTTCCCCATCCCTCTGCCCCATCTCAGTTGAGCTTTCTACCCAACACCTCCCCTAATTTATGGATGATCCCTTATTGGTAAAGTTTTATGTGAATGAGGTGTTAAAATTAATAAGTTTATAGAAATCTTGAACTTCAAATGCTATGTTTAATTACACTGTAAAAATTGTGGTGAACAATAAGACCTAGGAGAGAATACACTTTGGAAATAAAAATGAACTTTGATGATTGTGCTATTTTTTTTTTTTAATTTTATGTATTCTTTCACAAGTCATAATGTAATTAACCAGTGATAAAATTCATCCTATAACTTAGCCACTCCATCAGAAATATACCTCAATTTTCATAAATTATATTTGTATTTGCATCCACTCAATACCAAGTGACTTCTGTTAAAATTTGGTACTTATTTTTAGTTATGGAAACAGTTTTTAACATTAATGTACTATTTCAGATGGTGTCAGACAAGCTGTTCGCTCATCTGGCATACGACAATCATCAGGAATGGAGACAGCCGGTGACGATTTGGAACTGCAGGCTGCCTATCGAGAACAAATGAGAGAATCTTTTCAAGATAACATCAACTCCAGTTCAGATGTAACTAATGAAAGATTTCCTAACACCACAAAATATTTTCAGAAGTAGCTACATTTTTGCTATAAAGCATTGCAGTAACATCTAAAAGGTGTTTCTTTACTTTATGGAGACATATTTACAGTCAGGTTCCATTCTTAAATGAACTGTTTAAGTGTACTACTTGATTTAATATCTCCAAATACCGGTACACTGAATTATGAAAGCTTACAACTATCTAATGTCATTTTTATGAAATATTAGTTCAAGAAAGTGGAAATAGTATAGTATAAAAATGATTTAAGCATTTATTTGGTAATGTAGAATTTTATCCTATAATCGTTCCACTGAACCATTAAAAATTACATTTTCTTTCTTGTAAAAAATCAGAATTAAGTTTAATAAAAGTAGCCATAAAATTTTACTTCATTGTGTTCTGTGCTTTACTGTTGCATTGTTACAAATGAATTGCAGCCTTCTATGAACAGTCTCATATGGAAATATCAAATTTTGTGTATGCCCAAACAATTGCCTTTAATTTGCAGGAGAATATACATATACATTCATTTAATTAGTTTATAGAAATACTTCACTAAACTCTTCTCTTAAGGTCACAGTGTAATTACTAGTTTGGCTGGAATGTAGAGCTAAGCCTTACATATTTGTGGTAATAAATGAAAAGACAATATTTTCAATATTTTTATTTACTAAATATTTTTTTTTTTTTTGCTAATTTTTCAGTTTCACTACAGTTTTTGGATTTAATTTATATATGTATCACCTGGAATGATAACAACTGCTGTATGGGAAGCTTAGGAATTTTTAATTTCATTTGTATGTCCACATTAAGACAAAAGTAAACTATTGTTAGAGCTGTTTTCTATGCAACACTTGTTATTTAGAATCAATTCTATAAGTTTTTGATGTCTCAAATAAATCCAGATTTTACCTGTTAATTGTACCATGTGATTTATATCTTGGTCCATACAGGCTTAATAGAACACAAAGTAATTTTTTTTTTCTTTTTGTACTTGCCTTTAGAATATAACATTCAAATTCAAATCATTATTGTTCAGTGTATTATTCCCACTTTTGATTATTTATTGTGCAGCTTTTGCTGTCATTGACACGGGAAGAAGGCGGCTCAATTTAAGATTTCATTAGCAGAAACATGATGGACATTATCAAATTAACAGAAACAGTGATAATATTGTGGTCATTGTACACATTATTAATCAGTGTGAAGAAACTCTGATCTATTCAGATAATTCAAATTCTTTCTTTAAAAGTAGTTAATTCCAATTGAGATTCTTTGGTAAATGTGTATTAACATTAACATTCACATTCTAAATTTGAGGAAAAGCACAGTGTTCATTAAGTTCAATATTTGTTTTGCACAGGTGGAATAGTCTTGTTGTAGCATTCCATGTTTTATAAAGGAAATGATATTGATTCCAGTCACAATGGCAAACATTTTATTATTATTTACTAAAATACTTTATCCTAATAAAAAGCACAGAAATTATTCATTTTTAAGATCTTTGAATAATAAAAAAGTATATCGCTTACAAAACTTGATAAAATTCTTGGCTTACCATCATCAATTCAATGGGAAATTGTTGATCTGGTCTGTCATTGCCGTTACTTCAAATCGTAAATGATGGGAGAAATAATTTATTTTTAAACTAGACGAGTAAACTCTACTTTTTAAGTTTTTTAAGTGGATTGATTGTTTATAAACAGTGCTCCATTTGTCATTTTAGAGCCAGATAAACTTGATGCAAAAAGCTATTGAGCATAAATAAAAAATTTAGAAACTATGATATTTGATTTTTTTTCTATGTACGTTAGGAATAATACATTGTCTTTTTGCTTACTATAAACTTAACAGATTTAGGAAACTGTTTTCTATACTATTATAAATCTGTAAGCAAGCTGTGTGTGTGTCTTTATTTGAACGGGAGCCCCGCAAAAACTATCGCAGCAATATGGATGGAACTTTTAAATTTTTAGAGCTAATGGTCGGAATTAAAATGTGCAAAAATAGGGCCTAAATATGTACCGATGGATGGAGGAAATAATTAAATACATTTCTAGGCATAAAACTGAGAGATAGGGATCACCCTGTAATTGAGATGTTCACTCCTTGCACAAAAACATAATTTGACTTAGAATTCTGTTCAGGTAACAATGCAAAGAAAGAAGTGCTGCAAGGCAATATTTATATGGAAAATATAGATAAAATACACCAAACACCTCTCCCTATAAGTGCACCTTGCCAAACTGAGATCACACATCCTATTCCTTCAATCCTGCCTTTCTCTTAACATGCCACCAAATGGGCTTACCATAAAACTTCCTATTCTGGATGCCACCCGCAACTTCATCCTACGCTTCACTCCTTCCGCTTCCAACAGTCCTTAGCACTGACTCACTTAGTTCTTCAACAGTATATCGTGAAAGCCCAACAACACTCATCCCACCTAATTTCCTTTCACAAAATCCTTCTCCTTGTATTTCCTGGTTGCATTCATTATTTACATAATATCCTCAATCATTGCAACCATGTTTTAAGCAGACAAGCACAAAAACATCTTTCAAAGCTCTCTTCCCTCTGCAAGAGCTACTTTGTTTCGGGCCTACATATCCCCTATCCTCATAACAGGCAACACATTACCACTCTACCACTTATTGCCACAATACCATGTATTCTCAACTTTCCCCACCCAGCACCTCTCACACCCACCCCCATCACTCCCACCCCTACCCACTCTCCACCACTGGAGAAATAAAAAAAATCTCTTGTGAATCTTTCTTCCACCTCCCCTCTCTGAACCTGAATTGTCAATTCTTTCAAAGGGTTTTATTTTCTCTCCCACCCTAAATTTGATCGGGTCACTCTTAAGGATTCTCTTTCATTCTGGCACTCTCAACTGGCGGTATTATTTCAATACTACTGGCAGGGGTAACAGCCGATGTGATAACTTTGAACCCAGGCTCCAGCAATTCCTACCAACATCCCAGTTAGACCCACCTCCTCTCCCTCAAAACCATCCCCTACTCCTATTCCAGGAATTTCTTATGTTAACCCTTTCATCGCCTTCCTTCCTAAATTCAATCCCCCACTCCAACAACCTGACCCGTACTGAAATGAGTGAACTTTCAAAAAGTAAAAACATCATAATTCTCCCAGCTGATAAGGGCTCAACAACTGTGGTCATGGATCGAAGCGACTACACAGCTGAAGCCCTCGGACAGCTCGCTGACACCTCACTTACCTACCTCATACCACTGACCCCACTGATTCAATCTGCACAGAAATCCGCTCCTTCCTCAACCTCCAAGGTCCCTTACAGGGTCTCTCACACCATTCCATTTACCTTCTGTCCCGATCTCCACCCTGTATCTTCTGCCCAAGATACAAAGGGCAGGCAATCCTGGACGCCCCATAGTTCCTGCCTTTAGGTCTCCCACAGAAAACATTTCTGCATTCATTGACTAGCACCTACAACCTTTCATAAAGGCCCTTCCATCTTACGTCAGACACACTCCCCACTTTATAGAGCGTCTGTCTACAGTACCTAAACCCCTACCAGCAGGCTGCTTCCTGGTCACTATTGACGTATCACTGTACACCAACATCCTTCCTGGCCAGGGCCTCAGTGCCATAGAGCATTACCTCAACAGTCGCCCCCCACACACCCTCCCTACGACTTCTTTGGCTCAATTCATCCTTACCAAAAATTTCTTTTCCTTCCAGTCTTAGGTTTACCGTCAAATACGAGGCATTGCTTTTGGCACTCACATGGCACTTTCCTATGCCAACCTTTTCATGTTCACATTAGAGGAATGTTTTCCTAAAAAGGTTACCCTACAACCCACCATGTGATTCAGATATATAGATGACATATTTATGATCTGGACCCACGGTGAACCTCCTTCTTGACTTATTGAACTCGCTGAATAACATCTCCTCCTTAAACCTAGTCCTACTCTGACATCACTTTTCTGGATGTGGACATTGCTGTAAAGAATGCCCACTTGCACACTTCTGTACACATAAAGCCCACTAACCTACATCATCTCCATTTTGATAGCTGTCAACCATATCATACAAAACGTTCCATCCCATACAGCCTAGCCATTCGAGGCAAACGCATCTGCTATGATCACGAGTCCTTTACTCTCTACTCCAACAACCTGACCCAGGCACTAATAAACTGCAATTATCCTCCAGAATTAATCCACAAACAGCTATCAAGAGTCAAGAACTGTCCACCACACCGATACAAACAACCCAAAACCAACCAGAACCTCGTTTTTCTCGCCCAGTTTTCCCTGGCCTGGAATTGCTAAACCATATTGTTCGTTTGGGCTATGACTTTCTCAGATCCTTTCCTGAAATGCGCGACATTCTTCCCATTGTCCTTCCTACCACATCCCATGTCACCTTCAGCAAACCGCCTAATCTAAAAAATATACTGGTACTTAAATATCAATCCTCTGATGTTCCTAGACCACCATTTGGATCCTTCCCTTGTAAGAGCCCCTCTTGCAAAACTTGAAGTATGCATCCACCAACCACTACCTATTGCAACCCTACTACTGGTGAAACCTACCACATAATAGGTCATGCCACTTGTACAATAACCCATCTCATATACCAGCTCACCTGCTTCCACTGTCAAAGTTCCTACATTGGCCTTACCTCAAATTCATTATCCATCAGAATGAATGGTCATAGACAAACAGTTTACTCCAAAAACCTAGACCTCCCTGTTGTTTTCCATGCCAATACTTGTGACCTTAATAACTGCTTCACAGTCAGAGCAATTAGAGTACTTCCAGCTACTACCTCCCAGTCTGAACTTCGCAGGTCATATCAACACATCCTGCAAACCAGACATCCCCCAGGCCTCAATTTCTGATAATATCTTCCATCCTCACCCTGTAAACCCATCACAGGCCAACACAATAGATTCATATACAGTTATAGACCTTTTTCAGTTTTTTTGTACATATACTAATTTATCATATTTTTTATTTTAAAAAAATATTTTTCAGTTATTATTTTTAATTTTATTATTTCTCATTTTAATCTTTCTTGTGATTTGTACATGTAGTTATATTATCTTTGCTCCCCCTCACCACCTCCGACAATCAATTTTATGCTATGAGTGGCTGTGTCTAGCACAAGGGATGCGTGAACTCTGCCACCCAATTTCTACTTGAAAAAAGGGATAAATCCGAAATATTGTATTTTTTCTGTTTGTGCGTTGTTTTGTTTTGCTTCTGCCCTCCTCCCTTCAACTTTGACGAGTGTTGGGTGTATTTTATCTATACTTTCCATTTAGAATTATGTTTCATATTTTTGACTTAGAATATTTAGTTTTCAGTTTTCTTGAATGCAGTAAATAAACGGAATACTTGAATCAGATGTAATAATCATTACTAATATTTCATTTACTGTAAAAATGATTCATTTGAAGCATTTGACCAAAGGCAAATATACTAATCTCTGGATTGTTTATATTTTCTTTGTCTTTGGTCATATTTTCCTGGTTTCATGAGTTTTGATAAGTATGATTAAACAGGAATCGTTACTCAAATCACTGCATAATCTATTAACTCTTCAATTAGAGGAACAGAATTGTAATATTTATGTTAAGTAATTTTGTGCTTAATATTGATAGAACTGGGTTTTCACTATACCGTATCGCTGCAATTTGATAGTGATAAGCAATTATATCGCTTACTGGTAGTTCTCGAGATATCACAAGTTCCTTGTGCCTTTGGTGATGTTTTTAATCTGCTCAGACCGCATTTCACCTAACCACAAGAACTAACTATACATGGCGATACAGCAATGTATTATTGCGCGTGTTTTAGTACTCTTGCCCCCAAACTGAAGTTATAATACGAAATTAATTGTTTTAATTTATGCTACCTGTACTCTGAACCCTGAAATAGACAATGTTGTCATTACCAAAAATAAAAATATATTTAGCGGTTCATTTCATGAGTTTTGGTGTATCTACATTTTGAAGTGGCAATATCAGTATAGACTGTGGTTAGGTCGAAATGTAGCCTGAACAAGAATGTTCTTGGAACAAGAAAAGGCAGGGTGCATTCAATTATTGTTATTAATTAATAAGCTACTTTAATGAGTGCCATGTTAGTGATGACAAGTAATCCCCAAAACAAACCATGTGCATGTCCAGCCAACATTTCCATGTGGCAATGGCGTCATTTTTTCTGGTCCAGGCCCTATTTCAAAGTAACAACTTCAATTTTGAGATATGATTAAGAAAGATAGCTTGAAATTCGGGGGAATGCATAGAAGTTATAAACAAGAAATACATGTTGTTACCCAGGGCATGAGAATGTAAACACATGGTATGCAAAAACTTGCCAGGAATTATAGATTCTTTGTTGTAAATGCTGATATTTGGCGGTAAAGATATTTTTATAAATGGCTGGATATTTTTATAAATGTACTGTCAAAACTATCAACAGTAACTTTCATGTTGCCTTATGTCTAAGATACATTTGTTTTTGCATTTATAGGCAGTTTCTATCCTCTGGAAAATGTGTCCCAAACTTATGACCAAGAGGACAACTGATTCTCGTTATATCCTTATTGTACCGTTAGCGATAATGTTTCATGTAGCTTTAATTTCTTATTTTTCATATGTTATATTGTGTTAAAGTATAAGTATAACAAGAAAACTTTTGAACTATAGTATGGAAACGGAATCTAAGGTAGTAACTAAAAGAAAGGAACATCTTTAAATGAAATTCATATTTTTTGCTTCTCAAAATTATTTGATACTAAACTAAAAAAAAAAGCTCAGAGTATTTCTATACATGCCAAGACCTGTGCATGCGAAGCAGCGGGTAAATGCTAATGTCATAATAAAATTTTAAACTCCTTATTTTTGAGACCTTTATTTTAAGGGATGACGTATTGGAAATAATAGCTAGAATAATGTTTTGTAAAACATGATTGTAATGTGCATTTAGACATTTCTATTTATGTGATTATAGTTCGATGTATTTTTTTTTTTAAATGTGTGGTTTTTATTTAAGAAGTGTTATAAAAGTATGAGTTAACATGTTTTTGAGATTCACTGTTAACAAGATAGTCAAATAATGAGAGTTATTTTTGTGGAAAAAGATCGATTGTACTAAATTCATTAATACCGGTGTACGAAATCACTTTGCACTATAGTTTGGTGAATGATTGTGGTAGCTCTGGTATTCATATTTTCAAGTTTTTTTCAAAATGTAATTATTACTTATCAGCACTAAAGTTTGTAAGATGTTTCAAAGAATTTAGTCTATCTGCTAAAGTAATACAACAAAAACAATTCTCAGGGCTGTTTATTGCTTAAAAGGTACGAGATTTTCTTCTGAGCCAAGTCTATGCTCTATAGTTTGTATTTACTTAAGTTTCAAAATGGAATGGTTTCCCTCATTATCATTGATCTCCCTTGCGCTCTCTCTCTCTCTCTCTCTCTTTTTCCCCTAAAAAAATGGACAGGTTGAGTTGTGTTTTTTAATTTTTACAAAAATGAAAGGCGCAAGTTGTACAATTTATGCTTTAAGACATCTAAAACCTGAAAGAAGTGTGAGGAAAATATTAGCTTTTGTGTATTTGTAAGACTGAAAGAGTAATACGATTAAGGCATTTATGTGGGTAGAAGATGTTTTACTATTTAGTTTACTAAACCATGACATGCAAAAATTTTCCAGGTATTTTATATTTTGAAATCAATAACCCATAACAATGAGAGAAACAATTATGTTTCAAAAACTGAATACACACAATAGAGTGCATAGTTGGCTCATAACAAGATCTCATTTTTTTGTAAACTGACCAGAGACGACCAAGTTTTTTCAGGAATAGTTTTAGTGAAATTTAGTTTCTTTTTGTAGGTTGATAGCTTATTGTGAATTGTCTTACTTTTCTGGTCCTAACTTATGCATGTTAGTAACTGTTTTATCTTCATTTCCCTATATTACTGCTAATAATCTGATTCAGAGACTGATTGCTTCCCGCAACAGTATGTCACCTCATTTCAAATAATCGGCTCGCATCCAATTCATACTGAGTGAGCAATGTTTTGCCTGCATTACTGCCATCATCCTAATAGATGGTCTACCAGTAACTTGCAAACTAAAGCTTGCTGATCTCTATGCATAACAAAATTTTGATGCAAACGGTGCCATGCAGAGCAAAGCAATTATGTACAAATATGCTCCAAAAGTTTCACATTTGGGATTTCGATTAGATAAATACGGGGAAAATTGCCAATATTTAACTTTGCTAATGATTTGGGAATAAAACGAAGTTTGCGTACCAGATTGTCTGTTTCTAGGACCATAGACATTACCTTGGAATTGTGGTGGCCGAGTATTGTAGTCGGATAAAAATTTTGATTTTATTTTAACTTCTAAAGTAAAGAGAGGAATGAAGTAAAATTTAACATATTTATAATGAAAATCTGTGGCATATAAAGATGTTAGGATAGAAAGTGATTCCACATATGAAGTATATAAGAAAAATCTTCAATTTTAGACTTTTCCCTTGAATTGGAGGTAAAATCTTGTGTGTATTCAAAATTTCAAAGTTTATAGAGTTATGATGATCATCAATCATCGAGTGACAAAATTAGTGAAATGTGGATATGAATAACTTCCAAACTAAGCATAGGAACTACACAAAATCCTACAAGAGGAGTATATCAGTTTGATGCGATGTTTTGAAGCCAGTCTCAATTCTTGTTTCAGCGAAACAAAACTTACTGTTTTTATCAAGGTTGAAGATACATTATGTTCATAATAGAAATTTGAAGCTCATCCAGACTGAAGATAGATACCAAGACGACCTGAATCTCTTTTAGAAAAGATCAAGTAGGCAGTGCCGCTGATGACTTGTCTTGGTGACTTTTCATTGTAATTGCTCATTTTTCTTTTTGTTTGTTAGGGGTTGTCCATTAATTATGCGAGGTGTTTTTTCGGAACTTTGGACCTCTCCCCCGTGGTGAGATCTGGTCAGACCCTCCCTCCCATGGTGACATGATATCTTGAGGGGACCTACGCCTCCTACTGACTAACCTTGTAGTTTTTTTGAGACCTAAAAAAAATGCTCTCCTGCTTCCTAGGGTGGTTATACTCCTCCTGAAGTTAGTATCGGCATCATTTGTAATTTTTTTTTTTCATAGTACTCTGAAGATTGTCTCAGGATGCTTAAAAAAACACTTTTTCATTATTCTTGGCCGCTGCCGAAAATTTCTATCACTCTTATCTCGCATAATCCTACATTAATGTCATTCCAGGAAACAGTAACGCAATACTGATTGCGTTACTGTTTCTTAGGATGACTTTGATGTAGTATTGTGATAAAATTTTATAGCGGCGGTCAAGAATAATGATAAAGTGTGTACATTAACATGAAATTTAGTGTCAATGCTACTTTTGTCATAACAAACTTTAAAATAAAACTTACGTGTAGTATCGTATTTACAGTACGCTAGATCTGAATGAAACAACATTTTTAGTAATACCTTAAATTAAGGTGCTTCCTCATTGAAAGGTTGACATGCTTCCCAAAATTCATGTATAAATGAGGGAATTAGAACATCATGCATTTGTAGAAGAAAGTTCTGTACTGCCTCTAGAAACAGTAACAATGTTAATATTAAAGCTCATTTGCAAGCAATACTGAAAATAGTTAGTTTTTAAAGAATATAAAAATATGTACTACAAGCAAATCTATGGCTCTGGAAATAAAATGAAAACAATATGAGATATTGTAAAAAAAGGAGACAGGAAAAGAATAAACAGGATGGGAAAGACATGTATTGAGCAAAGTTAAGTAGAATTCATTTTTTTAATTGCTGATTTAATAGTATATTGTAGGTTGTTGATAAGGTGACTGGATAGTTCAGTTGTTCTCGCCTCGCATTCGGGAGGAAGGCAGTTCAAATCCCCGTCCGGGCATCCAGATTTGGGGTTTCCATGGTTTCCCAAATCACTCCAGGCAAATGCCGGGATGCTTCCGTTAAAAGGCCATGGCCGAATTCCTTCCCATTCCTTGCCCCCATCCTTGCCCCCCATCCTCTCCCGTCTCTAAAGACCTCGCTGTTGAGAGACGTAAAGCAGTTTTTTTTTTTTTATTTAAAAAAAAGATAGTTCAGTGATACTTGATATGGATTTCATTGATACTGATTTCCAAGAAAAAATTGCCATTGTGTCTCTAAATTTAGCTGCTCTAGGATTAAACTGTGCTCCACAGAAGTAATCTGTTTAATATATGTTTGCTCAGGGTAAACTTCCCATAAAGGCTTAAGTGTGTTGAAATTGAACCACGTTATAAAAAAGAGGATAAGTCAGTTTTATCCAATTACCATCCTATTTCATTATTAACAGCTTCTCCAAAAAAAATTCAAATAGTAATATACGTCGTAGTTTAAAAGTACCTTATTAATAAAAAAAAAAATATTCTAGCTAAATCACAGTTTGGTTTTCAAAAGGGTCACTGACAACATTTTAGAAGGAATAAATGATAAATTAATACCTGTAGCAATTTTTTTGTGATATGTTAATGAATTTCCCTGTATTGATCCTGAAATTCTGATGCAACAATCAAATACTATAGATAGTGTTGGTAATAAATGTCTTATTATTCTCTTACGTTTAGAATAGAGAACAAAGTGTCAATTGAACATTTTAATGCTAGTAATGTGGTTCAAAATTTTCTGAATGTGGGTTCATCAGGTGTTTAATACCTCTGGGTTCTGTATTGGGTTGACTATTGTTGTTGATTTAGTATAAAGAAAACAAAAGATTAGAACTTGAATTAAGTTTTCCTGTTAATAAATAACATGTGTAACAGTGTCTTGAAACAGTTAATAACAAACTGAAAGCTAACCAATTGAAAACTATTTCCTTGGATTCAAGAAGGGCAATGTTGCAACATAGTCATCCAGAGTTTGCAGCTGGATACTATTGTATGCGATTCCATACAGGTTCCTGAAGATTGCATATAAGTTAAAGAAATTGATGTTCCTATCTTAAATACACATGTTTTGTACAAATCAAGTGCAGGTACAAATCTAAATTCATAAAATGAAAATCCATGATATTCATTACTATACGAGAAAACGGAATTCCAAAGTTTAAAACACAAGGTGAGATTTTTCAATACGTATATGAAGTATATGTTTTTGAAGATTTGTTTTCACATTTACTTCAATAGTGCTGAATTTTAAGTTTTTGTTTAATGTATTTAATAATTTTATTCTAAATTCTCTTGGAATTTTTAAGCCTGTTTTAAGGATTAACCTTCAAAATGGAAGAAAGGTAGTATAACATGTACATCTCCAGTTCATGTGGTTGAATACTATAATGGTTCTACATATCGTATTGTTAATTATTAATTTTTTTTATTAAACAGCGCATCTCATCTACTTAATTTTACTGTCGACTGCAGAAGTTCCTAAAATTTTTACAGTTGGTTCATCTACATGTTGCTGTTTATTAATTTAGAATATAAAACTTAGCTACTTAGTTTGGAGTCTTCCAATAAATGAAATATTTACATGTTGACTCCATAAGAAGATCCAAAGGCTCACAGACCTAAGTTAAACTAGTATTAATTCCATAATACTCTTTGAACATATGTACTGATTTGTACTAGTAGACTGGTTGTGCACCATACAGGGCCCTCTCCCCCTCCCACTTTTTTTTTTTTAAAGACATGAGAACATTTGAGAAGCCGGCACAGGGTAGTGAAAGTGCTCAACAAACAAGTAAACGGTCCAACATTGTTAATTTGTTACATAACAATCTACTAATTGCAAAAACTGAATGAAAATGTATGGGACTGTCATGAATTGATTTCAGAAATTATTAAAAAGATTTTTATATAATTTTAAATGATACAAACAATTGAAATACAGGGTGGCCACAAACCGGGAAAACCGGGTATATCGGGAGTTATCAGGGAATTTCATGTAACCAGGAAATTTTCAAGTAATTTCGAAAATAATCAGGAAATTCAATTGCGACTACTCGGAATTTAGATATTTTTTTAAGGTCGTCTTGAATTTATTTTAATCATGAAATTTCTCGTTAGATATTTCAACCTATATACATTTAACATGAATTAGCCAATGACAGTGTAAACAGCACGCTAGGACTCGCCACGAGTACCTTCGACTAGCGCCAAAAAGCCACCACCGATGTTGCGTCACTCAGGAGCAACCACGCGTGAAGACCGGCGTGCATACCACGTGCTCCTGCATTGTTATCTCGACTCGCGAAAGTGTAAAAGTGGCATTAGAATCCTCGAACTATATGCTATGTAGCTATAGATAGCCCTCTGGTCAGTTGAGTTTGCTAGTTAAGCGGCAATCGCTTCATTTGTCATGAATATCCTTTTTTTAGTTTATTGTAAAATGGTAAGTTTTTCTTAATTTTTATGATTACGTGGAAGAAAGATTGTTATTTTTTAAGTTATTAATTTATTTTAATCGTGAAATTTCTCATTAAACATTTCAGCTTATATATTTTTAACCTGAAATAGCCGATAAAAGGGTATAAATAATTTATTTTACTGATCATCTTGGTATTTTTTTCTCGCAATGTTAATTACCGTTATCTGTGTTTGATAGTCTTAAGTTTTTCGGATGTTGATTTGATGCGACAGTTCAAACAGCGTATTAGTGCTCGCAACCATGGAGGAAGGAATATATGGAGACGACGCAAGGGACCTTCGCCACATACTGGAGTGAAACCGGGTGGAGAGAAGTGGGGAGGGAAGGCCGCCATCTTGCTTGACAGGAGAAACACGGGAAATAGGCCCAAAAACCTCAAGGGAATCATAAGACAACCATGGCACCGCAGTTTGATGATTGATTATTATGTAACTTTGCCGAGACACATCAAAAATGAAGAATAAATTTTTTTGATATCGTGCTTAGTTCTCGAGATATACTGTCTCAAGAGAGTGGAGTTTCTGGTTGAAATTCAGAAGAAACGTGTCCGCAAAGTCAAATTTGGTGATAGATTCTTATGTAACACGACAATACAAATCGAAAATAAAGAATAAAATTTTTCGATATCTCGCTTAGTTCGCGAGATATATTGTCTCAAAAGTGAGGTTGTTAGGTTATGAGGGGATTCAACGATAACCGTGGCGCCGCAATTTGATGACAAATTCTCATGTAACTCGATGAGAGAAACTGAAAGTAAAGAATAAAATTTTTTGATATCTCGCTTAGTTCTCGAGATATTGTACCTTAAAATTGACGTGGTTAGGTTGAAATGTGGCCTGGACCAGAAGAAAACTATCGCCATATTGATATTTGATGATGAATTCAGACATAACTTAATGAGCAGGTAATTCTTTTTAACTTGAATAACAAACTGTTTATTTTTACAGTCCTTAAATTTTAGTTGATGTTCAAATAGGTTATATTTTCACATTCTATTTCAGTAATTAACAAGAAAGATTTCAAAATCTAGAAATATACTTGTAGACATATTTACAAACAGAAACAAGTGATATCTGAAATTTTAAAAATGGCAAATGTCAATGTTTAGAACTTTAAAAAAAATTAATACTTCATAAAACCTCATAGTTTCTGAGCTTACTTAGAAGATATTGTACTGTTAGCCTATATAATTTTGCTAGAAAAATCAGTGCATTCATAAATCAGAAGCTAACAGCTAATAATAAATTTGTTTGTTCTCTTCTGGTATACACCACATTTCAACCTGTCAACATTTCCATTAATATTGCCGCTACAAAACCAAACAATGTAGATACATTTATACACAAGAAATGCATCGCGAACTACATTTAGGACAACAAAGTTTATTTCATCACGTTTAGTAGTTCGTACAGCACAAATTATCACAATTAATTTCATTGTGCACTTTCAGTGTAAACTTAAACATGACTAATGCATGCCGAATACCATATTCACTGTGTCGCGATGTAAACATGACCTGCTTAAAGTAAATTTCCAACACTTGTCTACAATAAGGCTAGCTTTTTAGGTGCAAAATAGTAACATATGCTAATTGTCTACACTACACCAACAAAAATTTGAGAATGATATGATCCTATTGAGAGCAATAAATAAATATATAGCGAATGTCACTAATGTGGCAGTTGCCTGTCAGATACTTCAAGAATGATAATTACAATGTGACTTACTTATGAAATGCTTTTCCGGGTTTTTTCCTATCTCGTCTGTTTGTGCAACCATATGCAGCACAACTTGGCATTATAGAAAACTTTAGAATATTAGAAAATGAAATATTCTCAGCAGCTGACACAGTGCAAACAGCCCAATGTTTTGGTACTCCTACGATGTCTGCCGCGCGCACGTTTTTTTTTTTCACAAGGTTTTATGGATTTAGCGTTATCTCGTCTCCATATATTCCTTGCTCCATGCTCGCAACGTGTGTCTTTGTCTACACCAAACACCCGCCACAGAAGTGAGCAGCACTCGCGAGCATCTACGCGAGAAGACCAATGCGAGCGTACCATGTGTTCTCGATTCGAATAAGCTCCCGCGAAAGTGTAAAAGGGGCATAAGAAAAACTGAGACACATCTTGTGCTATCACATATAATTTTAAAGTGGAAGTATTTTCTAAATATCGTTGGTTTTATTTTTTCTTAATTTTTATGATTAAATCAAATTTTTCTACTGCTATTTTTTAAATTAATAATTATTTTTGAACATTCATTGGGTGGATGACGATTGCATTTTGGATGTTATTACTATTATTGACTATTTATGTGTGTAATTTCATTATAAAAATATCAATTTTTAAAATTTTCAGGCTAATAAATTCAACATGATAACACACTTTCAAAATGATTCTAAAAATGCAAAAATGCAGACTTTGCAATGCTACATTTACTTTAATATTGATAAAACAGCTATCAAAAGTCATGCGAAATGAAACCTACTAACAAACTTAAGAATTGCAAAACTGTCTATCCTTTTCAAAGTCTTTTAAGTCAGTCGCAACAAACTAGTAATGAGATAACTAAACATGGTTTGTCTGAAAAATTTACTGTTTCTAATCCTATTACGACTCAGGAAAAGAACAAATTCCGGCTCCACAAAATACACTCCGCTCATTTCTTCTCAAAGCAGAAGTAAGCAGTGCAGTAATACTTTGATGTATTCAGATATTGATGACTCACAATTCAAGATGCACAGCTGGAAGTGACGTAGAGTATTTTAAAACATGTTCAAAGATAGTCAAATAGCCAGAGCAATGGAATTGCAGCAAACTAAAATTACCTACTCAGTTCTTCATGGGATTTCTCCTTATTATAAAAGTAGACTGATGGAATCTATAACTTTTTGTAATCATTTTGCTACAGGATTTGATGAGTCACTCAACAAAGTTTGTCAAGGAACTCAAATAGATTTGGAGTACCGTAAAGAATGAAGTTTGTGCACGATACTTAACATCTGCTTTTCTTTGTCACACAAGAGCTTCAGATCTTCTTCTGTCCTTCAAGGAAATGCTTCAACTCGTTATAAGCCTTAAAAGTTTAAAAATCTCAATAGATGAACAAAATGTTATTCACAAATTTTTCGGAGAATTGAAAACTGAGCTACAGAAAACTAGATAAATAAATGAAACTTTTGTACTTGACATGGACAGTTGTCTTCATAACATCCATGGAGGATTTAAATGTGGAATTGGGGGCCACTAAATGGAATATTGTTTTGTTTTTATGGTCAATTTATTATCTGTTTAAAGACGTACTGACACGCCACGCTCAGTTAACAGAGTATTCAGGAGCAACTCTTAATCCTAATTTTTTTTTGTGTAGCCCATTAGATTAAAACATTACAGTTGTCTGCTTGTGATTGAAATTATTCCTAATATTAAAAAAATGGTGGAAGGTTTTACATCATTATAAAAAGAACCGATTAGCACCAGTTACTAAATTGTAACTGAGACTCTTTCAGATCCTTTCCTGCCAACAAAACTAATTTTTTTTTGGTCATTACTAGCTGAATCACAACCATTCCTACAAGAATATCAAACTGATGCTCCTATAGCACCATTTCTTCACAGCTCTTTAGTGACAGTTCTCCATTGGATAATGCAAAGATTTATCAAAGCAGATGTACTGAAGTCTGTTGACTCATTATCAAGTATAGACGTAACTGATGCAAACAATTTGATTTTGTACAATCAAATTTACATGGGATTTGGTACTAAGAAAGATACAAAAAATATCACCGATGTCATGATTTTACAATTGCAGAAAGATGGCGCACCTGCTTGAAAGCTTTTACAGAAAAATTGTTGACACAGTCACTTACTTCATAAACTCTTTATAAGCAGTCTCTTGTTTTGATCCTAGTCTTGCACATTTTTCCGAAGTCAGAAGTAGGAGAGCCTACTCACTTTTTTGAATGAAAATAATTGGATCAGTGGTAATGAGGCTGATGAAATTAATCAAGATTTCAACAATTTATGTTCTCAATGTTCGGCATTGCAAGTTCTTAAAAATTATTCACGAACAAGTAAACGCCTAGATTATTTTTGGGATGAAGTAATTCTTGGACACGCTAAGCCAGTCAATAGTAAAACTTTTAAAGATAGTCATGGTTTTATCTCGTGGCAATGCTAAGATTGAGAGAGGTTTTTCAGTAAATTCTGAACATTTAGTTTATAATATGTAATATGAAACTTTAATTGCTCAGTGATTAATGTATGACTGTCTTAAGTGAAACAAGTGGGGATGTTGCAACTCTTGATGTTCCAAAATCTTTAGGTCATTTTTTTTTAAATTTAGTTTAATTGCAATGAGCACAGGCTCCGGTGGCAATTTCCCTACACACCCATCTTCCCCCATCCTGCACTTACCATAACTCACATTCAAATTTATCTCAAGAAATTGAACACTGAAAAAAGAAAGATAAAATAACTGAATCAGAAGATATGAAAAGAAAACATGTAGCTAATGAAAAAAACATTTGGTACCAAATAAAAAGTTAAACTTCTAGCTGAGATTCAAGTTATTGATTAGCAATTTAAAAATCTTAAATGATTTTTATATGCCAAATACTAACAGTTTCATTTGTGCTAATTTATCATTAGCTTGTTTCTGTTTTTCTAATTTTAAGTTACTTATCATAAGATTATTAAATTGGATGTAAAATTTCATCTATGGCAATGTATTAATAATTAGAAATTTGTTTTTAATTTTTGTTAGTTTTTCCAATTAAAATGTAATCAAAGCTTAAAATATTATAATTATGTGAACAAAATTTCTAAATCAGGGAAAAGTATGACAAATTTTCCTGGAAAACCTGGAAATATCAGGTAATTTTTAAATCATTTATTTGTGGCCACCCTGAAATATGACTACATAAGGAAATGGATAATGGGAACAAAGAAACTGACGCGAGGCACTGAAAGTATGATAGGATAGGGAAAATAAATAGATATGTTACTTAGCACAGATGAAGGCAGGAGGGCGAGACGAACACATAAAAACACAAAAACGTAAACAAATTGCACAATATTTCGACAAAAGTCTTAATCATGTGAGAGGCGAGACACATGGCAGGTGGAAAGATGTGGTTACATCCCAACCCACCACATGAATGAAGCATAGGCGGAAATCGCGCGGTGGTTGTAGAATTGCCGGGAGGCGGGATAAGTTGACCAGCGATAAAAGTGAAACAAAATAATCTTTGTGTAGCATAATTCAAAAAGTTATAATTTTATTTAGATAGGTTATAGATGAAAATAAAGGGAGATACAGTAACAATGAAATCAAGATGCTAAGTAGCGGAAAAGAATCAAATTAGGATAGTGAAATGAGCCACCACTTACTTTTAGATGATGGATGTGGGGTGCGAACACAAAGAAAAGACACAAAAACAAATAACAAAGTAATTTTTGGGATAAACCCTTCGTCAATGGAAGAACAGTATGAGAGGTGGCTGCAGCTGGAGACTGCCTTACGGAAAGAATCATATATATTATTTCAATAAGGTATTTTTTTGTCACAAGCCTATATCTTCCTTCATACTTAACCGAAATCAATGAATGAGGTGTCATTTTAAAGCTTATGGTCTCGACTTTGGTTAAGTCGTATTTTATGCAAGAAAGTTTTCTGAATTTGACCCTTAAAGGGCAAAAATGTAAATTTTTCTAAAATGCTGTTTTCTGTGTTACGAGTCAGTTATCTCCCTGGATACCGATCTGAAACAGTTTTATGAAGTATCGTTTTAAAGATTAAGATCTCCGCTTTAGTGACGTCATATATTAAGCCAGAAAGTTTTCGGAATTCGACCCTTAAAGGGCAAAAGTATCAATATTTTTGCAATGCGTTTTTGTGTCACGAGCGATTTATCTCCGTTAATATCTAACCGATATAGATAAATGAGGTATCATATTAAAGAATAAGGTCTCCGCCATGGTAACATTATATTTTAAGAAAGGAATTTTTCGTATTTCGACCCTTATAGGGCAAAAATGTCACTTTTTCGAAAATGCGTTTTTTGTATCTCGAGCCATTTATCTCCCTGGATATCTAACCAAAATCGATAAATGAGGTAGGATTATGAGGAGTAATGTCTCAGCTTTGTGACATCATATTTTAAGAAAGAATGTTTTTGGAATTCAACCCTTAAAGGAAAAAAGTATAAATTTTTCTATTACCGATTTTTGTGTCACGGGCGATTTATCTCCCTTGATATCTAACCGATATAGATACATGAGGTATCATATTAAAGAATAAGGTCTCCGCCGTGGTAACATTATATTTTAACAAAGGAATTTTTCGTAATTTGACCCTTAAAAGGCAAAAATGTCAATTTTTCTAAAATGCGTTTTTTGTATCTCGAGCCATTTATCTCCCTGGATATCTAACAAAAATCGATATATGAAGTAGTAATATAAAGAGTAATGTATCAGCTTTGTGAAATCATATTTTAAGAAAGAATGTTTTTGGAATTCAACCGTTAAAGGAAAAAAGTATACATTTTTCTATAACTGATTTTTGTGTCACGAGCGATTTATCTCCCTTGATATCTAACCGATATAGATAAATGAGGTATCATATTAAAGAATAAGGTCTCCGCCGTGGTAACATTATATTTTAAGAAAGGAATTTTTCGTAATTCGACCCATAAAAGGCAAAAAAATCAATTTTTCTAAAATGCGTTTTTTGTGTCTCTAGCCACTTATCTCCCTTGATATCTATCCAAAATCGATAAATCAAGTACAATTGTGAGGAATAATGTCTCAGCTTTGCTGACATAATATTTTAAGAAAGAAGTGTTTGGGATTCAACTATTAAAAGGAAAAAGTATAAATTGTTGTACAACGTATTTTTGTGTCACGAGCCTTATATTTCCCTTGATATCTAATCGATATAGATAAATGACATATCGTATTAAAGACTAAGATTTCCACCGTGGTAACATTATATTCTAAGAAAGGAATTTTTTGTAATTAGACCCATAAAGTGCAAAAATGTCAATATTTCTAAAATACGTATTTTGTGTTTCGAGCCATTTATCTCCCTGGATTCCTAACCAAAATCGATTAATGAAGTAGGAGTACGAAGGGTAATGACTGAACTTGGTGACATTATATTCAACCTCACTATTCATCGCATTTTATTCGCGAAATTTTCGCACGGGTCGTCTAGTATATATATAAAATGAATAGATGAAATGTACATATATAAATAACTGACTGTAAAATGAATAAGAAAAGAAAGGGAAATTAACCCACCACATACCACGAGCGATTAGGGAATGGAATAGAAAGGATTTACCGGGCGAGTAAACTTAAAATCCGACAGGAGTAGCTTTCGATAAAGCACTCCAGCCATCCTGATCTGGGTTTTCCATGGTTTTCCCAGATCACTCCACGCGAATGCGGGGATGGTTCCTCACAATAGCCCATGGGCGCCTCCTGCCAGATCCCTTATAACCCTTCCAAACCATAACCCTTTTCGATAGGTGCAATGCACCCTCCGCCACACACTTTTAGTGAATCGCGGAGTAACAATAATAATAATAATACCAAAGTGGACTGATGCGATGAGAGGGAACACTTATGCTGACAAACAACTACACAATATTTCGGCATCTGCCTTGTTCACAAGTAGAAAAACGGGCCATTAGGCTCGGAACGTGTGTACACAACGAACGTTACCTAATGACTGTAAAATGAAATGAGAGATAGCAAGTGACAGGTTTAACCAAGCACTACATTTCTTTTCCTTGCTGGTTTTATAATTATTATTGAAACTAATTTTTTTCCCCCCGTGATTTTTGGGACCGTTTGAATAATAAAATTAATTTTCCGCTGTGCCTGTGGCCGCTTAAATTAGAATTTCCAAATATCTCCCCCCCCCCCCGAATTTGTTCCCCCTTTTCATTATGGTTCTCTGACCTACTGACCATTATCTTCCCAACTGGTTGTGTGTTGTTGTTCCTTCCATAACCTTCTCTAAAAAGATGTCTTCAATTTACCATTACTTGAAACAATTCCGTTTTCATGCCATCCACCTCACTAGAATCCACTCCCATATACTTTTTCTTCAATCATTCCTCTCTTTTAACATACCTCCCAATGGCCTGACAATAAAACTACCAGTCTCCGGTTGCCACGCACAACTCCACCAAGTTCTCCATGCCTTTCGTTTCACACAATTGCTTACTCCCACTGATATTGTTCTCCAGCAATATCTGCTAAAAGCCCATCAACATTCGAGTCAACTTTCCTCTTTCCACAAGATTCTTTGTCTGTTGAATCCCTCCCCAACTCAACATCTTGAACAAATTCTCACAGAGTGCAGGCAGTTGCAACATAAATGGGCACAAAAACATCTGCACAAGCTATCAAATTTATTGAAAAGCTACCTTGTTCTAGGCCTGTCTCTTCCTTACCAACATCCTTCACATAGGCAGCACACACCACCTCCTTCCCTGGTTGCCAAAGTGCCATATATCTTGCCCACATTTTTAATATGCCACACCCACCTCCATTACCACCCATCCCTCGTGTCACTGCTCCACCTGTGGAAACACCACAATGGTCAGTGGTCAACCTCACATCTACATCTCTGTCTGAAGTACAACTCTCTATCCTCTCCAAGGGACTTTCCTTCTTGCCTATTCCTAAGTTCGACCATTCTGCTCTGGTCCGGGACTCACTTGCTTTCTGCTGCACATTCCGCTGGCAGTATCACTTTGCTACCACAACGGATAGTGACAGCCGCTGGGGTGAGATTGAGTCCAGCTTAGAGCAGTTCAAACCACCATCCCAACTTGACCCTCCTCCTATAGTTCCCCTAAACCATCCCCTCCTCCTGTTCCAAGACTTCCTCACATCGACACTATCCTCAAAATATTTCCTCAACTCTATTCCCAACTCCATTAACCTCAACCCTACTGAAATCCGGGCCATGAGAGAACTGTTCAGTAACAAAAATTTCATTATCCTTCCAGCAGACAAGGGCTCCACCACTGTGGTCATTGACCGCAGTGACTGGGATGCGGAGGCCCTTAAACAGCTTTCTGATACCAACACTTATCGTCCACATGCCACAGATCCCACCTCTTCCATCTGCCTTGAAATTCGCTCCGTCCTGGACCTCCTGGGCCCCTTACAATGCCTTTCTTCACAATCATCACCCCCTCAAAATCCCCACACACCTACCTTATACCTTCTCCCCAAGATACACAAGGCTGGCAATCCGGGACGACCTATAGTTGCGGCCTATTGTTTCCCCACTGAACGGATTTCAGCCTTGGTGGATCAACACCTCCAACCTTTTGTGCAGAACCTTCTTACATCAAAGACACACCACATTTTTTGGAGCGTCTGTTGAAAGTCCCCAGTCCTCTACCACCAGACTCCCTCCTCGTTTCCATTGACGTAACCTCCTTGTACACCAATATTCCCCACCTTGAAGGCCTCAGATACCTTCAACACTTTCTGGATATGCGCCCTCCAAACAGTCTTCCTGGAACATCCTTTCTCATATCCCTAGCCAACTTTATCCTCTCCAAAAACTATTTCTCCTTCAACTCCCAGATTTATCACCACTGCCATGGGTACCCGCATGGTCCCGTCCTATGCCAAACTCTTCCTGGGCCGTATGTAATTTTTTTTTTTTTTTTTTTTTCTGAAGAACCACCCCCTCAGTCTTCTCGTGTGGTTCAGATACATAGATGATATATTTATAATCTGGACCCACAGGGAGGTCCACCTCCTAGACTTCCTCAACTCACTCAATAACACTCACTCAATAACACTCACTCAATAACAATCACTCCATCAATTTCAGTCATAGTCCCACACCTGTATCACCTTCCTTGATGTAGATATCACTCTTCAACAGGGGGCCCTCCATACCTCAGTACACATCAAACCATCCAATTTACAACAATACCTATACTTTGACTGCTGTCACCCCTTCCACATCAAAGTTCCCTCCCATACAGCCAGGGCTGCCAATTCTACGGATTTATCTGTAGATCTACGGATTTTTATAAAAAGTTAGGATTTTCGGATATTGTTAAATAGCTACGGATTTTTGGTACTTCTTACTATTTTTTTCCCCCTTATATTGGTGTTTCGTTAAACTTTGAGCATATACTGTTAATCCATTATAGAATTGTCAATAGTTGTGAATTGTTTCCTTGCAACCTCTCGTGTGAACCAACGATTGAAATAAAGCTCATATTTTGTTTGATTATAGATTTTATAAATCCTAAAAGACCGTAATGGAGAACTATCGGCGCACTCTTTATGCACGGTGACGCTCATTGGCACGGCTTACAAAGCAATACCTTCCGAGCAGGTTTAACCAATATCCGAGAGTCAAAGGGGTCGCAGTTTTTAACATTTCCTGATACAGAAGACATGCTAAATTTAATGTCAACATAGAAAATGCATGATCCCTAAAAAAAAGAGTAGGGATAGCAGCAGCAGTGATGAAAGTGACGTTGTATAGAACATGTTCAGAGACATTTTCTTGCTTTCAGTGTAGAATATTATTTTGTATTTCGAATTTTAAAGACGTGGAAATAAAAAGTATTCTTAATTTTGAGTCTTTCTTCAATAATTATTGTTTCAGTCTTTCAGTTAGCGAGTCTCCGGATTTTTGTACTCAATCTACGGAAATTTTAGTGGCCATCTACGGATATTCAAATCCAAGTGGCTGGCAGCACGGCACACAGCCTTGCAATCCATGGCAGACGCATCTGTTCTGATCGTGAATCTATCTCCAGTTACTCCCAAAAACTATCCCAAGCCCTTGTTTCCTGTCAGTAACCCCATGATCTCGCGGGAAAACAAATTTCCCGTGCTATCACCCACAACCTTTGTTCTGCACCTCCTAAAACTGACCATGGACCAACACTTGTCACCCATTTGTTTCCTGGCCTGGAATCTGTCAACCAGATACTCCGCCGTGGGCATGATTTCCTACGGTCCTTCCCTGAAATCCGTCTCCTCCTTCCCAAAAACCTACCCACTGCTCCCCACACTTGCTTCAGCAGACCACCCAATCTGTATAACATCTTGGTCCACAAGTATTTACCTGCGGACTCTCGTAGATCTCCACAGGGATCTTTCCCTTGTAACAGATCCCGCTGCAAAACTTGCAGCATGCACCCTGCCACCACTACTTACGCTAATCCTGTCACAGGTGAATCTTTCCCTATAATTGGACATGCTACGTGTGCTACCACTCACCTTATTTACCAACTCACCTGCCTCCATTGCACCGACTTTACATTGGTCTCACCACTCAACAACTATCCTACAGGATGAATGGCACAGGCAAACAGTTTATACTTCCAACCCAGACCATCCAGTGGCAATTCATGCGAACGCACATAATTCGAACAACCTCAACACCTGTTTCACAGTTAGAGCTATTAGTTTTTCCGAACACCACCACCCCTTCAGAACTAGAGATGGGTAGGTCCGGATGGATGCAGTTCCGCGGACCCGTATCACTTGCGCTAGGGATGGATGTACATCCGAGAGCTTGTCGGACCTGCTTCCAGTCGGACCTGTAACAGCGCCACAGTTCTCGCGTGGCCGGAGGTTGAACCACGGCCGGACCTGCAACCGCGGAGCTGGAACGCAGTTTTTCATTACAGTTCCGATTTGAAATCTGTGTTCTGAAGAGTTTAATGTCATTTACTGTACGATTGGATTACAGTTCTGTTTAAAGATGAGATTATAAATGAAAAACTATTTCTTAATGTCTGACTACTAGTAGATAATTACAATAACTATTAAATGCCAATGGGTAGCTAAAACCCGGTAGTACATTTTCATTGGTCGGGTTCGTGCTTCTAAGGTGAGGAGTGTTTTTCGTGCTAAATAAGAATGGACTTATAATTTAACTTGTAATTTTAATGCGTTGTAGTATTATTAAACTTTTAACGTTCAGTTTGATTGATCACAAAGTGTCTAGAATTTTTAACTTTCTGAATTCTGATGGTTTAAGGCAAATCAGATAATACATTTAACATCTCTTTATTGCAGAAACACGGTTCGTAGAGTTTCCAAGGAACATTATACATATCTATACTAATATTATAAATGCGAAAGTAACTCGGTCTGTCTTTGTCTGTTTGTTACGTTCCTTGGGCTGAACGGATACTCCGATCGTGATGAAATTTGACGGGAAGATGCTGTTTGACATTAGGATCGAGATGGGATACTATATTATGTATAAATAAGAACATTTTGTCATTAAATTATGAAAACTATCTCAACTGTGAAAGACAAACGCATAATATATATCTATATTTGTAATGCGCAACTCCTGCCAGCATTGTTAGAGTGGCGTAGTGGTAACGAGTTTGCTTCTTATTAATCCTCCAGCGTTGCTTCGGGATCTAATCCCATTGGGCACAAAAATTTTTATGAATTGTTTTTCATAGTTCGAGCCAAGTCTAGGATTTTATAGTAAGGATACCATGTTCTGGCAAATCTTTGGCGCTAGAAAGCGTTAACTTTATTCACGATATACTGGTTCCACAGGTAGTTTTTGTGTGATCTAAACTAATAATATTGTGTATGCGAAAGTGAGTCTCCATCTTTTTTATTTTACGTTTTGATGAATATATGTTTATACCGATGACAAGGAAATACTTTGTATATTTGGGAACGAAATAGGATACTTTTTCCGATATGAATAACAGTTTTAGTCATGAGACAGGTTCGATGGTAGAATGGTATATCGATGGCGTTCCCGTCATATTATGCCGACTCAGTGTTGTTTGGGACATCTTAGATAATTTTCAGCTTTGTATATCCAATTCTAACAATCAAATTCTAAATCCACGCGTACGAAGTCGCGGGTAACAGTTAGTAATATATATAAATGATTATGTGACATTATTGCGAGCTACTCTGCTGGCCGCTTTTACAGAAATATTTTATAATCCAGTCGTTTCTAGAACTTCTAACAATGGCTCAAACAATCGGTTATTATTACTAAGAATTAAATCATGATTAAAAATACGTTCAGATAAATTGGAAATAATATTAAATAAAATTACAAATAAATTAAAAGTTTCTGAAATTGCACAAAATAAAATAAAGATTTTGAAAGCACCAAAAACACGTTATGGTAGCTGGCAAAACATAAATATTACTGTTTGATTAAAATGCATTGTATCGCACTCGATTTAGCACTCACGTCAACGTTTTATTCACTCAATCAAAATAGTTTCACATAGTATACAGAACAAAACACTATACATAATATAAGAACAAATCTCACGTAATTTCTCCCTCACAGTTTAAAATAAGTTATACTTGCAATTTTGTTTTTTGTTCATTTATAATAAACTGTTTCTTAAGCTGGTATATTGTGGAAAGGCAATATTTATCTCAAGATGTTGAGTCTTGAATAATTTCATTTTTAGTAAAAAAAACTAACAGTTAACAAAGACTTTCGATTTGTTTTAGTAGTACTTAAACATTATTAAGAAATGATTTCATTTTATTCTTATAGAAGTCCACAGAAATTTTCCTTTTATCATTATCAAGTCTGATTATGCTGTGATTTTCTAATATTACGTACAATTGCGAGTTTCAGACAAAAATAAAACAAAATTATCAGAATTAATATTCTTTCATTTCATAAATTAATGGATGAACACGATATAACTCATACTGCAGTTCTCCTTGGTAGGATTTGTATCCACCATACGCTCGATTGTAGGTTCGGACCCATACAGGTCCGCCGGACACGTATTTGGATGTAGGTCCATACACATCCAGTTCCGCCATACACTCCGCGCGCACGATTGTAGAACCGGACCCATACAACTCCGCCGGACACGTAACTGGATGTAGGTCCGCACAGATCCAGTTCCGCCATACACTCCGCCCGCCCGATTGTAGAGCCGGACCCATACAGGTCCGCGGACATGGAACCTGGATGCAGGTCCGCAGCGCTGGATGTACATCCGGACCCGACTCCTTTAAAATCTCGGACCTGCCCATCTCTATTCAGAACTCCTTAGATGGGAACTAGCCTACCAACATATCCTTGACACCACACACTCTTGGCCTAAACCTGTATTAAACCTGTCACATGCTATCTCTCATTTCATTTTAGAATCAGTTACTTATTATATGTACATTTCATCTATTCATTTTATATATACTAGACTACCCGTGCGAAAATTTCGCGAATAAAATGCGATGAATAGTGAGGTTGAATGCTTGTAATATAATGAAAAGTAGAACCGTACTTTTGTAGCAATTTTTGTGTGTGTGTGTGTAATAGGTACACATCAAAATACTCGCAACATACTACGAAACAGTTAGGAAAATTTAAAACACTCTGTATTTATGACAAACTGTCACTGACCTTAGCAGAATAAATTAAACCTGAACAAAATCCACACAACGTATCAATATCTCTGAAATATTTGTTGCTGTGCGAGGAAAATAAATACCTGGTGACAGAAAAATGCGTTGTAAAATTACTAATACTTTTGCCCTCTAAGGTCAGAATTTTGAAAAATTTCTTTCGTAAAATGTGGTAACGGAACCGAAGACATTACGAAAACCTCAATCTTTAAAATGATACCTCGTTTATCAATTTTGTTTAATTGTTAAGGGAGATAAATGGCTCCAGATACAAAAAACGCATTTTAGAAAAATTGACATTTTTACCCTTTAAGGTTAAAATTACAAAAAATTCCTTTCTTAAAATATAATGTTACCACGGCGGTGACTTTATTCTTTTATATGATACCTCATTTATCTATATCTGTTAGATATTAAGGGAGATAAATCGCTCGTGACACAAAAATGCATTATAGAAAAATTTATTCTTTTTCCCTTTATGGGATGAATTCAAAAACATTCTTTCTTAAAATATGTCGTCACAAAGCTGAAACATTACTCCTTATAATCCTACTTCATTTTGGTTAGATATCAAGGGAGATAAATGGCTCGAGATACAAAAAACGCATTTAGAAAAATTGATATTTTTGCCCTTTAAGGGTCGAATTACGAAACATTACTTTCTTAAAATATAATGTTACCACGGCGGATACCTTATACTATAAAATGATACCTCATTTATCTACATCTGTTAGATATTAAGGGAGATAAATCGCTCGTGACACAAAAATGCGTTATAGAAAAATTACACTTTTTCCCTTTAAGGGTTGAATTCCAAAAACGTTCTTTCTTAAAATATGATGTCATAAGACTGAGACAGTATTTTTCATAATCTTACTTGATTTATCGATTTTGGATAGATATCCAGGGAGATAAGGGGCACGAGACACAAAAAACCTATTTTAGAAAAATTGACATTTTTGACCTTTAAGTGTCGAATTACGAAACATTCCTTCCTTAAAATAATGTCACCACGGCGGTGACCTTATTCTTTATATGATACCTCATTTATCTATATCTGTTAGATAATAAGGGAGATAAATCGCTCGTGACACAAAAATGCGTTATAGAAAAATTTATAACTTTTTCCCTTTATGGGATGAATTCAAAAAAAAATCTTTCTTAAAATATGATGTCACCAAAGCTGAGGCAATATTCCTCATAATCCTATGTCATTTATCGATTTTGGTTAGATATCCAGGGAGAAAAATGGCTCGAGATACAAAAAACGTATTTAGGAAAATTGACATTTTTGCCCTTTAAGGGTAGACTTACGAAAAATTCCTTTCTTGAAATATAATGTTACCACGGCGGAGACTTCAGTCTTTAATATGATACCTAATTTATCTATATCTCTCAGATGTTAAGGGAGATAAATCGCTCGTGACACAAAAACGCATTTCAAAAATATTGATACTTTTGCCCTTTAAGGGTCGAATTCCGAAAAATTTCCATCTTAGTATATGACTTCACTAAAGCAGAGATCTTAATCTTTAAAATGATACTTCATTAAACGATTTCAGATAGGTATCAAGGGAGATAAATGATTCATAACACAGAAAACATCATTTTAGAAATATTGACATTTTTGCCCTTAAAGGGTCTAATTCCGAAAACTTATTTATTAAAATATGATGTAACCAAAGTGGAGACCATATGCTTTAAAATGACTCATCATTCATTGATTTCGGTTAAGTATTAAGGAAGATGCAGGCTTGTGACAAAAAAATACCTTATAGAAATAATATATACTAGACGACCAGTGCGAAAATTTCGCGATTAAAATGCGATGAATAGTGAGGTTGAATGCTTGTAATATTATGAATAGTAGAACCGTACTTTTGTAGCAAATATTTCATTTAGTGTAATAGGTACGCAGCAAAATACAACATATTACGAAACAGTTAGGAAAATTTAAAACACACTGTATTTATGACAAACTGTCACTGACCTTAGAATAAAACCAACCTTAACAAAATGCACACAACATATCAACATCTCTGAAATATTTGTTGCTGTGCGAATAAAATGTTTACATTGCACTTGTATAGCAAAACGACAGTGTTTCCGTAACAAAAAAAATATATCAGAAAAGCTACTTATTGAATAAAAAAAAGTTTATTGACATCTCTGTGATATCCGCTGCTGAAATCAGGGGACTTGGCTCTGAACAGTCTCATACGCGCTACCACTTTAAGCACCAAATTCCGAACATTTTTTTCTTAATTTATGATTTTACCTACCTGGAGACCTTAATTTTACAACGATATGTCATTTATCGATTTCGGATAGGTATCGAAGGAGATAATGGCTTGTATAAAAAATTAAAAAAACAAGTTCTATAACTAATATTGATAATTTTGCCCTTTAAGGGTTGAATTCCAAAAAAATTCCTTTTATAAAATATCAACCAAGGTAAAAAAAAGTTTTGAGAAATGATGATATTTTTGCCCCTTGAGGGTGTAATTTGGAGAAAGTTTTTTATGAAAATATGATGTGACCATAGCGGCTAATTTAATATTTAAATCGATACGTCATTTATTGATTTCGATTAGGTATCAAGGGAAATAAACAGCTCCTGACAGAAAAATGCATTGTAAAAATATTAATACTTTTGCCCTCTAAGGTTAGAATTTTTAAAAATTTCTACTTAAAATGTGGCAACGGAACCGAAGACAATACGAAGACCTGAAGCTTTTAAATGATAGCTCGTTTATCAATTTTAATTGTCAACGGAGATAAATGACTAAAGACACAAAAACGCATTTTAAAAATACAGATATTTATGCCCTTTAAGGGTCGAATAACGAAAAATTCTTTCTAAAATATAATGTGACCATGGGGAGACCTTAATCTTTAATATGATACCTCATTTATCTATATCGGTTATATATCAAGGGAGATAAATGGCTCGTGACACAAAATGCATTATAGAAAAATTTATACTTTTTCCCTTAAATGGTTCAGTTTCAAAAACATTCTTTCTTAAAATATCATGTCACAAAGCTGAGATATTATTCCTCATAATCCTACTTGATTTATCGATTTTGGTTAGATATCCAGGGAGATAAATGGCTCGATATACAAAAAACGAATTTTAGACAAATTGACATTTTTGCCCTAAAGGGTCGAATTACGAAAAATCCATTCTTAAAATATAATGTTACCACGGCGGAAACCTTATTCTTTAATATGATACCTTATTTATCTATATCGGTTTGATATTAAGTGAGATAAATCGCTCGTGACACAAAAATACGTTATTGAAAATTTTATACTTTTTCCGTTTAATGGTCGAATTCCAAAAACATTCTTTCTTAAAACATTGTCACATAGCTGAGACATAATAATAATCCTATTTGGTTTATCGATTTTGGTTAGATATCCAGGGAGATAAATGGCTCGAGATACAAAAACGCATTTTAGAAAAATCGACATTACGAAAAATTCCATTCTTAAAATATAATGTTACCACGGCGGAGACCTCATTCTTTGATATGATACCTCATTTATCTATACCGCTTACATATTAAGGGAGATAATCGCTCGTGACACAAAAATGCGTTATTGAAAAATTTATACTTTTTCCCTTTAAGGGTTGAATTCCAAAAACATTCGTTCTTAAAATATTATGTAACAAAGCTGAGACATTACTCCTAATAATCCTACTTGGTTTATCGATTTTGGTTAGATATCCAGGGAGATAAATGGCTCGAGATACAAAAAACGCATTTTAGAAAAATCGACATTTTTGCCCTTTAAGGGTCGAAAAACGAAAAATTCTTTTCTTGAAATATAATGTTACCATGGCGGAGACCTCAATCTTTAATATGATATCTCATTTATCTATATCGGTTAGATATTAAAGGAGATAAATCGCTCGTGACACAATTACGCATTGCAAAAATATTGATACTTTTGCCCTTTAAGGGTCGAATTCCGAAAAATATCTGTCTTAATATATGACGTCGCTAAAGAGGAGATCTTAACTTTAAAATGATTTTCATTAAACGATTTCAGATAGGTATCCAGTGAGATAAATGACTCGTAACACAGAAACAGCTTTTTAGAAATATTGACATTTTTGCCCTTTAAGGGTCGAATTCCGAAAAGTTCATTTCTTAAAATATGATGTGACCAAAGTGGAGACCATAAGCTTTAAAATGACACCTCATTCATTGATTTTGGTTAAGTAGGAAGGAAGATACAGGCTTGTGACAAAAAAATACCTTATAGAAATAATATATATGATGATATATTTCTATATCCCTTTATTTTCATCTATAACCTATCTAAATAAAATTATAACTTTTTGAATTATGCTACACAAAGATTATTTTGTTTCACTTTTATCGCTGGTCAACTTATCCTTCCCTTAGTCTAGTCGCAACCTTCGGAGAGCGAACTTCCTCGTGTGAGTCTCTCCGTGTGCGCGACCAGCCTTCCGGCATTCTGCGATTCCGCGAGAGTGCTTATACCACAGTGTAATACGTTGTTTGACCTATCTAAGTGACTTAGTTAGGTTACAATATAAGGTTCCGTGATCCTACTAAACGATGGATGACCCGCCGGACACGGGTCAGACGGTCAAGACAGCCTTAGATACGTGCTACATCAACGACCAAATTCCCGTCCCACATCCAGTGAACCATATTACGAGTGAAATGCCACTTCCTCAAGCAGAAGTCTCACAACAACAACATCAACAACAGCTTCACCGCCTACAGCCGCAGCAGCAACAGCACCAAGAGCAGCTACATTATCATCAGCAGCATCAGCCTCATCAACAGATTCATCAGCAGCAACAACAGCAACAGCCTCTACAGCAGCAGCCTCTAGAGATGGAAGCCGGCCCGGGAGGCGTTCTGCCACAGGCCCTGCATCCTCCAGTAGGCGCACCCACTTATCACACGGCTTGGAGAGAGGATAATCCTGCAAGCAGCGGTGAGTCGAACCCACCTGTAAAACGTAGATGTGTGCAGATAACAGAAACGGGGCAGCCCAGTGTAGTTCCACAATCAGAGCAGATGGAAGAAGTAGAGATGACCGACACAGCAAGGTCCACTGAGGTTAATCTATCCAATGCCGCGGATTTAGAGCAAGCTAATATCAATAAAACGCACCCCGACACGATAGCGCCAACGTATAGAAGCAAAAATAATAGATACTCCCCCACAGACAGTGGCCCGTACCATATTTTTGTAGAGAGCATAGACAGGAAGGTCGGGAAACTACATCCTATGGCCATCGGTAAATTAATATTCCAACACAGTGACATACTCAAAACGGACGTAATCAACATTTCACCTTTAGGGAAAAATCGTCTCAAAATTGAAACAAGATCTGCTGGTACTGCTAATTCAATAGTGCAATTAGAAATTTTCAAAACCAAAAACCTTGAAGCTTATATTCCGAACTTTCTAATACATAAACAAGGAATAATTAGGAACGTTGACACCTCATTGAGTGAGGAAGAACTAGCTCAAGAAATAATTGCCCCTGTCCCAGTAGTGCGCATCAAACGCTTTACCAAAAGGAGCCATAATAACCAAGATCTCATATTACCTATTCCTGTTTGCTTGGTATCATTTCGATCCCAAAACCTACCGACCTACGTCACGATACTAGGAACCCGATGTGCGGTGGAACCGTATGTCCCGCCTGTGATCCAATGTACGACTTGTTTACGGTTGGGCCACCGACAAGGTCAGTGCAGATCCCGCGAGCCACGATGCAGCAGGTGTGCTGGGCCTCACTTGTTGGTCAACTGCGACAACCCATTATCGATCTGCTGCGCCCTTTGCCGCGGCCAACATCATGCCACGGACAGAAATTGCCCTGTGTATCTTAAAAACCGGGAAACAAAACAAGCAACCGCACTCAGATCAAATGCTGTATCTCCTGATACAGAGCAGCATTTCCGGGGCTACGCGCAGGTGACCTCCTCCCCACCTCAAATAACGAGTTATACGGAATATCCGCCTCTAGCAGCACGACTTCCGTATTATTGGCCTACTATCTCTCAATCTCAACAGATAATGCCAACCAGGACTCAGGCTCAGCCTCAACACCCGCCGCTACAGATGCATCAACCACTCATAACACCACAGCTACCCTTTCAGGACATGACACCCGAAGGTCCCCAGGCGCCTTCTGACTTTAGCGGTGGACCACCACCCACAATAGCAAACACTGGTAATGTTTCTGAGATTGCCTTGCTACACAGTAGTGGAAATATGGTGGCCAATCAATATATGGCAGAGAGTAGGAGCGGTACACAGCCAGAATCAAGTTCGCTTCAGAAAAATTTGGATTCAAACACCAGTAATAGGTACTCATGGACTAGGGCCCCTAAGTCGTATAAAAATCCTCGATTCACCAAAGAAAATCCATCTTTAAATACAAAACAATACTTGTATTCATACAATGGTCCTATGTCTCCTATTATAACTAGTGACCATCACTATCCAACCGCAACTAGCTTCATGGAGAGCCCCCAAGCCACCTTCACGCTCTGGGAAGGTGATCAAGCCATTCGTAACATACAGCCCACAGCAGCACAACAATCAAATTCTCTCAATCAACCTACCGAGATAACCCAAACTAAAAATGGACCATTATTCGAAAAAATTCTTAAATTAATTGTGATTCTGCTCCAAGAAGCTAATTCGCCAATGAATATTACAGCAATATCAGGAATGCTCTCAAATATTTTCCAACAAGATGGCGGAAACTAAGCTAGTACAATGGAACGCTCGTTCACTCAGAGCAAATAGTGAACAATTTCAGCGAGAACTTCTTACCAATAAGATTGCTATTGCTATTATAGCAGAAACCTGGCTAAAACCAAACACACCGCTATCAATCAAAGGATACCATATAGTGCGCAAAGACAGGGATGATGGCAAAGGGGGAGTTGCTATTCTAATACAAACAGACATCCCTTTCGCAATAACCCACATTGACCTCACTCATATTGAATCTTTCGAAGTGGTGGCAGCCAGAGTACGGATCCAAAACTTGAACGTATCTATTGTCTCGGTCTATGCTCCCCCCAAAACAAAAATTAATACATCTGAATGGCGCCAGCTCCTACAACAAATAGAAGAGCCATACTTAATATGTGGGGACTTCAATGCGCATCACATGTCGTGGGGTTGCGAGTGGTCTGACATATTCGGGGACGCCATAGTTGAGATTATAGACGAATTCAACCTGTTCGTTCTTAACGACGGATCCCCCACCTTAATCTCTAAACCTGGTCACCGAGTATCCGCAATCGATCTAACCCTCTGCTCCCCCTCTCTCGCAACAGAATTGCGATGGGAAACCGTGCAGCAGTCGTGGGGATCTGACCACCTGCCTATTCTAATAACGACCAAACAGTCGGATGTGAGGCAGGAACGATATACAACCACAAAATGGAACATTCAAAAGGCGAACTGGATCCTATACGCCCAATACATTGATTCCAATATCTCACGAGTCCAGGGCAACAAACCACCCAGACAGCAATACAATACGTTCCTAGCCATCATAAATGAAGCAGCTGAAATGTCGATCCCTAGGTTAAAACGATCACCAAATACAAAGAGAATCCCAATACCCTGGTGGGACACAGAATGCTCACGAGCAGTAGCCAAACGAAAACTAGCATTTACTACGTACAAACAGATTTCTACTTGGGAAAATTATCTAAATTATAAGAAAACAGATGCCGAAACTAAACGATTTCTGAAGCTAAAGAAAAAAGCTTCCTGGAGGGAATTTTGCAACAACATAAATAAAAATACGCCGTTGACAAAAGTCTGGAATATGGTCAATAGATTTAGAAAGAAGCCAGGGGGAACTAAATTGTCAACCATTTGGTTGGAAGATTTTGCGAGCAAGGTGGCCCCTCCATCAGCCCCCTTTGGACCACTAACACCTCCAAACCAGACCAAGGAACAGGATCAATTCCCCCAAACTACTTTAGAAGAACCATTTCAACTGAGAGAATTGGAATCGGTCCTCAACTCAACACGAAACACGGCACCTGGAATAGATGACATCCACTATTCGATGCTTTTCCACCTACCGCACTCAGCCAAGGTCGTTCTCCTTCAAATATTCACCGGCATATGGAGAAAAAGTGAGTTCCCAGACGACTGGACCACCCACATCATCATTCCAGTGTTAAAAGTAGGCAAAGACAGTAACAACGCTAACTCATATCGACCAATAACGTTGTCATCATGCGTAGCCAAAACCTTCGAGCGAATCATAAAGAGTAGACTAGAATGGTGGCTCGAACACCACAATCTGCTACCAAACTGTCAGTTTGGATTTAGAAAGGGAAGGAGTACCTACGACAACCTCGGTGTTCTCACTCTAGATATAGAAAAGTCCTACCTAAATAAAGGCTACCTAACGTGCCTGTTTCTAGGGCGCCTATGATAACGTCAGCATTACCATTCTAGTTGAAAAGCTAAGAGCACTACACCTCCCGGAGGTATATCTAAACGGAATCTATAACCTGTTTTATTGCCGGACCATATACATACGCCAGCAGGACAACAGCCTATATGGACCACGTGTGGTTTCTCTGGGCATCCCGCAAGGAGCCATACTCAGCCCAATATTATTTACCATATATATAGCAGACCTAGAGAGTATATTCAGCCCCTCAATAAAGGTGTTAAAATTCGCTGACGATGTATGTATTTACACATCATCTCCATCCCAGGGGCTAAACTTCTGGAGATTAAACGACGTTGCTAAGTTACTCTATGAATGGACCCGTGGTAAGGGCTTAACTATCTCATCTTCGAAGTCATCGGTTGTGGTATTCTCGCGGAAGAAGAACACTTACCGAGGTCCACAGATACAGCTGGGTCCTTATAATTTCCCTGTTAGAACAGAGACCATCTAGGACTTCAGATGGACAGTAAACTGACATGGAAGGCACATATTGATCACATTCTAGCTAAAGCCGAACGCTGCTTAAATATAATACGAGCGGTAACTCGGGTATGGTGGGGAGCTGACCCTTCCGTCTTACTCATCTTGTACAGAACGCTAATACGTCCCTTACTGGATTACGGCAGTTTATGCTATGGAAATGCCCCAATGTACAACCTGCGTAAATTGGATACATTGCACTACCGGGCTATCAGATTGTGCCTCGGAGCGATGAATACCACCCCCACAAACGCCTTATTAGTTGAGGCTAAAGAAATGCCATTGGTAATACGACGACAATTACTGGCAAGCATATTTCTAATGAGGCGCGCCGCCATCAAGAACCACCCGGTTATCCAGAAGGCTTCTGACTATATAACAACGATCAAGAGGAGAGATAACAACCTCGGTCATAGAACCCCGCTGCTGGCTCTCTGTTTCACTGAAATAAAACATATAATCCCGCTAGTAATTCAAGATACTACACTACCCATCTTCGCATACCAGTATGCTATTTTGAGATACAGGCCCAATATATACCACCTACCTAACTGGATAACAACCTGTAACAACGTAAACAGCAAGATGGAGGAATTCTTGTCCATAACATGGCCAGAACATGTACAAATATACACAGATGGCTCGAAAACTACTAATGGTGTGGGCTACGCCTTCTTCTGTCCCCTCACTCAAGAATCACGTAAAGTTCGCCTGACAGCAGAAACGACAGTATATACCGCTGAAGCTATGGCAATAAGAGATGCCTTAAATTATGGTCTCGAACACTTCAATAAAATACTGGTACTGTCCGACGCTAAAAGCGTGGCGCAGAAGCTGGAAAACATGAACAGACTGAGCGGAACGAATAGGATCCTATTCGACATCTTAAATGCAATGTACTCAGCCAAGGCGGAGGGCAAAGAAGTGCACTTGTTATGGGTCAAGGGACATGCTTCCATACAGAATAATGAAAAGGTAGATCAACTGGCGAAAGAAAGCACGGCGGATGGAGAGCAATACTATACTCAGCTACCTCATACCGATTTTATTAATATCATCAGGAAACGGTATCTTCACAAGTGGTCAGAATCGTGGACTTTGACACAAACAGTTAAAGGGAAGTTTTACGCATCAATACAACCTCACATACCAACTAAAGTCTGGTTCGAAGATAACCATTTGGGCAAAAGATATAAAACATCTATAATTCGCATGCGACTCGGTCATGGCTGTTACCCAAAGCACCTCCACCAAATCGGTATAGCACAGACTCCCTTTTGCCCGGTGGATCACGAAGAATTAGCAGATCTCGACCACATCACTTTAGCGTGCACTCTATATCGGACTCAACAAAAGAAACTATACAATAGCCTTGTAAAGTTCAAAATTCCACTCCCAACTTCGATACGCATCCTGCTGAGAGGGGGAAGAAGTGACGTGTATGGGGCGCTGGCCACATACCTAAGAGAGGCTGACATCCGTATCTAAAGACACCAAACATAACAAAATTAACAATCACATACAAGTTATGATCTTACAAATTCAGCACATTTCCTGCAATACCACCAACGGAATCGGTCGGAACTGCATCTTAGCTGACCTAAAAAATTACATTAAATTGTAAATCATCAAGGAACTCTCACTAATCAGTTTAGTTATATCAGGTGCAAGGCTAACCGGATATACCAAAGCCCAGTGAATCTTACCCTGCAAGGAAACATCACTGCTCCCCAAATGTGATTTTATTGTTATCGATATAATTGTCATCATTGTATTATTGTATCAATATACTTTCTAAATATGTATTACTGTATTCACTGAATAATTGTATTACCCATTGTGAAATAAGATCCAGCTTCATATTATCGCTGGCACAAATGTAATCGTGTATTCCCTTATCAAGGGCTATCGCTGTATTAGTGTAATATTGAATAATTGTATAATTTAGTGTGAATTAAGAAATGAATACATGTTTGCTATACGATAAGAATCACATGTTAAATTAATGTAAATGATAAAGCTGGCCGTATAGTCGATAGACAGAAGGCCATGAAAATAAAAAAAAAAAAAAAAAAAAAACTTATCCTTCTCCCGGCAATTCTACCACCACCGCGCGATTTCCGCCTATGCTTCATTCATGTGGCGGGTTGGGATGTGACCACATCTTCCCCCTGCCATATGTCTCGCCTCACTTGATTATGACTCATGTCGAAATATTGTGCAATTTGTTTATTTTTGTGTTGTTTTACGTGTTCGTTCGCCCTCTGCCTTCATCTGTGCTAAGTGACTGGTATCTATTTATTTTTCCCTATCGTATCTTATTTTTACATAAGGAAATGAATTAAAAATGTTTAATTACTTAAAAAGGAGTAACATTTATGTCATATGAATTTTAACCTTTTTGATAATGAGGAATCGATTGTTGGTTTAGTAAAATTATTAGTTAATACAGTTGCTTATTCTTATGTGCTAATTTGTTATATGACAAGGACAGTAGAGGGAATTTCACAAATAGATGCATCCATTTTACAGATAAGTAAGGCAAGTTGTAATTGCATGCTTCTAAAAACTGTTGATTAGTGTGTCATTAAGGGACAATCCAAAAATTATTTCACACCTTAATGGTGAGGGAGAGGGTCTACAAAGTGTACCGGGGGGGGGGGGAAGAGTGATTAGCTTTGTGATGTCACATGTATAATTTGTATCACTGTTTGGCACTGTCACATGTCAGCCGCCATCAGCATACGCTGCAAGGCCATACCAACATTTGAAATTTTGACAAATATGACTTCACTTCTTATTTAAATGATTGTGTGGCATCTGTGGTTAATATGTTTCATCATACAAAGCCTCTAACCAATACAAGCAATCATAAGAGGTATTTCCTATCACGAATATTCGTCCTCAAAGAATTTCAGCCAGATGTGACAGGTATGTTGCTTGTTTGATAAACGATGACTATATGCTGTATGGTTGGTTGAAGTTACCACCATATCGAATGTTCCTAACATCAACAACTACGTGAATGCTATGCCAGTCATAAATACTATAAAAAAATAAGTTCCAAGTCCATGAATACAAGATGATTAAATTTTATATCATTATTTTGATTTGTTGTTTTATCAATTTTCCAAAATGTTTGATTTATTATTGATTTTATGAAAACATGTTTTAAATAGAAATATATAAATAATTTTGGATTGCTGTTTTTTCTCAATATAAATTGCAAAATATGTGACGTCTCACCAGGGAAGGGACGGGTAACACAAATGTAGACCACCCGTGACATGGAGGGTCCTCCAAAAATCATGAAATTCATGTGACGTAATTTGGCCCCTAATTGCATACGAGAGTTCTGTATGTAGACCAAATTGATTAAATTTCTGAACCATGAAAGAATGTAGGCTTTCTCGGTGAGTCTGTCGCGTAATATCTTCTAGGGCAGTGGTCCGCAACCTTTTCCTACTCGCGTCACACTATAAGATTATCCATAAATCTCGCGGCACACCTTACCGGTAGGTCCCGGAGTCCCGGGCTGTACAGCCTAACACGTAAAAATTTAATAATCAGGCAGTTTTCTATTACTATTAAAGTAAATAATTGTACACGTACCTTCAAGGTGACACTTGTGCATGCTTAACTGCACACATGTGGCTAATCCATAACAATGCAATCCTCATTTCTTTATCGAAGGATTTGAGTCTTTCCCTCTTGGATGTTTTAATCTCATTCAACGTCGAGAAGCCCAATTCATAGCCGAATATTCATTCCTTAATTGTTAGCCAAAATGTATCTAAAGGAACTTCGAGAAGTTTTAATTGCAAAGTTCTGTCAGTTTTTAAATCTGGGAGTTTCTCTTGAATACTAATTGGAAAATGTTCCGAATTTGAAACGAATGGATCACGAATCCAGTCGAAATCTTCAACACTTTCTCCAAAGTACTTTTTGAATCTCTGCCACAGGACCACAAGTGACCATACAGTCGGGAACATCTCACGAGACCCCATTTTCAATCCTCTGTAAACATAAATCCAGCTTATGCTCAAATCCATTAATCTCATCCGTAACAATAATATTTTGGTTTCCTACCTTGAATTTTGATGTTCAGCTCATTCAGGTGTACGAAAATGTCAGAAAGATATGCCAACTTACATACCCATTCGCCATCTGCGAATAAATCCTCGTAATTACGTCTTTCAACAGTCAAAAATGCCTGGACCTCTTCTCGAAGTTCAAATATTTCGCGTTAACACCTTGTCTCGTGACAGCCAGCCTACTGCTGTATGTAGCTGGAGTATAGTGATTTCTGAACCCATTTCCTCACATAAAACGAAAAAATGTTGCGAATTTATGGGCTGCGATCACAACTTTCACTACTTCGTCCAGCACTACTTTCAGAGAAGGTGGCAGAGACTTGGCGCTTCGCGGTGAATGAAGACAATGATCGCATCGTACATGGGGATTTACTTCACGTATTTTAGCTGAAAATCCTTGAATGGGCCTATCATAGCAGCCGCTCCGTCTGTACAAACACTAACGCAATCCTTCCATTTAATTCATTAAGGAGCAAATATGCATCAGTCAAACGAAATATTTCTTTAGCGGTAGTTTTCTCTGGAAGTTCTTTGCAAAAGAAGAAGTTATTTACAATTACATCTCCATCGATGTAGGGAATGTAAGCCAGAAGTTGTGCGTGGCGGTTAATATCTGTGGACTCGTCGCTCTAAAGTGAAAACTTCTCACTGTTGATTTTCTCTTTCATAATGTCTTCAAAGGACATTTCAATTAACTCGGCGACTGATTGTGTCAGCAGAAAGTGGAATTTTTGAAATTTCACTAACAGATTCTAAACTCAGAATTATTTTCACCGTCTCTTTGCAAACAGCCTTTAACAGCGTTTCACCTATTTTATGTTGTTTCTTAGCCTTTATGATAAGTAACGTTCGAATTTTTATGACAAAAAAAATCGATAAATATGCAGGCAAATATGACTTTAAAAATAGGTAAATATGACCTAAAAGAGACAAAATATGACCAAACATTAAATTTTTTATACTTTAAAAATGCTCAAATGTACATAATTTATTTTATGTAGCTTGTTCCTGTAAAAGAATGGATTACTAGAATTTTACTTTTTAAAATGGAAATTTACTATAAATTTGTTGCGAATTAGTGTACATACCATTTTTTTTTATTATTGTTTGATGCCAGCATTGCAGTATATCACCATATGCATCTTCAAGTTCTTGAAGAGAAATTTTCTCCGGTTGTCACTTAAAACTGTCTTGTAGTGTGAGAAGCTTCGTTCGACATCGCAAGATGTGACAGGAGCGTACTTAAACAGAGTCAGGTCACTGCAATTTAATGGTGGGTCGTCTTCAGTCAAAACAGATTCGCCACCATGTAAAATTTCACTAATTTTACAAATTGTTTTATATTCCTTATTCCCACACAACACTTTATCAAATTGTTTTTCAGCTAACTAGCCACACTGCTCCCTGCTTGGCCTATTTCGGTTTCCACACTATTAACGACCGCCAAACTTTCATTCAGTTCTAGACCAATTTCTTCAAGACGCGAAATCTCAGTTGTGATGCCTGAAAAACTTTATGTACGCCAAATTTCTGAACAAATTACTGGAAAAGAGTTGTTGGACAATTTTTATGGAAGATACTTCACTGCTATCAAAATTAGAAACTATTTTCTTTATGTTTTCATAATATTCACAGTAATAGCTAACTGCATCGAGCCATGTGCCCCAACGATTAAGTACTGGTTGTGGTGGAAGAGGGACGGAAGGTGCGTCTTCTTTAAATTTTGTCACTCTCATTGGAGCTTTAACAAAAATCTTTTTTACATTTGATATTAACCTATCAACATCAGGGAAATTTAGTCTTACTTCCTCGGCAACTCTATGTAATCCATGAGCGAGACAAGTTAAATGCACCATCGAAGGATACAACATCTTCAGACATTTCCCAGCATTTACCATGTACGGCGCAGCGTCGGTCACAAATAGTAAGACATGTTCTCGCTTAACTTCACCGCTCCATAACAGTTTTATAACGTTGTCGAAACAGATGGCAATTGTTGGGTGGTTTACTGGTTCAAGAGCTTCACAGTCCAGTAAAAATATATCACCCAGTCTGTCAGAAAGTAGGGTTCCAACGATGACATTTACAAAGTATCTCCCACAAGCATCAGTACTTTCATTCATTGATACCCAGATCTTATTGGTGCCTATCTTAGTTCTGATTGTCTGCAATACATTTTCATAGCAAGACGGTAAATAGTTCTCCCTCAATGTTGATTCGGTTGGAATCGTCTGTGTTATGTATTTATCCAAGAACGATTTGAAATGTTCATTGTTCACTTTATTAAGTGGAATGTTGGCTGATACCATCAATTCACAGAGTTCTTTAGAAAAAATTGACTAAGCTGTAGAATGTAGATGTATCCAAGAAAAGTCGCTGTTTGCTTTGTCGTATTACGTTATTCTTGGGTCTTGATGTATTGCAGTGCTGCTGCACATCAAATCGCTTTGTTGCATTCACTTTAGTTTCACATAATTTACAAAAAAGAACTCTTTCATCTGTGCTAAAATACTCCTCTCCAAATTCCTTTACGTAACTCCATAACTTTAAGAAAGTTTTGTTTTCGGCATGGCGGTACTCACTGATCCACTGCAGATTTAACACTGGTTCAGGATTATTTTCAAAAGCACTGGTGACAGTGCGTGAGTGGCTGAAGGCTTTGTGTTTGTTTCGACGCGGAGAATCTGGTATGTGGGGAATACCTGACCTTGGTAAGGACGGGTTTCCCGTTAAGCAGCAGATTCGCCGTACTGAATCATAGGAAGACAATTGATTCCTCTCAACTCATCGGTGGGTCAATGCAGTAGACTCAACTCCCGCGATACCGTCGCAAGTGAGACATTGATTGACTCGGCTCGACACAGGCATGCTGCTGCTGCATAGTCGAATTTAAAAAGCGGGCGGATCATTAACGTTTAGAGAGTGACAATAATTTATAACTTTAATTCTTGGCTGGTGAATTCAGAACAATTTAGTGACAATTAGTTTCGTTTCTTCCTCCAATGTATAAGAGGAGTATATTTCTTTGAATAATTATCTTAATTTCTTTTCATCTATAACTTCCATCAAAAAAATTACCGGATTTTTCCTCAAAATGTGACCATATGACCATAAAAATTACTGAAATGTGACCAGAATTAGGAAAATGGCCCGAATATGCATTTATAGGCTGTATAAAATACATTTAAATACAATCAGAAACGTTGAATCAGTGTTTATTTCAGCATTTCAGCTCAAAAAGAAGGCAGGGAAAAAATATGACTTTTCCTAAAGATCCGAACCCTAATGATAAGTGCGGCTGCCTTATAACTAGCTTCCTGTACTTTTTCCGAAATACATGAAAAGCTACGTGGCCTGGCTCGGAACCCCCGCTTTGTAACGGTCATGAACGTTCTTTGTTTTTCTTTTTTCCAACAACCGACGAAAATAAATGACGTCTTTGCTTAACAGATAAAAATATTTTGTTGACAAATGTTGTTTCAATTTACTGTAAACCATAGTAGCGTTACCGATTTTTTCACCACAAACGATACTCTCGGGAATTGAGCACGTTTTTTCACCACAAAACAACCATAGGATAAGTAATTATCACTATCAACGCTTTTATAAGTTACACTGATAGACGGTACACTCCGTTCAAGGAATAAAATAGTCTGCTAATTGCAATAGAAAATATCAAGACAACTTCTAACACAGTTTTCGGACCACTTCAGAACACAGCTATGATGGAACTGAAGTAATTGTAAGAAGCGGGATTTATAACTTCAAAGAATTCACGTATAGGCCTACAGTGCAGATTGTTTTTACAGTGATGTCTAACAATGCGTTGGTGCAACGTTACAGCAACAAAGTAGTATTATTGAAGAAGCCCCGACACCGTAATAAATTAATATAAGGCTTGGAAAGTTCTGCTACTCCCAGCGGTTTAGACTGATGGAAAAGCGCATATGCAGAACATGCGGTAAGTATAACAGAACCTCGAAGCACAGCAGTAGAGGCGAGGAATAAAAATATTTAAAAAATGACTAAACAAAACTAACTGTGAGGAAATAAATAAAATTTAATTTCTTAGAATACGACATTACGTAACAATTTGCGGCAGATAAAAGCAAAATATAATTAATAAAAACTTGACAGTTAATTCCTTATAATGGGTAAAATTTCGCGGCACACCGGTTGTGGACCACTGTTCTAGGGATTTCCACCGCGATAGCGCGTCTGTAAAAATACGTTGCGATGTTTCGGACCCTGCCTCCGACTCCATCTTCCGGCAAAGTGTCGGATGTCCATGGCAATGTTCTCCTGAGGTAGCATTTTCCTCAGAGTAATGGGAAGTTTTTGCGCTTAGCGCATCTCCTTCCAGGTCTTGTGTGGTTGTCATTATGTTATGGTTGGCATTATTCGACTTGCCGGGTCGGGATAGGGCATTATTCAGTTTATGGTAGCATCATTTGCCAGTTTGATCGGCCATCGAATGTTATTGTTATACTGTACATGAGTACCCAACTGTTTAATTAGCGGGTTATCGTGGTTGTGGCACTGCGTGTTTAACTTCTTTGCAGTAGTTCTGAAGCGTTCTTTCAAAGTAGGGAGACCACTTATACGGTGCAGCACATCGGTCGGGGTGACCCTTGGTAGATTGTATGCGAACCGTATGGCACGGTTTTGAACTCGTTGGAGTAGTTTGATGTTTGTGGGTGCGGCATTTCCCCAAACAGGTGATGCATTTTCTAGGATGGGCCTGATGGTTGCAGTATATAAGGTAACTGCGGTTTTTGGATTAAGAGGTGACTTTGGATTTAACACTGGGTTACAACTGCCTCATCCTGTTCATAGCTTTGATCCGAGTGTTTTGTATGTGTGTGTCTTCCACGTAAGTCGCTTATCGATCGTGACACCGTGGTAGAGGGCAGTGGGTGTCCATTTGATGCCTTCACCGAAGAGTTTCACAGACTGTAGGGGAGGTACAGCTCTTCTGGTTACCATGACTGCTTGGCTTTTTGCCGCGTTGAAAGCCAAGCGCCATTTCTTTGCCCAATTCTCTATATTGTTGCACCCTCTCTGTAGCTTTGTGACTACGTGAGTTGCTCGCATGCTCTTCGTGAATAGAGAGGTGTCATCGGCGTACAGAGCCGAGTGGATTTGGTCGGTTTTTGGGATATCAGCCGTGTATATATTGTATAGTACAGGGTCCAATGATTGAGCCTTGAGGTACCCCTGCTCTGATATTCCTGATTGAGGAGATGGCGTCTTCGGTGATGACGCGAAAGGTTCGATCAGCCAGGTAATTTCTAATCAGACGGACGTGTGGAAAGAGGGACCCCTTGTACCAGTAATTTGTAGAGCAGGTCCTCATGCCATACAGAGTCAAAGGCACGGGATACATCCAAAAATACTGCTCCAAAAAATTCCCTTTTTTCAAAGGCGCTCATGGCTTGTTCCACCAGGCGAAGAAGTTGTTTTGGGGTAGAGTGTTTTCTTCGGAAACCAAACTGTTAATTGGGTAGTAGTCGTTCTTCATCGATGTGCCGTTGGAGCCTCTTGAGGTATATCCTCTCGAAGACTTTTGACATAGTGGGTAGAAGGCTAATTGGCCTATAGGATTTTGGGGAGCGTTTATCTTTACCAGGTTTAGGTACTGGAACTATTTCGGCAAGCTTCCACATTCTTGGGTATTCGCTGGTTGTTAGGATTTTGTTAAAGACTGAAGTGAGGTATTGTATTGCAGCTGGTGGCAAATGCCTCAGTAGTTGACCTCCTATATTGTCATTGGCCGTTGGCTTTGTGCAGGGCAACATGGCTTAGTAGGTCAGCCACTTCCTCTGTGCTGTTTTCTTCGATGGCACCCTCATCCAATGCGTCTGTGTTTAGGAAAGCGTCAAGTCTTTGCCTAACTAGATTAATATGTGCATCGTCACGAAGTTCATCTACGGGTTGAAAGTTTGCCTCAAAGGTGTCAGCGATTACTTCCGCCTTGGCAGTTGGTTCAGTAACAGTCTTGTTTCCAACAGTCAATGGTGGCATTTTATGTCTTTGACGAAGGAGTCGTTTAGGTGGTATGCCAGACTGAACCATCCTCTGTAGAGAGCGTGGCCACTGAGGCCTTCCCAATCTCTCATTCGGTGTTTTTGTATATCAGCTTTAATTTCTCTCTGGAGCCGATTAATGGTGCGTTTGGTGGTAGGATCTATCGTTATATGCCATTCCCTAGTCAGCTGGTTTTTTAGGGTAATGGTCTAGTCGGACGTTAGGGGGTAGCTGCCTTGATCTTTCCGGATGTTGTTTTGGTGGTTGAGTGGCTTGGTCTGCAGCGGCGTTGACTAATTCGGTGAACAATGTCATTGCAGCACAGGCTCCTATTTCGTCCGGTGACTGAGCGTTGTTAAGCTGTTCGGCAATGAGTGTCTGATAGAGATTGCCAGTTGATGTTCTTCAGGTTTCTGCTAGGTTTGCTCTTCATAGGAGAGCTTCAGTTGCCAAATAGAATAGGGACAGGTAGATGATCTGACGATAAGGCTGTTTTTGTGACGGCGGCAATATAATGTTGTAGGCCTTTCGTGATGGCTATATCGAGAACGTCTGGTGGGGTTCTTCTTCCTTTGTAGAAGGTGGGCTCCGTTGGGCCCCACGCTACGGCGTCATGTTTTTCTACGACACGAAGTAGACGTCGGCCATGTTGGTTAGTCAGTCTAGAATTCCAAGCAGTGTTTTTGGCGTTGAGGTCACCAGCAATCATAACATTTCCTGGTAGGCGGAGGAGTGCTGCTATCTCCTCTTCGTTTACCGGGCCATGCGGCTGGTCGGTAAGCTGAAATGAGAAGTAGATTTCCTCTTGGGGTTGTGATGGAGACGCCTGTTGCTTCGATTGTAGTGAGCTGAGGCAGCACAATTTGGTGGTGTTTAATTGTTCTTCTGATGAAGATGGCCGTACCGCCACCGGCAGTGAGCCTGTCATTGCGGTAAGTCGGTGTAGTTTGGTACTGAAGTTTTTATTCCCAGTTTGAGGTTTGTTTCGTTGACGAGACAGATGTCTATCTGCTCGTATCTGAGAAATTCTCTGAACTCGCCAAGCTGCCTCTAGAGGCCGTTGGAATTCCATGAACAGATAGTAAGATCATCATTTCTGGTCCCCATGTTGGTTGCTGTGAATGCTATTGCAGGTGGTTTGCACCACTGTCTGGACTGCGGCAGCAATATGCCGCGGGAGGTCTGTGATCATGGCTTGCATATTGTTCATGGTTTGTAGCAGTTGTTGCACCATATTGAGAATCATTAAAGATTCTGTCTGGTGATGTTGCGGTTTCTGCTGGAGCAGTTGTTGTTGGTGTAGTTGTTGTTGCTGCTGCGATTGTTAGTGTTGTTGCAGCTGCTGCGGTGCCTGGGTCTCATCAGTCCGGCTGTTGGGTTGTGCCAATATACCGGTTACCTCAGATGCATCAGTGTTTAGTGTTATATCACGATTGGTTTTCTTCAGTCCAGCGGTAACTGCAGCATAGTCAGGGTTGTCTGTCTGATATTCGGTAGGATGGGTGGTTGTTAGTTGTGGGCCAGCATTTTTACCGATTGGAGGAAAGCTGGCAGTTGAATCAATTTGTGGAGCCAATTTTCCTTTTTCTTTTCCTTCTTCTTCTTTCTTAGCGCGGCTTGGCCAGCATTATGCTGCTTCTGCCGGTCGGTAAATCTGCTGAACGCAGGGCACTTCATGTATCTTGCTACATGTGTGCCGCTGCAGTTTGCACACTTAGGTGGGTGTTCACCTTTTTTGGTTGCACAGTCTCTAGAGGCGCGATACCCATCGCATTTTACACACTTCGGGGGCATGTTGCAGTGCCGTGAGACGTGACCTACGGCCTGAAATTTGAAGCATTGGGGAAGACCCCTAGTGCTTCTGAGTTTCTCGACCGTAATTTTTAGAGCACATAACGATGAGAGTTTATATATGGCCCTGTTCTCCAATGTGTCTCGGAGAACGACCAGGTACAATGGAATCTCCTGTTGGGTTTTGGGGGTACGAAGGCGAACGACAGTTCGGGGATCGAAACCGCATTCTTCTAGTTCCTCCTTCACATTGTCCGAGTGCATATTGAAGGGTATTCCTCTCAATACCACCTTTAGAGTCTTGTCCGGCTCGGTAGAGAATGAGTAGTATGCTATGCCTTGCTTGGAAATAAGATTAGTCACCTCTATATAGTCTTCTGTTGTCATGAAGAGTGTTTTATACAATTCACGGCCAATTGGTCTCGCTTCAAAGGCGGCTTTGCAGGTTTTCTTCAGAAGGCGATAGAGAGTGCTGTAGTCATCTTTGTACTGAATAATTAGGGGTGCTGGGTTAGGCTTCTTGGGTATGGTTTCAGTCATTTCCGTGTCGACCGGCAGCTGGTCAAACTGGTTTGCTGTCACCGTTGCAGGGGTGCCGGAAGTTAGTTGTGCGGATGGGGCCGTACGGCGTGGTTTGATGAAGCAATCTTCATCGGCTGTTTGCAGTTCCCGAGATTTGGCCGCTGCAGCTGGCTTCTTTGTGCGCCATCCTTCCGTGTGTGCCGTTGTCCTCGTTCCGGTGCCCTTTGGAGGAGGGGGAGGCACATTGGTTGTCGTTTTGACGGAGAGATGTTGCTGTTGCTGTTGCTGCTGCTGTTGTTGTTGTTGCTGCTGCTGGTGCTGTTGTTGCTGCTGTTGCTCGGCTTCTTCCTGGTTCAGCTCGTCGTATGGGTTACTTAATTCAATTCTGTCAGGGTCTAGTGTCGGCGGAGGTTTCCTGGTGCGACGCGCCAGCGTGAACCCTTCGCCGTCAGGTTGGTCTCCAGCTGTGCTTGTTTTTCTGTTATTTGATGGTTTGATCGTGGATGTGCCGCGGCGCTGGAACGTGGCGGACGGGGGTGGGAAACTGAAAGCACCAATAATTTTCTTCTTTCCTGCCTTTATATCCTTGTTGCTCGAGACGAGCTGCGCCACGGGGATGCTGATTTTGCTGTTGCTTCCCCTCTGCTCACTTCTCGAAATCTTGGCTTTGCCACCAATGAGCGGTGAGGTGCACCGCTTGGTTGCACGGGGATCTAGTCCATGGGCAGGCCCGGTCGTCGTTTGCGAGGTGTGCACGGTCTGGGTTGTTTCCATGATCGAGTCCAAGTTCGATTGCCGGGTCGTCATACTCTCTTGCGGAGCCATCCTATTCGAGTCCCTTGTGAAATCCGTGTCCGTCGGCCGGGTCGTCAACACAGCCGCAGCTGTTGCCAGCAAAGCCGAGTGCGCTAGGGCACTCGACCCGCCTGGCGCGACAGTGCGGAAAGCACTTTCCTCGTCGCACATCATAACACTACGAATGTCAACTCGGAACCCCACTAGAAGTGTCGGTTGTCGGAACTGTACCCCTTATAAGGCCTTTGGTTGTCAAGTCACGTGCGTCGGGACCAATCGTTGCATAGACGGTGGGGCTGGGAACGATCTGGTGGGGCGACCGGGTAGTGGGGCCGGAGGCGTGGTAGGGGTATTCGCAGTGGATGGTAGTGGCTGGAGGTGATAATCTTGCAACCTTGATCTCTGCCTCTGCGGGGACACTTCCAACATCCAAAACTTCGCTGGTACATGGAGCTGGAGGCAGACTCCGAAACGTCGTTATGTATTTTTACAGACGCGCTATCCCGGTTTTCTGAACCATGCTGTTTATTCCGGTAGAAATTTCTGTATAATATTTAAATTTGAAATAAACGGTCTTACTTGTTTTAAATTAACGCTATGCATTACTGAAGAAAACATATATATATTTATATATATTGGAAGTGCTGTGGAAATGGTAATCAGACAATTCTAAAGCTGTCTTTAAAGCTATTTAAAATTTTCCACTACGAATTGTTCCTTCCACCAAACAAGAATGATACCTTGTCATCATACATGAATTAGTTTTACCTTTGCTTTTGTTTATTAAGAATGAGGGTTTCGTAAGAAGCTCGAAAATCCGAAGATACAGAATTCTCAATAACTGAAAAAAAAAATACTAACAGTTTAGAGTAAACCAATTTTTATATTTAAATTTAACACTTAAAAAAAAAAACATACACTGATCTACATCTACATCTACATATATACTCTGCAATTCACAAAATTGTGGGTGGCAGAGGGTGCTCAGCACCAAAGCTAACCTCTTTGCTGTGCATTCCAATCCCTAATGGTACGAGGGAAAAAAGAATTCATATAAGAATCAGTCCGGCACCTTATTTCTCTAATTTTATCTTTCCTGTCCTTCCGACTCAAATAGGTTGGTGGACGAAGTATTTCACTACACTCAAATGTGAAAGTGGGAATACGCATGTTTACCAATAAGTATAAACGAAACGTGTGTCGTCTATCTACCAGAGACTCCCAACCTAGTCTACTAATCAGTTCTGTGACGCTTTCATAAGGACTGTAGCAAGCGGTCACGAATCGAGCGGCTCTTCTCTGTACTTTCTCTATACTTTCGATCAACCCCTTACGAAACGGATCCCAAATGGCACAACAATAGTCCAAATGTGGACGCACAAGAGATTTGTACGCTATCTCCTTTGTTTGTTCAATACAATTTTTCAAGATTCGACCTATGAATCGCAGCCTGGAATTTGCACTACCTACCAACGAATTAATGTGTAAGTCCCATTTCATGTTCCTTTGTACTGTTACTCCCAAATATTTCAAAGAATCGACCATATCAATAACTGAATTGTTTAACTCGTATTTCTGAACAATTGGATTCTTTTTGTTAGTTATGCTCATTGTCTTGCACTTTTTACAATTTAGAGTAAGTTGCCACTCAGCGCACCAAGCTAAAATAACATCCAGATCGCGCTGAATTTCTAAGCAATCGGCCAAATTTCTTACTTCCCTATAAATAACCGCATCATCTGCAAACAATCTAAAAAGGCTTTTCAATTTGTCTCCAAGATCGTTTATAAAAATTAAGAAAAGAAGTGGTCCAATTACACTTCCTTGAGGTACACCCGATGTAACATCTAGATTAGAAGAACTTTCTCCTTCAACGACAACATACTGCGACCGACCAGTTAGAAAATCCTTTATCCATTCACAAAGCTGATCCGATATACCGTACGCTCGAAGCTTCGCTAAAAGGCGGTTGTGTGGCACAGAGTCAAAGGCTTTCTGGATATCTAGAAAAATTGCATCTACTTGTGAACCTGCATCGATAACTTTCATTACGTCGTGTGTGAATAGGGTCAGCTGTGTTTCACATGATCTTTTCTTCCGAAATCCGTGTTGATTTGTTGTAAGCAAATTATTATCATCTAGAAAATTCATAATGTTCGAGCATATAATATGCTCCATAACTCTACTACAAACAGATGTTATAGATATGGGACGATAGTTCCCAGGATCACTTCGATCACCTTTTTTGAAAATCGGAGTTACTTGCGCGATTTTCCACTCTGAAGGTACTTTTCGCTCTTCTAATGATTTACTGAATATATCAGACAGAAATGGCCCGATTTCCGCCGCATACTCTGAAAATACTCTTACTGGAATTCCATCCGGGCCCGGTGCTTTCCCCCACTTCAGGAGCCCTAATTGCTTAATGATACCTGCAGTATCTATTGGTAATGATTCCATCACCGACTCGCCAGTACTTCATACAGGAAGGACAGTTCATCGAGACGTATATTGAAGTAATTACGATACGTGTGTTATATGGGTAGGGTGTCCTACAATACTTTATAATAGTCTCGTACCTTATTTTTGGTCATTATACTTAACACAAATTATGCCAAAATATTACGTGTAAAGTGTAAAATACATTGAACAGAACCCTCTTACACCATCTGCACACCTTTGTTGTTTGTCCTTTGATACGTCTACTTACCGCCAGGTAGCCGAGGCAACGAGCGGACCATCCATACTGTGGCATTCGTGTCTGCTCGCCGTTATTTCTGAATGGAAGGGTGGATGTCAGTCACGTGTCCGACAAGAAGAGAATTCGTGGTTACTTTTGTTCCTCGTTGTTTTGAGCATTTAGTTATCTGTTGCATTATTTTTCTTTTACATTATTTGAAATGACAAGTTATTCAGATTGTTATACTGGTACAAGTGGTACAACAGTAACTAAAGAAAGCAAAAGTGAATAAACCTATACAAGGGCTATATTCATATATTATTTTTATATTTTAAATTAATTATTTACACTGTTACATAACCGAAAAATATAATATTGATGAAAATATTAATATTTAACATTAAAGAAATACTCTGATCAGCCAAAACATTTTGATCACCTGCTTATAAGCGTGTTGTTCCAGCTTTGGAGCGCAATACAGCAGCGATTCAGCGTGGCGCAGATTCGAAAAGTCCTTGTTAGGTTTCCGCAGTTGTCTGACACCAGATGTCTACGCACAGGTCACTCAATTCCTTTGCCGGTGGTTTGTGGGCGCGGTACTGGAAACGAGCATCTCAGAAACCGCGAGGCTGGTCGGTTGTTCGCGTGCTACTGTAGTGAGCATATATGCAGAGTGGTTGAAGAATGGTGAAACCATGGAAGTAGGAAAAGAGAGGCGACAACGTGAAGCCGCTGTAAACTCGAGCCGAGTGCGCTTGCGCGGCGGCCATATTGCTTTTCCCAAAACGTCGTGTTTGCTGCTCTTAATATTTCAAAGTTTTTATAATGCCACCCGTTTTTGCATATAGTTGCACAAACAGATCAGGTAGGAAACAACCTCGAATATCATTTCACAAGTTAGTCACATTCTAATTACTGTTCTCGAAGTGTTTAATACGATATCTGCAAGAGTAGGGCCTATCATTATAGATTTAGAATGCCTGTAGAAAAAAGCTAATTCATAGCTCTCAGTGGGATGACGTTAATCTCAAAAAATTTGTTAGTGTAATGTAGACAACCACCATACCAAACATTTTGCACATATAGGCAGGCAGTGGTGTACCTAGGGTGGGTCAGGTAGGGCACTTGCCATGAGCTTTATTGAAAGGGGGCCACAAAAGTCACTAAGTATTAAACTTAAAAATCAAAATAAACCAACTTTATAATTCATATTCGAATGAACACGATCGGAAGATATTGCGTGCTCTGTCGAGATGTCTTTGAATGGACCTATAGTAATGGCCAGCACTGGAAAATTTTGTTCTAAAGATATAAGACCATCATTGCTGCTCAATGACTTAGGGATGGATCATTTATTTAATTTACATCTCATCACCGCAATTACTCTGTCTTCAAACAACCTCCACGATTGCTATTAAGCCAAAGCTTGACTTCCGAGAAAAGCTCTCTATTATTTCAAGATTTGTAGACACGCAACAAACAGAGCCAGCATACATGCAGAAACATTTGTTATATGCATAAAGCTTATAATTCTAACATAGTCATCTTTCAGTTTGATAATACAATATATATATTTCTATCGCCAACATAGCGTAAGACTTCATCACACAATGTGACATATCCACAACTCTTTACACTGACAATACTACTCATCCATTTAGGCACATGACAATGAAACTCCTAAAACACTATTCGTGCCTTCAAGAACAAATATCAAACTAGTTCTAAGCTCCTGGTGACTGGAGCATCTTCGTGGGGTTATTTCCACCCGAAGTACTAATTGGAAATATAAACACTAAAGCTACCAACTAATCAATTTTTTTCATTTATCCGTCATTTTTCTTATCATTACTAAATCTTACTATACAACGCTTTCTGCACAACAATAACACCATGTCTCTTTTGAAAACTATGACTCCAGCTTATGGTGACAGCAAAACTTTATATTGTTAACAGCTTTGAGAAGCTAAAATTTTCACCCTGCATCATATACACATTTACGAATAAACAGAACATAGCCAACAATATTTGCATTAAACCCTACTACAATTCTTCCCGAGACACTAAATCAATTGGCATACTATATGCTAATGCTTACACTATTTCATTAGTACCTTTCTACAGTTTTCCTTTTTTTAACATTATTATTATCTTTTACAGGTCGTGCCAGAGTCTATTGTCCTCATTAGCACGTCGTCAACAATTCCTTACCTTGCACCTTCTGAATGCACCCTCCTATAGAGACGGTCACAGCACTATACCTCCCGTGCCATGTGTTCCGCTTTCCGACCATCTGATGTGAGTAAACAACCCAGCAGGCTGAAGGGCTTGGCGCCGGGGGTGGCTGGGTGAACGGCCTTCTCCCCAGGGAGTCTCTCTCTCTCTCTCTCTCTCAAGGACGAATACCTCCACTCACCCAGCTAGAGAACAAATGTCAAATGTCTTTCGTACTACCTGCCCATCTAATTAACTACGCTAGCGTTCTACACCCCCTCTCAATTTAACACTTACCTTGTTACAAAAAATATTTAAACTTAATCAAGGAGATTTTTACATGAACTTAATTCTAATACACACATTTACATAGCGCAGTAAACCGCTCAAGCCTCGGCAGGAAGTGCAGACAAATCACATAAGTACACAATGTGAAATTAATACTAATGAGTTTTTACGCAAGGGTCTCACAACATTACCATATTACATGGCGTTGCTTCGAACGCCAAAACATACAATTGTCCTCGGACAGCTTGAACGGAAAACCATCAACAATGCACGGTGCCCAAATGGAACTAGAATTTGTCTTCCTTATTATCTATCCTTGATGGTACTGCCGGAGACTCCAGGCGTTGTAAATCCCTACCTGAATTTCGCCGTCTACCAGCAAAACCGCATTTCTGGCCACTGAATTTTGAATGCGGTAGGGTCCTTTGAAGAGGTGGAAGAACTTGGAAATTTTCTTCTTCAAAACGTCCGATTGCGCGACACAGCGAACCAATACCAAATCGCCTGCGTTGAAAACGTGAGGTTATTTTCCATCCTCCCTCGCCTGCCTTCTTCTCCCTTCTCCAGGAGGAATTCCCTTGCTCGCACCACCTTCACATCCGGATCAATGTGTACCACTGGTTCTGGGCAAACTACCAGCCGGTCTACCAGCGTTTCGGTGGGCGACTCGAAGTGCAGCTCCATTGGCCGGGGACCCGTGCTGCAGTGAATGCAGCGGTTGAAAAAATCTTGTACCATGGACAGTAGCTTTCGATAAAGCTCTCTGGCCATCCTGATCTGGGTTTTCCATGGTTTTCCCAGATCACTCCACGCGTATGCTGGATGGTTCCTCACAATAGCCCATGGGCGCCTCCTGCCATATCCCGTACACCCCTTCTAAAGTATTACCATTTCTGATAGGTGCAATGCACCCTCTGCCACACACTTTTAGTGAATTGCAAAGTAATAGTAATAGTAATAGATGCTTTACCCATCCGCCATGATTATCTCCCACCAACATCCTAAAATAGGCCCCTAGCTGTCGATTGTACCTTTCCACAATGTTGCTCTGGGGGTTCCTGATCGAGCTGAATATCACTTTTATTCCTGCCTGGGCCAGTCCATCCCGCCATCTTTTCTTGTGAATATGGTGGCGTGATCACTAAGCAGACGACTCGGCCGTCCGCATTCTGGCACGTACTTGTCTAGAACGATGTGAAGGCAATGCTTCGTTGTAGTGAAATTCGTCGCATACAGACGGACCAACTTGGTAAACGCATCGACAATCACCAGTACAAATTATCGGCCAAATCTTCCCCGCGGAAGTGGGCCCAAAAAAATCAAGGCACGCCAATTCATTTGGAGCACTGGGAATAATAGGAGTGAGCTGTCCAACATAACTCCTATTTGGGGGTTTTACTCTCTGGCACAGATCACATCCCCCAGACAGTCTTAGTTACCCACTTCTTAAGCGAGGTAACATACCATTCCCGGCGAAGCATTTGAAACGTCCTTTCGGTGCCCTGATGACCGAAGTGCTCTAGGTACATCCGGACTATTTCTCCCGCCATAGTTTCTGGCATCCACACGGGCCAGTTTTCTATCTCGGGGTCCAGGCGAAAACACGCCCCCTCGTGGATTTGGCACATTGCTGCCAAATTGCAGATTCTTTGGTCTTACCTGTTTCCCTCACCTCAAGGAATTGCACCATATTTCCTATTTCTTCATCCCCGCGTTGTTCCGTAATAAGACGGTTGCGAAACTCGTTGGGATCGACGCGAGCAATCATCCTGGCGGCAGCAACCATAATATCATGCCCTTTCGCCACATAACTGCTGGAAGGGAAGAGGTCTTTCGGAAAACCGCTCAGAAAGTCAGCCATCTTATTTTCCACACCCTTGTAGTAGGACACTTGGAGGTCATATTCCTGCAATTGCAGCGCTCAACGGGTGACCCGACTAGAGGTGAATTTGAGAAAGGTCTAGGCTTGGTGGTCCGTTCTCAAAAATGTTTTGCTGCCTAGCAGATACGGTCTAAACTTTGTTACACCAAACACCAGAGACAACATCTCAATTGCTGTCGTGTGGTAATTCCGTAATTACCTGTAGCTCTCCATCATCTGCTTGCTGTCGCAAAACAGCTCCGACACCCCTCCCACTGGCATCACAAGTAAGAAAAAATGGTCTTTCATAGTTCGCGTGAGCGAGAGTCACCTTGTTTTCCGGAAGGCTTCCTTTAATCGTGTGAAAGTTTCTTGTTGCCCCTCCCCCCATTTACAGCTAGTACCCTTTCTGAGAAGGTAATACAGTGGCTCATTCAGGTCTGCAAAACCCTCTATGCCGTTCTTGAAATAGCCACAGATCCCCAGAAACTGCCTCACCTACTCTACACTCACGGGAGTCGGAAAACTCAAAATCTCTTCCACCTTTTCCGGAGTCGTCTCTATCCCTTCCGGCGTAATCCGAAACCCCAGGAAGCTAACCTCTCGCGCACACAGATTGGACATGTCAGGTAGCAGCGTCGTCCAAAACTTGGCCAAAACCCCAAATAGCGTATCCAAGTGCGACATGTGTTGCTCGAATGTGTCCGAAAATACCAGGACATCGTCCACGTATACGGCACAAAATTCCTTTACTTCTGCGGGAAGTACTTCATTCATGGCCCGGACGAACGCGCTTGCCGAATCCCGCACCCTAAATGCGACTCTTCAGAACACGTACTGAGTTCCCTCAAATAGAAAGGCTGTGTAAGTTCTGCACCTTTCGTGCAGCTCCACTTGATGGTATCCAGCGGTTACATCTATGGTGGAGAACCACCGTCTTCCTTGGAATTTACTGATGAGATCAGCGATAGGTTCCGGGTGCTCCGCATCAGCTTTTAAACGCTCGTTTAGCTTCCGCGGATCTAGACAGACACGGGTGGCGCCATCCAGTTTGACCGCTACCGCTATAGGGTTAACAAATGGTGAAGGGGCCTTGTGCATTATGACATGATTCAGCATCATCCGCAGCACGCTTCTCACGGCTTCTCGATGTTTCATCGGGACCGGGTAGCTGTGCGCTTGAAAAGGACTTTTGTCTTTCACCTGGAATTCGTGTGTAATTTCTACAATCTTTCCCGGGCGGTAGGAAAACACAGCGAGATTTTTGCGAAGCATTTTTTTTAAGGCTCCCAGTTTCGCGACGTCAAGAGTGCCGTTGCGCTTAGCATTTCCCTCCAGTTCGCATAACACCTCATTTCTTTCGTCGAGTAGCGCACATATTGGTAACAACGTCGCGCCGCTCTCATGCGGGGCCGACCTTGCCCTCGCCGGCTCTCCTGTGTCGATCCTTCGCTATCGCTGCTCGTATCCCACTGTATTTTTTCTGCCGTCAACCCAGAGACAGTGTTCGTCTCCCAACTAATGACAGCCCTCTTTTCGCTCAAAAAATCCGCTCCTACAATGAGTCCTGGTACAACGTAAGCCAATATTTCTAAGATCTCCTTTCCGAGCATAACGTGCAAAAGCACCTGCCTATTTACTGTCTTCAATTTTTGTGCAAGCGCTGGCACCAGTGATAATTTTTCACCTTGCAAAAACTTTATGTCAACGTCTGTTCCTAGGGCTTGCTTCACTACTCCCTCTGCAACAACCGTGAGGACGCTCCCGCTATCTATAAGAGCTGTTACCTCACTTTTGTTAATACGCGTAGTTATGACGGGGCAACAACCTATTCTTCCTTGACTTCGCAGCGTCGGGGGGTCAGTATCCTCCAGGTTATTTAAACCATCCTTCCAAATGCCCAGGTCGTCTCCGTTCACACTACAGTCATCGCTTCCCGGATGAACCCCTGTCCTTCCTAATGCCTGTCCGTCGACACTTCGAGGGGTCGCAGTGGCACCGCCCTCCACAGCGTGGCCGTTAAACTTCACCGCGGGGACCCTTTTACCGTTAAGGCGTTGATATCTGACTCATGCTGTGGCATTGTGTGGTTTCCGGAAGACCTGGCCGCTTCCAAGCGCCGGTCATTACCAGCATTCACCGCGGCTTATCTCGACCTTCCCGTCTGCACAACACCTTCACTCTAGGGCTTGGCGTGGTTGTATGTCTGCACATAGCCAGGGCGCTCCTTTCCTTCTTTCTCCATCCTTAAGGTCGCGACGAACTGTTTGAAAGTAGTTACCGCGGGGTTTAATAACAGCTGCACCGGCTGCTAGAAATGAGACCTCAGAGCTCTACAGAGCTCGCTTTCATCCATAGGTTGATCTAAAAACCGGGACTGCTTCGCGAGTCTCTCGGCATACGTGGCCATAGACTCGTCCTGGTTAGAGTAATAACGTCCCTGGTACAACCTTCGCCTCAGATTGCTTTGCGCCGTCCGTCCCCAGAGAACCTCCAAGAACATAGCTCTAAACTCCTCATACTACGTCTCGTCATTAAAATTAGTGTTGAACCACACTCTCTCCTCTTCCCCAAGACATTGGTAAATAACAATCATTGTCATGTGATATGGGACACACTTGACCCGAAGATATCTTTCCAGATCTTTCAGAAAACTTTTTGGATGGGTTCCCCTTTTTCCGCTAAAACGAGGAAACTGCAAATCTACTGCAAGTGGCAGCGAGTTGCACACGGGCGTTTTCTCAACCAACTGTGCGTCCACGCGTGTCATTTCCTAACGAAGCCCACGCAATTCGCAGTCGACTTTCGTTTCCAAGGTCCCTTGCGCCTCGCGAAAATTCGCGCAGTCTGTTCTCGTTTCAGTAACGCTCTTGTCAATACCGCTAATCAGCTCCTTAAGCTGAGTCATCTTCTCACCGTGACCCACTTCCATTCCCACGATACGCATTTCTAGCAGGTTCGTCCGTGTTTTTGTTTCTTCGGTTACTTCCGGCATGCGTCTTTGCGCGTACAACATCTGCTCCTTTGTGCGATCAACAGCACTGCTTAACGTTTTCTGCGCCATTTGCACAGACTCCTTAATTTCCCCTACTTTTTTGTCCATCGCGGCAGTCAATTCTTCCCTGAGCGCCGACCATTGTAAATTGGTTTTCTTCTGTTCCTCGCTCATGGATGTTAATCGTTCGTTAATGGGACTCAGCAGTTGCTATACTATCAGCAAGATAGCTTGGGGCGTCACCATTTCGCAAGCATGGCTTTCCGGTGGCGATACAAACTGACTGCTCGTTTCTGGGTTTTGAGGAAAACTAATAGTGCCTTCGTCACTGACCGTCACCCGCATGCTTGGCTCAACACTTCGAACCACGGCGTTGTCAACAAAATGATCGCGATTTCCCTCCATTGCGAATTCCTGATCTTTTGGCTCTAGCGGATTATAATTTTGTGCAATTCCGGTAGATTTTCCGGACCTCAATTTCATCCAGTAAAACTACACTCAAAATTAAAAATTTTTTTTTTTTTGCTGTCGTCAGTCTTTAGACTGGTTTGATGCAATCCTCCATCCTTTCCTATCCTGTGCTAACCTCTTCATTTCTACATACCCCTTACAACCCACGTCCTCAATTATCTGCTTCATATATTCTAATCTCTGTCTACCTCTACAGTTCTTACCTTCAACTGTTCCCTCCACTAACAAATTAACCAATCCAGCATGTCTCAAAATATGACCTACCAGCCTGTCTCTTCTTCCTGTAAGCTTCTTCCATAAACTTCTTTTCTCACCCATCATTTCGAAAACTCGTTCATTTCTTATTTTGTCTGTTCACCTAATTTTCAGCATTCTTCTGTAGCACCACATTTCAAATGCTTCAAGTTTCTATCTTTCCGGTATTCCTAAAGTCCATGTTTCGCTACCGTAAAGTGCTGTGCTCCACACATAGAGTTTTAAGAAGTTCTTTCTAATTCCTAGATCAATATTTGAAGCTAAAAGGTTTCTCTTTTTCATGAAGGCTCTTTTAGCTAGTGCTATTCTGCTTTTAACATCATTCCTGCTTCGGCCATCGGTTGTAATTTTGCTTCCCAAGTAACAGAACTCACTCACTTCTCCTATTGCATCAGATCCTATTTTTATATTTAATCTGCAAGTATTGGTATCATTTCTGCTACATTTCATCACTTTTGTTTTACTTTGAATTATATTCAGTCCAAAATCTTCCTTCAGTATTTTGTTCATGCCATTCAATAACTTCTCAATATCCTCAGCCCTCTCTGCTAATAAGACAATGTCGTCAGCAAACCGTAGCATACTGATTTTTTCTCCCTAAAAACTTATGCCACATGGAAATTGTTCTTTGACTTACTTCATTGCTTCTTCTACATACAAGTTGAATATTAACGGGGATAGACTACAACCTTGTCTCACACCCTTTTTAACTGATGCATGTCTCTCGTGATTCTCTACTTTTATTATAGCCACTTGATTCTTATATAGTTTATAGAGTATTCTTCTATCTCGATACTTTAGACCTGACTTCTTTAAAATTTGGAACATCTTGTCCCACCTAACATTATCAAAAGCTTTTTCTAAATCAACAAATGCCATAAAAGTATCTTTGTTTTTCTTGATCCGCCCTTCAAGTATTAATCTTAAAGACAGAATTGCTTCCCTTGTACTACGATTTTTCCTAAACCCAAACTGATCTTCACCTACTAACTCTTCTAATACCCTTTCCATCCTTCTGTATATTATTCTGGTCATTAATTTTGAAGCATGTGATGTTAGAATAATGGTGCGATAATTCTCACATTTGTCGGCCTGTGCTTTCTTTGGAAGTGTGAAGATGATATTTTTATTAAAATCAGTTGGAATTTCTCCTGTTTCATAACTTTTTGATATCAGCTTGAATAATCTTTCGATTCCTTCCTCTCCTAGGGATTTAAGAAGTTCTGCAGGGATCTCATCAATTCCAACTGCCTTATTTGCTTTCAAGTCCTTAAGAGCTTTATTAAATTCTGTCCTCAAAACAGGATCTCCTAAGTCATCAATGTCGACATCGCCTTGCTTTTCCAATACACTATTGTTCAAGTCGTCCCCATAATACATTTTCTCAATGTATTCCTTCCATAGGTTAGCTCTATCTTCTGAGCTTAAAAGAGGTTTCCCATCTGCAGTTTTAATGTTCATACTTCTTTTCTTCATTTCTCCAAAATTCTGTTTGATCTTTCTATATGCAACATCTACTTTTCCTATGACCATTTCCTTTTCTACTTCTTCACACTTTTCTTGTAGCCATTTTTCTTTTGCTATTTTGCATTTTCTATTTATTTGATTTCTGAATTTCCTGTACTGCTCTCTTCCTGCTTCATCCTGAGCATGTTTGTCCCTTCTTCTCTGATCCATCAGCTCCAAAATTTCTTCTGTGATCCAAGATTTTCGGGCAGCTTGTTCCCTAAAGCCTAAGGTTTCTTTGCCAGCTTTCATTATTTCGGTCTTTAATGCATTCCATTCGTCCTTGGTTGAGCTCCTTTTGGAGTTACTTCTTAGACCTAAGTCTACCATTTCTGCAAATTTTTATCTTGTGCTATATTGTTTCAGTTTATTCACTTCCAGTCTGTTCTGATTATACTGCTTTCTTATTCCCTTGAATTTCAGCCAGCACTTCATTACTATCAAATTATGGTCCGAGTCTATGTCTGCTCCTGGGTACGCTTTACAGTCTAGAACTTGATTCCTGAATCTCTGTTTGACCATGATATAATCTAGCTGATATCTGTCTGTATCCCCAGGACGTTTCCAGGTGTATAATCTGCTATGTCCGTGCGGCGGCCGACGTCGAGCGGCGGAGGGGCAGTCCGCAGAAGATGGTCACGAAGAACCCGAACAAGTCCAAGGAGCAGGCCGAACGGAATCCAAAGACGCGCACTGGTTGTATCCGACGTGAGGTTTACAGAGTCCGAAGAGAGCGTACCGAACGTCACCGAGAACAAGCACAGTCACGAGTCCGAGAAGCGATTCACTGAGTCCGAGAGAGAGTACCGTAGACGTAGCCGAGACGAAACACTGTCGAGAGTCCAAGAGACGAAGCACAGTTGACGGAGACACGACTGAAAGCGCAGCGAACACCGAACTGGATGAATGGAGCTGCGCTGGCTTATTTATATCCGAGCCGGGTCGGCTCTGATTGGCCGTGGCGGAAACTGTGCTGCGGTGGCGCTGGTTTGCCTGATGCCAGCGCCGTCTATACTATGTCGATTTCCATGCCACCTACCGGGCATGCCGCAATATCAGGACGGGATACCAGATAATCTTCTTGCATGGTTCTTAAACAGTGTGTTCGCCACTACTAGCTTATATCTTTCACAAAATTCTAGCAACCTGCTTCCTCGCTCATTTCTTTCTCCTATACCAAAACTTCCTGCAGTGTTCCCCTCTTTTCCTTCTCTCACTATCGCATACCAATCACCCATGTTATTATGTTTTCCTCCCCCTTCACATATTGAATTAATTCTTCAATTTCAGCGTATATTTTTTCTATTTCTTCGTCATCTTCCTGTGACGTTGGCATATATACTTATACTAATGTGGTTGGGACGGGCTTAGTTTCTAACCTCATCAAAATAATCCTGTCATTAAATTGTTCATAATAACTCACCCGTTTCCCTACTTTCTTGTTCATTACAAATCCTACACCAGTGACTCCATTGACAGCTTGTGTGCTAATTATCCTGTGTTCCCCAGACCAGAAATCCTGTGCGTCCTTCCATTTAATCTCACTAATCCCAATAACATCTAACTTAAGTTGTTCCATCTCGCTTTTTAAGTTTTCTAACCTACCTGCCCTATTCAGACTTCTAACATTCCACGCTCCGACTCGTAGAATGTTTCTATCCATTCTGATGACTCCTCCCTGAGCAGTCCCCACCCGGAGATCCGATTGGGGGACTATTTTACCTCCGGAATATTTTACCCAGGAAGAAGCCATCATGATATATGTAATTTGAGAGGATTACATGTCCTCGGGATACCGTTTGGGTCTTTAATGCAGTGGTTTCCCGTTGCCTTCTGCATCTCCATGCCGTTGATCATTTCTGATTCATCCGCCTTTAGGGGCCGTTTCCAACCCCAAGGTCAAGAGGGTGCCCTGAACCGCTCCCCGCTCTTCCGCCCTCCTTTCGGAGGCCGTTGGCAAGCAGTTGGTGACTCCTTATACCGGGAATCTTTCAGTCGCCAGAGCCTCGTCCGTGCAAACAGGGTGCACCACGTGAAGGAGAGGTTGACATTTGGTTGGAAAAGACTAGTATAGTCTCTCCCAAACCCTTACACCCCATGTAAAACCAAAATTTCATCATACTTTTCCTCCCACAATTCATTATTTATACCTGTACATCTACGTGAAGCTTCCACAAATTCTCAAATGCACAATTATTGATGGAATGAACGCTCAAACGCACCAAACTCTATTATGTAGAGCATAGATGCTCCGGGCATTCGAAAAACATGAGCCTCTATACCACATTAAGCAGAAAAAAATTGCAGAAACTATACTCGTCCCAGAGGACAGCCAAAAAACAAGCAAAAATTATCCGACGCTGAGATGCTGTAAAAGTCGTACCTTTTAGGAGGATGCATTCACAAGCTCATTTCAAAACATTTTCCAACGATACCGTCACCATCAAAACCAACAAACAACAACCAATTAAAATACAATAACAACTCGAACAGAACCAACGACCATCACTTTAGAATTCGACAACCGCTAACGATATATCTTCCTTCAACATTGGCAAACAATTTATGCAACATAACACAACGTACACATATATTCTGCACCAGCGACCCATACAATACAAACCTGGAATGAATACATTTTATCTTCTAGCATATACATGTCATATTACACACACAAAAATAAAATTCAGCATGGTGGCCCGGTTTTCCACTGAAATGAACATTCAACATTTAAATATTAATATGGAAAAGACACTCTTGCAAACGTAAATATCGTTAGCCCCACTTGGGATAGCCAAAATGTAATGTCTGCCTTCTTACCATTAATATAACAATGTTTAATCAGACATTACTGGGTGGTCTCTGTGATCTCAAGTGAGTCAGCGTGGGTGCCAGGTTGCCGACAGAGTTGCTTATCTTAAAGGAAAGCACCTGTCGAAACCAAAAAAACAAAAATGGTTGACCACAGATATCACACTACAAGCTCTAATTAATTAAATGACTTAGGGATGGAGGATGATTAAAAACAGAGTTCACAATAAAAAAAAAATAAGTTTCCTTTAATCACAAACTGGTCAGTGAATATTAAGGCACAGATAACAACGTTTTGGGGATTTAAATTTCGGCATTAGAGTTATCTCATGGTGTTTACTGGGCTGAACGGGATTGCAAGTATCTCTTCCTTTCTTGGCGGCTAATTACCCAGAACGGCGTGCTGACGGAGGCGGGTTGCGTGCGGCGTCTTGCTGTCCGCGGCGGCGGCTAGTCCTCGCTCACCCTCGGTCCTTCTTGCCCGAAGCCGTCAATCGTAATCCCTTCTCACCTCCTCACTTATCCACACCAGTATACCTTCCACCTCTTCAGCCATGGGAGCCAAAGACGCTCAGCCACTCGCCGATTGGTGGCCGCCCTCGGAATAAACAAAATGAAACATAACGGAGATCAGCTCACGTTTTGGTCACATGTGCTGCCACTCTCCTGAGTGGGTCCACACACACATTTTTTTCTTGGCATCTTCCCGTCACAGTTACAACACGACACTCCCCCCCCGAGGCAGCCCTCAGTGGTCACGCAAAAACAACACATCACATTCCCAAGCTTTCCGCCTCGCATACCTGACCATAGGTCTTTCAGAACATCACAGCTTATAAGATTGGTGGGAAAGAAATTCTGTCAGATAATTTTAAAGAAGTAGAAAAGGAAATGGTCGTAGGTAAAGAAGAGGTGGCATATAGGAAAATCAAACAGAATTTTGGTGAAGTGAAGAAAAGAAGTGTCAACATTAAAGCTGCCAATGGGAAACCCATTTTAAGCTCAGAAGACAGAACTAACCGAGGGAAGGAATACATAGGAAAACTGTATGATGGAGATGATTTTAACAACAGTGCACTGGAAATAGAAGTTTATGTTGACCGTGATGGCTTAGTTTATCCTGTTTTGAGGACAGAATTTGATAGAGCTTTGAATTAATTGAAATCAAATAAGGCAGTTTGAATTGATGCCTAGGAGAAGAAGGAATCCAAAGATTGTTCAAACTTATATCAAAAGTTATGAAACAGGAAAGATTCCCCTCTGATTTTAATACGAAAAGTGTCATCTTCACTCTTGTGAAGAAATCACAAGCTGACAAATGTGAGAATTATCACATACTTCAAAATTTCTGACCAGAATAATTACAGAAGAATGGAAGGTGTAGTAGAAGAGATAGTAGGTGAAATCAGTTTGGGTTTAGGAAAAACCACGGTAAAAGAGAAATGATTCTGGCCTTAGTATTAGTACTTGAAGGGCGGATCAAGAAAAACAAAGATACTTTTACGGCGTTTGTTGATTTAGAAAAATCTTTTGATAATGTTCAACATTTTAAAGGAGTCTGGTCTAAAATACCAGTATAGAAGAATACTTTATAATCTTTATAAGAACTAAGTAGCTACAATAAAAGTACAGAATCACGAGAGAGATCTGTTAAAAAGGGTTTGGGAGAAGGTTGTAGTTTAACCTCAATAATATTCAACTTGTATTGTGAAGAAGCAATAAAGGAAGTGATAGAAATATTTAAATGTGGCATTAGTGTTCAAGGAGAAAAAATCAGTATGTTACTATTTGCTGACATTGCCTTGTTAGCAGAACTGGCTGAGGATATCGAGAAGTTATTGAATGATGTGAAAAAAATACTGAATGAAGATTTTGGACTAAGCCAAAGCAAGACAAAAGTGATATAATGAAGCAGAAATGATTCCAGTTATAGTAGATTAAATATAAACATTGAATCGATAGAAGAAGTTATTGAATTGGTACTTAGGAAGTAAAATTACAACCGATATTCGAAGCAGGAATGATGTTAAAAGCAGAATAGCACTAGCGAAAAGAGCCTTTATGAAAAAGATAAATATTTTAGCTTCAAATATTGATCTGGGACTCAGAATTTTTTAAAGCGCTTATATATGGAGCACAGCACTTTATGACAGCGAAGCATAGACTTTGGGAATACCAGAAAAAAGGACAATTGAAGCATTTGAAATGTGGTGCTATAAAAGATTCCTGAAAATTAAGTGGACGGATAAAGGACTAAAAGAGCGAGTTTTGGAAATGATGGATGAGGATAGAAGTTTGTGGAAGAGTCTGACAGAAAGAAGAGACAGGATGGTAGGTCATATTTTCAGACATGCAGGATTGGTTAACTTGTTAGTGGAGGGAACATACACAGATTAGAGCTGTAGAGGTGTAGAATACGAGATATGAAGCAATTAATTGAGGACTTGGGTTGTAAGGGTTATATTGAGATGAAATGGTTAGTGCAAGATAGGAAGGGATGGAGGATTGCTTCAAACCAGTCGAGAGACAGATGACAGCAAAAAAAAAAAAAAAAAGAAATCGGAAATAATTAAAATGAGTTGAACATATTTCCGAAATTCTGAAGGTCCTCTCCTACCTAGAAATAACCGTTTTATGAACAAAGGCTGGTTTAAGAAGATAATAGGAAATCGCAGTGGAGAAGTGACTTGTTCATGACTAGTCTATTCCCCGTCTAAAATATCTGGTTTTTGTATCTGCTGTCTTATATTTTCACAATAAGATAATCACCTTCGTTAGTGCACGAAGATATATTTATCCACTGGAAATCACCTGAAAGGCTCACCACCCATGAAAATTGTGAAGCCACGTGGGTGCGTCACCCAGTGGAACGAAATGGAAGGAAATTTTCCAACAACTAAAGGGATTCTTGACGCTGAACTTCAAATTAGGGATGTAACGGATCTCCGCACCGCAAGTGCGTATATTCCGCTTGAAATCTTACATCCCCTTCGCATCCTCAATTTGTAATGCGGATATTTTGTTTACATCGCAATATATATTATTCTTTTCTGTTTAAGAGAGTTTCTGCCAATCGTCGCTTAGCTGACAGCAACGTTGTTGTTTTTTTCTGACGATCTTGTAATAAACGTAACAATGAACTGAATAGTGTTATTACCTAAGGGACGAATTTACTAGTTTGAACTTCCATATAAAGTAAAGCGACCTATTCACGGTCCAACTTACAGGACATCTGTGTAGAACTACCATAGAATGCGCTCACCCATTGACGCTACTAGAAGGGGTCAAACAAAATGTTCCAAGCAATCCTTTTCACTCGTGCTTTCTCTCGGCACACCAGTTATTGTCAAACACTTGTTTTCTCTAAGCATGATCCAACGCCATAGCTTGTTGGATGACAAGGTGTCTGGGAGTCAAAAACTTCCAACAGGTCCTACATGTAGCCCTGTAACCCCTATCATGGCCCATCAAGAGTCCTTTATCGGAAAATCGGTTCATCGTAAATCCTTCAAGCTGAACTTGCTAGAGTGGTGGAAAGCGGGTGACGGACACAGAGGTGTGTGCGGTGGCGTTGCCTTGCGCTTGATGTTTGAATTAGTCGAGCCGCAAACTCCGCAGAGTTCATATGACAAATACTGGTTTGTTTGTTTTTTTTTTTTTTTTTTTTTGTCGCGTGGGTTGTTATGTAAATAATTTAATTCCCTTGCGAAATCATCCCACTTCTTTTTGTTGAAAGATGAGGGAAAAATAAATAAATATGGCATTATATGAAAATAGACTTTGCTTATGGAAAAATTTAAAAGTTGGAATAAAAATATATTTATTTTTGTTTTAAGTTTATTTTTGATAAAATATTAAAGTCTAAATAATTATAAATTTATTTTTTCACCTTCGCTTCCGTAAAACATCCGCATACGCGGATGTCAAGCACTGGGCATCCTCAAAGATGACCCACGTTACATCCCTACTTCAAATCATGACAGAAAAAGTAAAAGTGCGTAATGTATTAAAGAGAATCTATCACTGCATCAAATTTCTTCCTACCGAAAATCTTGCATTACGAGGTCACAGAGAGTCACTTAGTATATGCGATGGATCTGAATCGGATAATGTTGGTAATTAACTTGGTTTAATAAAGCTCCTGGACATTAATTGACCTCATCATGAACGATCATCTTGTTCAGGTTAAAAATCATCCTGGCACCAAATTTTACTTTCCACCTCGTGTTCAAGATGAGTTCATTCATCTGATGGTGACCACTGTTAGACAAATTTTCGTTGCGAAACATTCGCAAATCAAAATAATATGGTCTCATATTTGACGCTACTCCTTACCTTGCACATCGTGAGCAGATGTCTGAAGTAGTGAGAATCGTAGGAGATGATTTTGAGAGGAAATCAGTCCGCGTTAGCGTCTCCTTCCTCGGTTTCATTCAGATAAGTTAAAAGAACGCTGGAAGCATTCTTGATGAAATCCTTAAACAGTTAGAGAAAAGCAGTATGGACATACAGTATTGTAGTTCACAATGTTATCACAACGCTGCTGTGATGGCTGGGCACTGAACTGGTTTTTACGAAAGCATAAGCGAAAATGATAATCTGCCGATATTTACGAATTGCGATAGTCATTTACTCAACTTGGTTGGTGTACATACAGCCAAGCATGACACTATAATGATCACATTTTTAGGAACTATTTATGTATTCTTTTCTCGTTCCACTATGTCTTGGGAAAAACGCATTAACTCCGTGCCTATGGTTGTAAAAATCAGAGTCTGAAACAAGATGGAGTGCAAGGTTGAAGCAGTTAAGCCAGTTAACAAATAGCTTGAAGATATGCTGAAAGTTCTCCAAGACATGACAGGCGGTGGCAATCAAACTAGTGAAACAAGAAGTTGAGGAAAGACTTCTATATAATCGCATGTTGTCTTATGATTTTCTGATTTTGTTCTATTGACCGTCTTCAAAAGCGGCTCCAGTATACTAGCATGAATTTTCATAATGTTGCCTTGGATTAAAAAAAAAAAAAAAAAAAAAAAACTCCGCGACTATTTTACTAATGCTAGAGAGAGGTTGGTTAATGATGCACTCGACAAAGGTTTCAATCTTTGCCAGGAATGGGATGTAGTGATTGAAAGATGCCAAAGGCGAAAAAAAATGTATGGCTGGAGAGAATGCGAAGGAGGCTGGGTTGAATGCTAAGGAAGAAATAGAACTAATTATGAAGAGATCGCTGGATCACGTTGTGTGTGAAATTGGCGAAAGGTACAGTCGTCTGCATGAAACGGCGCCAAATTTTGATTTCTCCTAGATACGTCTTAAAAAATCTGTGTTATGGCACAGACGATCAAAACCGTTTAAAAAAGAAATCTAAAGAATTTTGAGACTTCTATGGTTGTGATGTTAACGGAGAACAGATACGAAGAAACAAGAAGATACAACAAAAGACGTAAACATAAAAAGATCTGAAGAGCTTCTTGAATTCATTGTTGAGTACGGAAATCAGAGCGTCTTTCCGAATCGGAGCAATTCATTTCAGATTATGCTTGCGATTGCAATATGCATCGCAAGTTGCGAGCGATCTTTCAGTAAGCTAAAACTAATACTTTTCTATTTGAGAGCTACAATGGGTCAAGAAAGGTTATGCGACCTAGCTTTGCTCAGTATAAAGCGAGAAGAAACTGAAGAAACAGATTTCTAAAACGATATTAATCAGTTTGCGTCGTAGAAGGCTAGGAGGGTGTAATTTTAAGTTTAAGATTATGAAATAATTTTGTTCTAAAACAGAAAATAAAAGTGTTTATTAAGATTTATGATAGTTTTTTAGAGTATATGTATTATTATTATTTAATATTTAGATAATTTACGAAAGGGTACAGCTTCGATGCTTACCCTAGGCGTCATTTCTGATTGGTAGGCTCCTGCATATAGGTTAGCCTTATTCTGAACGAAAGTGTTGCAAGTCTAATTAACGCTTCCGACTTTTGACGTTTGGCAACAAGATAAATTCACTGATGCTGCTGGCGAATTTATATAGGCCTATCTACTACTAGTACAATATCTTAGCCTACGGAAATTGACTGTTAGTATTAAGCACACAAGGTAAGTTTCAGGTCAAGTTTATATCGCGATACAGTGAATCTACGTTAGTGCCAGTTGCAGTTTATACTGAAGGTATATGATGATAGTGTGATAATTCATGCTACGCGAACTAGAAGTCCTGAAGGCAATGTTGTTGTTACTCGAAATGTAATTCGCAATTAATTTGTGGTAGCCAGCACTATCATAATCGTGGCGCCGCAATTTCGTGACTGATTCTTATTTAACTCAACGGGACAAATCAAAAAATCAAAGGTAAAATTTTTTGACATCGCCCTTTGTTCTCTAGAAATCGACTATCAAAAATTAGTTACACCTGCCGGTATATTTGCTTGTGCGTTTGGTGACGTTTTTACTCTGGTCCAGGCCGCGATTCAACCTAACCACAACTAGTAGCAAAAAAATAAAATATCCACTCTGCGTGTTCAGCGTGTAGTTCATTGTGGCTTTGGCAAAATTATTTCTTTTGGTCCATGCCGCATATCAACCTAACCAAACTATATTTGGAGACAGTATATCTCAAGAACTATGTGAGATATCAATTTTTTTTTATTCTTATCTGTCGATTTGTCTCGTCGTTTTGACCTTGGCAAAAAAAATTTTTCTGTACTTCAACCCAAAACACTTCACTTTTGAGACAGTAGATACGTCTTTTGAACTAAGCAGGAAATCAAAAAAATTTATTATTCATTTTTGATTTACCTCGTCGAGTTACATAATAATCCGTCATCAAATTGCGGCTCCATGGTTATCGTAGAATCGCCTTGAGGTGTCTGTATTTATTCCCCGCGTTTCTAGGGAAATCCAATATTGCGACCTCCCCTTCTCACTTGTCTCCTCCCGACTTCAGTTCACTGCGTAGTGAAGGTCCCTTGCGTTGTCTCCACTCTTTTTCTTCCTCCATGGGTGAAACCACGACTGGGCGACAAGCTGGTGGACTTACGCGCCTCATCACAGAACGTGGAGATCGAGGGCTTGCCCGCTCTGTACCGGCGATATGTGGCAGATCTGACAGCAGAGTGTGCTCCGCAATACTTGTGTCTGCACCAGCATTGTACCGCTGTCAGATGTGCTGCTTTACAGATCGGGCTAGATACAGACCTCCACGTTCCGTGATGAGGCGTGGACGTCCACCACCTTTGTAGCTCAGTCGTGGTTTCACCGTCCTTCAACCATTCTACATAGATGCTCACTACAGGAGCACACGAACAGCCAACCAGCCTCGTGATTTCCGAGATGCTCGTTCCCAGGGGCGCACCCACCAACCACCGGCCCATAATTTAAGGTAATTGCGTGACCTGTGCGTAGACAACTGCGGAAACCTAACTCCTACTTTTCAAATCCATGCCACGCCGAATCGCTACTGTGCTGAGCTCAAAAGATGGACCAACACACTAATGAGCAAGTGGTCATAATGTTTGGGCTGATTAGTGTATATTTTATAACTGTAATCCAGTTCCGACGATTTAAACGCCGCCAGTTTAGCGCGCTGCACCGTGACGGCATTGTACACGACTACATTGACGTATTGTATATTGGGGAGTGTTATATCTGAAAAGTTTTATAACTAATTTCGATATGGAAGGAGGTCGAAAACCATTTTGCAAATACTGTATTGTACCCATGTGGAAAAATACGATAAGAAACGCACATGGTGTGATTATGTCTCACGAGATACGAATGTAAGAAAAAAGGGGAACTATTAGAAGACGCAAAGAATTTTCAACTAGTTGTCTATATTGTCGTGAAGATCATTTTAAAGTAAGTATATAATGTTGTTATGTTAAATTTCTTATAATAAATAACAATTCGTTACCTATTAAAACTCCAGTCATAACTTACTTTACAAAAGTTTAATAGGTATGTTTTTCAAATCATTTCTTGTTTAAGCTTAATCCAAAGCAACTACGAACATTTTAAAGCCAACAAAAGAGACCATGAGACATTTTAATAAACGGATTTCAATCTCCTGAATATATGTCGTAAGGTATATATCTACCTGAACTCATAACTTTAAGAGGCCACATCATTTAATGACTGAACTGGCTGATAATGATATGTATGTTTCTTGAAATGCGCTTGCCAATATATATATATCCAAATCAGGGTTTAATTCCCCGCAGTATAACATATTTTTATCCGCAGAAATTGTTGAGCATGATTTTTTAAAAATTTTAATTCAACTTTAAAATAAATCATTATTTCTAACAGATACAACAAATGCAATTTCGGCCAATATATTAACAATAACTTACTAATATGTCTCGCAAATAGCTACTGAAATATGTGTAGGAGGCGAATTTGTTTTCGTCACGTAAATTATTTCATTTTCAACCATTTAAATCCCACCACTTTACGGAAATAAAAATATAGATTATAGAAAAAGAAACAAATCGGTCTTCTCGATGTTACGTACTTCGTTAAAATAGTTCTTGACAACCAAGGAACAAAGAAAAGAGTGGATACAACACTAGGATCCTTCACCACGCACTGAATACAGGTACAGAGAAGCGGGGAGGGGAGGTCGCCATATTGAATTTCCTAGGAAACAGGAAATATGCACACAGACTTTAAGGGAGTTCTACGATAAGCGTGGCATTACAATTTGATGATGGATTATTATGTAATATGTCGATACAAATAAAAATGAAACATAATTTTTTTTTGATATCCTGCTTAGTTCTCGAGATATAATGTCTCAAAATTGGTTTTTTTTTTTTTTACTTGTGGCTTTACGCCTTGTCGACGTCGAGGTCATTAGGGGCGGAATGGGACTGGGGACAAGGAACTGGAAGGAATTCGGCCATGGCCTTTTTGAAGGAAGCATTGGCCTGGAGTGATCTGGAGAAACCCTGAAAAACTCAAATATGGATGCCCGGACGGGGATTCGAACCGGCGTCCTACCAAATGCAAGGCCAGAGCGTTAACCACTCACCCACCACGCTCGGTCTGAAAAGTGTGTTTTGAGTTGAAATGCAGAAGAAAAATGTCTTCAAAGTCAAATTTGATGATAGATTCTAATGTAACACGACGAGACAAATCGAAACTAAAGAATAAAAAATTTTTGATTTCGCGCTTAGTTCTTGAGATATACTGTCTCCAAATTGAGGTGGTTAGGTTGGGATGCGGTGTGGAACAAACAATAATTTCGCCAAAGCCACTGGACGTGCGAAATGGGTGACTTATTTTTGTATTACGACTTGTGGTTAGGTTCAAACGTTGCCTCGACCAGAATAGAAACATCACCAGAGGCGTAAGAAACTACTGTATACCTGTAACTAATCTTTGATAGTCTTTATCTAGAGAACTAAGGGAAATAGATACCAAAAAAATTTACTCTCGATTAGTCCCGTTGAGTTATATAAGAATCAGTCATGAAACCGAGGCGCCACGGTTATGATAGAGCTGTCTACCTCAACATATAAAATTAATTGCGAACTACATTTCGAGTAACAACAACATTGCCAACATCAGGACTTCTAGTCCACTTAGCATAAATTATCACAATTAATTTCATCATATGCCTTCAGTATAAACTGCAATTGCCCTAACGCACGCGCAATAATAGATTGATTGTATCGCGATATAAACTTGACTTGAAATTTACCTTGTGTGCTTCATACTAATAGTCAATTTCTGTAGGCTAAGAAATTGTACTAGTAGTAGATAGGCCAATTCGCCAGCAATATCAGTGAATTTATCTTGTTAGCATACATCAAATGTCGAAACTTGAATTAGACTTTCAATTCTCGATTAGAATAAGCTAGCCTATTACATGTTGACAATTATTGAACTATATGAAATAAAACGTAAATGATTTAAAAACAACTGAGTGCACAAACTTTATTCAATTGTAAACGTCACTACAGATATTCGGATTTAGGTTATGACAAGTTTGTAAAGGCTGCCATCATTGGATATGATGTGGCGCAGACGAATAGCAAAATTATGCATGACCTGCTGAAATGTCGGAACATCGATGCTGTCGATGACCTCCTGAACGGCAGTTTTCAGCTTAGCAATGGTTTCGGGGTTATTTCTGTACATATTGTCTTTAATGTAGCCCCACAAAAATGATTAACATGTGTTCAGAGCCGGAGAATATTGTGGACAAGCGAGTCCAATCCAAGTGACCTCTGGGTACCCCAGGGCCAGAATGCGGTCCCCAAACTGCTCCTCCAGGACATCAAACACATTCTTGGTCCGATGGGATCGAGCTCCATCTTGCATGAACCACATCTTGTCAAAATCAGAGTCACTTTGTATAATGGGGATGAAACCATTTTCTAAAAAATTCTCGTATAGTTCAGTAGTTACCGTGCCGTCAACGAATATCAGACCGATTATTCCGTGACTGGACATTGCACATCACATAGTATCCCATTGAGGTTGGAGAGACTTCTTGATTGCGAAATGTGAATTCTCAGTCTCCCAAATGCTCCAATTTACTTACCGACGAACCCATCGAAATGAAAGTGGGCTTCATCGATAAACCAAACCATATTCGCATTAAATTCCTGTTTGTCAATTCTCTCGACTATAGTGTTTGCAAAACATACCTCTGTTCCATGGCCAGGGGGCTTAGTGACAGATGAATTTTGTATGGGAAGAGATTTAGGTCTTCGACAACAATTTGTTGCAGGGTCTCCCGGTTGATTCCCACTTGTTGTGCAGCTCGTCTGATCGATTTCCTTGGGCTGGTTTGAAACACAGCGCGTGTCTTCCAGATGTTTTCAGGCGTTCTCACACTTTTTTCCGACCGACATTGCCAAGACTGTCATCACAAACTCTACCAGTTCTCTCAAACGTGCGAATCAAATTCTTGATTGTTAGCACACTTGGACCGGTTGTCTTCAGCTTGAACTCGATCGCAAACTTTCTTCGAGCCGCAATTGGGCTCTTATTGCTCATATAGGAGGCCTTCACAAGCGATGTACCGTGACATTTTTACTTGCAAATGGCCGACAACGACAAGATGCGTGCGCATGCGCATATAGATTATCATCATGCCTTGCGGTCAACCACGAAGTTTGAACATCATCACGCAAACCGTTCTAAAGTTATGATGAGAGCTATGAATTAATTATTTTATTAGGCATTCTAAATCTATAATGATAGGCCCTACTGTTGCATATATCGTATTATAGACTTCAAGAACAGTAATTACAATGTGACTAACTTATGAAATGATATTCGAGGTAGTTTCCTATCTGATCTGTTTGTGCAACCTTGTGCAACACAATCATTATAAAAACTTTGAAAAATTAGTGATTGAAATATTGAGAGCAGCAATCAGAATGCTACAAGCCCGATGTTTTGGGAAAAGCAATATGGCCGCCGCGTATGCACAGTCGGCTCCTGAGTTAACAGGAGGCTTCACAGTTTTAGCAGTACGTTGTTTGCTCTCTTTTCCTATCTACATGTTAACGGTAGTAGTCCCCAATTGTCTTAGCTGGAACATTCTCACTTCCGGTCAGGTGACACAAAATGGCGGCCACCCTTCCCCTTTTTCCCTCCCTCTTTGGCATCATATCAGGTTGGCGGGTGATTCAAAATGGAGCAATGGCGGCCGACGTCACAGTCGCGGGCGATTTGAGTGAGCCAATCAGAGTCCGGGGAGCGTGACTACTGACGTCACAGTTTCTAGTGGGGAAAACCAATTGCGTAGGCTTCTCAGGTTTCTACACGCCTTACTCACGTGACGTCATAGCACCGGGCGTCTCTGACAAGTTTCTCCAGGATTCCTAGCGCGTCATTACGGGGTTATAATAAATAAATATCTTTAGTTCGTTATAAATGGCATCACACCAGCGAGGTCACCCACGGTTCTAGACCGACGCTCGTATAGTGCAGTTCACTGAAGTAAAAATGGCTAGTGAGGTACTCTAGTTTTCAAAATTCTTCAAGTTAAACAGCAGTGACACCAAGCGGCTCACTGTTGCCTTATCACCTAAACTGTAAATCAGTCATGTAGTTATACACGAAAAAGTTGGATACAATAGAGTCAATCTCACACCATGAAGAATGGGATGTACTGAGACTACTGGTCTATATAATTGGTGGCTTTTTCAACAACACTGAGCATCTGCAAACGTGTGTCTCACTTGGAAGTCACACCATCTCGTCCCAAACAGTGGCTGGAGCGAAAACTATATGGTTTTACAACAATGCTGTTCCTGCCTATGGCGTGTTTCTCGGCGAATCAACATGGGACAACATGGTCGACGCCCTGCAAACAGTGACCAGTGCCGCCAACATCATGAAGCCCAGGAGTTATAAAGTTACCAAGTATACAACGAGTTTGTGAATACGTTATCAGAGAAAGTGATTCGTGACTTCCCCCGTTGTTCGATTCAAGGGCTAATAGATTTGCATTTTGATAATGTACATGTCAATGGAGTTTCATACAGCCCCAGGTCCACACTAGTCTATGAAAGTCAAAATTGAACAAGATTTAAAAGGAACTGATGTATGCGGTAATATGTAATGCAATGTAATAAAATCATTTTACCCGATTTTTTCTTTTGTCTATTTCACCTATTCTAATTAAATAATAAGATAGAATGTATTTTTAAAATACTCCTCTATTTCACCCACAAATTGACGGTTAAAAATACATTTTCAGCAGCACATATCATTACAAAATAAATGTAAGTTACAAAATTTTGTCAAATTATTTCTTTTGAGTTCTAGCAGTGGCGGACATCCTATATCTTCTATAATATAGCATACTTTCTTCCTGATAATTTTCTGGAACCATCGAGCCTTTTCCCGTTCTTAAAGTAAATAATTAATTGAATCGTCTTCATTGGTTATCGCATGTAGAATGTAGCACATCTTGCTGAAGGATACGCCATTAGCGTTCGAAGATATTCCATGGTAATTATTTGTCAAACATCTAACTACTAGGTCATTACCCCTGCGTTATGATGAAGATACAAAACTACAATGAGTAGCGATAATGTTATCTGAGCGCACTTTGTATATAGCAACTTCTTTGAAAATAAATCTTTCTTGAATCCCTGTGCGTCCAGGAAGATGGTGGTCATAGTAATGAGTGGTAATAAATGGTGCTACTTCGTTTTATGTCAGCTTACGCACGCCGCTTGTTAGAGGTACGTATTCTACAACCCGATCGAGCAGGATCTGGCAGTATGCAGCTGTGTATGCAGGAAAATTTTCACTGCCATTAAATATCATATCAATATCTACAGGTCCCGTTTTAACCGATTCATTTTGGTGTGAACAGTAAATTATGGCGATTGGTGCAGAAGCGATAAAATCTTCACGGTTTAGTAGTAGCGAAGGACGATCTCACGATCTCATTCATAGTAAGACTGTTGGAATCTTGTATACATGTCGTACAACACTGTGTTTCGGTTTTTCTTAAAATCTAAATCCATGTTCTCGTACGGATACGCCACATCATTTAGGAACATTTGGACATTGGCGAGATTGCAGTGGTCAAACAAGGCTGTGCTTAATTCCTCATTGTGTTTCCTGTTTGTTTGAAATCACAGACCCACGAACCTAGGTTTCTCCAGTTGCGTTGATGTTTTCAAAGATCAAATTTGAGTCCTAATTATTGGAAGCAACTGTTACTGCAACATATCCCAACTTCTGAAATTAATTCGAAGTGGTTTCCTCCTGTCTACAATCTTAAGCAGCGCTAGTTTCTTTCGCCTACTTGCAAATAAGGCATCACCCATGCGAGTTTACTGATGGTAAATTTACTTTTCGGAGGATGTGGATTGGCTTTTACGTATGAATTTGTATCGTCCATAGCTCGAATCAGTATCAGTAACCTTTTAAAGTCATCGCAAAAACCGAAGAGCATACTCAACGGTATACATACGTCAAAGTAACCATTTCCAAGATCGCGTTGCCCCCATCCTGCATTATTCAACATACACTCCAGTTGGTTGAGAATCAGCAGAAAGCGTTTTAAATGTACTTGTGATACCACCATTTCTATTTCGGACAATTTCGGCTCCATTAAGTTCGTACCGAATTTCCTCATACATTCATATTCATCTGATTTGATATTTCTTCTCTCAATATGTAAGTAACTTTCGCACGGCAGTGTATATTTATCTGAATAGGCATCCAAATTTCATAATTGTTCTTAAATATGGCTTGCATATGAGGCTTATGGTTCAAATATTGTTTGCGGGTAACTGATTCGTCAAATTCCCTATTGGAAGTTATGTCAAGCGTCTCATCTTGCCTAACGACTGTAGGAAGAGCACGTTCTCTGGTGTTAATCGTTTCACTGTTGGTTTACGACTGACAACTATGTGAGGTTGACGCTTCTTGTTATAACGAGTGCCCATTCTTTATATGTAGTCTCAGAGTAATAGTTTCACATCTAAAGTCCACTAGATCACCGTCCTGGAGGACAACTCTACTGTTGAGGTTGCTGAGAGTTTTCACTGCGATGGGCACATAGATGACATTAGCGGCTACTTCTGCAATCTGGTACCCTGGCGGCACTGTTGGAAAAAACTTGTGTAGTGTATGTCCCAGCTTATCGTTGACGTAATTTCCTATACATATACTGCACTCTTTCCATATCGCAACTTTGAATATCTGCACGGTGTAGTCGGAGGTATGAAATCCAGGTTTTAACACACGTTTCGAAAATCCGAGCAGAGATCCAATTGATTTTGGTTCAGTGAAGTCTATTTCCACAGGTGTTTGTATCTCACACTTGAGCGAATTGTTGTTTGTTCTAATTACTAGCTTGTCGTTTTTATTATCCCTAACCAAATAATTTATCAAATCGTCAATATTGTAAGATCCTGTGGGTATGTCAATCACCTTATCCTTCGAGTAATGAAATTTACAATTTTATATGTCTATATTTGGAATCAAATTGTAAATTAGAAAATCAACCAAGCTGATCGTGTAATCGCCTTGGCTGAAATCTGTCGGTGGGAAGTAATCACAGGCCAAGGCGGAACTGTTGCCTGAAAAGCAGTGTGTCACAGACATGTGTTATCCTGGCAATACAGGAATTTTAAACACAATCCCCCATATATGTGTACCAAATTTCTGGTGTTGTTGCACATTGCACAGTGTATCGCTGCAACAACAACGGAGGAGCTTAGTCACTAAAATATTTAACTGCACCGTCTTTGTACTTCATGTAAACAACCAAATGTGTTCCAGCTTCCAGCATTTTTAGCGCTTCACAAGTAACAATTCCACATTCACGTTCAATAATTCTTTTTGGATGATGTATCACGCATGAAAACACCACAAAAACGAGGTATACGCAAACACTTTACGTGCCTACGTTTATCTTCATCTGTCAGTGGCTGAACCGACTTTTTTTAAAATAAATACCCACGTTTCTGGTACGGTTTCAAATGTAGATCCTTACCTTTCATTGTAAGTGCCTCAACTTCTTATTCGCTTCTTTTGCCGCTCTGACAGCTTTGACAAATTTGCCGCACCCCCTGCCAGAGCGCCGGCAGCTGACAAGCCGGCAAATAATGGTAATAAGGGAAGAGTACCTCCCATCTTTTTCTTCGTTTTCATTTTCTTAATACCCCCTCCCAACATGGCATGCATGAACCTGAGAACGAAGAATGCCGCTGCTCGTTCACCAAACATTGCATCTTTAGCATTCATTTAGTCTACTGCCCTCTCGGCGAGTATACGATCTGCTTCATCTCTATCTGCCCCCTGTTAATAAGCAATGTCATATTCCCTGCAGACTGCTTCTAATGGGTTGATACCCTTCTGCCTAAACGCCAACCGTATTTCCAGTTTAGTAGCGGGGTCAAAAACTGGTATGTAGTTATATGCGCCCCAAAAGGCAGCTTGTAGACGGGTTTGTTTAAAAAGCAACAACCCTTTTTCTTTTTCCTCGTAGGAGGCTTTGTTACCGACTGATTTACTTTACTTGTTCGCGCGCCTATATATAGCTGAAGCAACCACCAAAACTTGTCAATATGCGGTTCGTCAGAGACACATTACACGTGAATAGTGTTGATTTTGACGGCACCAATACTAGGCGGAAGAACGGACCTCTGTTCCCTGAGACAGTGTGGGCAATAGTATGCGGCCCATCAAATTGTGTGAAAACCAATCTTGTGCTCTCTTTGCTGAAACACCCCAATGGACTTAGATTTGAAAATTTATACGTGTTTTCGAAGTCTTTGTTTCAGCCAAAGTAGCAGTTACTAGGGAAAAATATTAGAACCATTAAAGAAATTCAGTATTTGACATTTAGTGATAATCAAAGTGTACGCCGTCCAAGTGAAGCTTTACTTAATTTTGTGTTTGTGTATGACGATGTTTCGTGTGAGAAGCAGAATAATATACGAGATTACTTTTGCATGGGTAGGCACAGATCAGTGGATTCTTTTTACTTGTGTCAGACATATAGCCGCATACGGAAACAGTTGGTTATAGACAATGCTAACTTGATCATGCTCTATAAACAGGACGACATGAATCTCAAACACGTGTATAACGATCACGTCAATACCGACATGACGATCAAGGAGTTTAAAAATCGGTGTGGGTACTTGTGGAATGAGCGTGAACATGGATTGTCGGTTATTGACAAAGACTGCTACATGTATGATGGGAGATACTGCAACGGATTTGTTTCATTTTCGAATAAATAGCCGAATACCCTATGTACTGACATCATTACAAGCATGGACAAGTTTGAGAGACACAGATCAAGAAAGTGTTGGTGTACCCACCGCAACACATACTTCTCTTCACCCTCTTTCTATTCTCCAATGAATCCCACTTCAGCTCCTTCATCATATTAGTTGCCGATTCTGTTTTGTGGTAATTTCCAAAGAAAAATCTGGCAGCCCTCCTCTGCACCTCCTCGAACTCCTGTATTTGATACCCAAAATGTGGATCCCAAACTACACCACCATTACCAGCAGTGGTCTGACCAAAGTTTTGTATTCCAATTCCCTTTCTTCTTGGGTGTATCCCATCATCACTCTTTTCAACAAGTGAAGGATTTTGAACCCTTTCCCTACTACCTGTCCAATGTGTCCTGCCCAGTTAAGTTTGCTATCAAATGTTATGCCAAGATATTTTCATTTCGAGTCTTCAATAAGTAGCTCTATTCCCACTTTATAATCACAATCAACCTTTAGCTTTTTATCTATGTACCTAAGCTGGCTCTTCTTTGCATTTATCCTCATCCCGTGTTTACTCACCCAGCTAGTTATGCTATCTAGATCACCCTGCAGCTATTTAGAGTCTTCTATTGTTTTAATCCTTTTATATAACATTATGTCATCTGCAAACAATCTAACTTCTGAAGGTAAACCATTAACACAATCATTCATTAGAATAACGAATAACAATGTTCCCAATACACTACCCTATGGGACTCCCATGTTCACTCCCACTTCTTTTGATACTGCATTTCCTACCCTAACTTTTTGTTTTCTACCTTTTGGGAATTCTTCTTCCCAATATATAACTTTTTTTTGATAGACTATCAGGATAAAGATATTTCAGGAGCATTTTACCAGCAAGAATTACTATTAATAAGACATCCCAGTACATTTCTGGTTGAACGAGTAATAAGAAAATGGAAGAATGTGGCATTAGTGAAGTGGCTAGATTTTGATAAAAATCAGTTAACACATGGACAAATGTAAAAGATTTATTAATATTTTAAATTTGTTATCAATAAAATATATTGCAGCCTATGATTAAAATAATACAGGATATTATTAGGTGTCTCGTGGTTTCTTTATATACGAAATAATTAGTCCACGATAAAGTTTCAAATTTAACTTGTTTTTTTTTTTTTGCTCGTAAGACATCGAACTTCAAGATACTGGTCACATGTAAAAACAAACTCCAGAATTACATTCAATACTGCTTTCAAAGACAATACTGTCATACGTGTAAAACTCGTGGAGGAAGGATTATATGGAGACGACGCAATGACCTTCACCACGCACTGGAGTGAAACCGGGTAGAGAGAAGTGGGGTGGGGAGGCCGCCATATTGCTTGGCCGTAGAAACACGGCGAATAGGCACAAAGACCTCAAGGGAATCATAAGACAACCGTGGCACCGCAATTTGATGATGGATTATTGTGTAACTAGACGAGACGGATCAAAAATGAAGAATCAAATTTTTTAATATCGTGCTTAATTCTCGAGATATGCTGTCTCAAGACAGACGAGTTTCGAGTTAAAATTCAGAAGAAAAATTTCCCTAAGGTCAAATTTGATGATAGATTCTTATGTAACACGACGAGATAACTCGAAAGTGAAGAATATATATATTCGATATCTCGCTCAGTTCTAGAGATTTTTTTCCTTCTTCTTCTTTTTGCTGCCGTCATCTTTCGACTGGTTTGATGCAATCCTCCATCCCTTCATATCCTATGCTAACCTCTTCATTTCACATTCCCCTTACAACCCACGTCCTCAATTATTTGCTTCATATATTCTAATCTCTGTCTTCCTCTACAGTTCTTACCTTCGACTAACAAATTAACCAATCCAGCATGTCTCAAAATAAGCCCTACCTGCCTGTCTCTTCTTTCTGTAAGCTTCTTCCACAAACTTCTTTTCTCACCCATAATTTCCAAAACTCGTTCATTTCCTACTTTGTCAGTTCACTTAATTTTTAGCATTATTCTGTAGCACCACATTTCAAATGCTTCAATTTTCTTTATTTCCGGTATTCCTAAAGTCCATGTTTCGCTACCATAAAGTTCTGTGCTCCACACAAAGAGCTTTAAAAATTTCTTTCTGATTCCGAGATAAGTATTTGACACTAAAAGATTTTTTTTTTTTCAGGAAGGCTCTCGTTGCTAGTGCTATTCTGCTTTTGACGTCATTCTTTCTTGGGCCATCGGTTGTAATTTTATTTCCCAAGTAGCGGAATTCACTTACTTCTTCTATTGCATCCGATCCAATTTTTATATTTAATCTACTAGTATTGGTAGCATTTCTGCTACATTTCATCACTTTTGTCTTCCTTTGATTTATATTCAATCCTAAATATTCCTTAGTATTTTGTTCATGACATTCAGTAACTTCTCAATATCCTCAGCCCTCTCTGTTAACAAGACAATGTCCTCAGTTAATCGTAGCATACTGATTTTTTCGCCCTGAAAACTTATGCCACATGGAAATGTTTCTTTGTCTTTCTTCATTGCTTCCTCTACACACAAGTTGAATATTAACGGGTATAGACTGCAATCTTTTCTCACACCCTTTTTCACTGATGCATGTCTCTCGTGATTCTCTACTTTTATTACAGCCACTTGATTCTTATATAGTTTATATTCTTCTATCTCGATACTTCTTTAAAATTTTTAACATCTTGTCACACCTAACATTATCAAAAGCTTTTTCTAAAAGTATCTTTGGTTTTTTTTTGAACCGCCCTTCAAGTATTAATCATAAAGACAGAATTGCTTCCCTTGTACCAAGATTTTTCCTAAACCCAAACTGATCTTCACCTTCTATCTCTTCTACTACCCTTTCCACCCTTCTGTATATCATTCTGGTCAGTAATTTTGAAGCATGTGATGTTAGACTAATGGTGCGATAATTCTCACATATGTCGGCTTGTGCTTTCTTTGGAAGTGGGAAGATGATATTTTTATTAAAATCAGTAGGAATTTCGCTCTTTTCATAACTTTTTGATATCAGCTTCAATAATCTTTCGATTCCTTCTTTCCTAAGGATTTGAGAAGTTCTGCAGGGATCTCATCAAATCCAAATGCTGATTTGTATTCAAGTCATTAAGAGCTTTATTAAATTTTGTCCTCAAAACAGGCTCTCCTAAGTCATTAATGTCGACATCGCCTTCTTTTTCATTACACTACTGTTCAAATCGTCCACAACATACAGTTTCTCAATGTACAGGTATTCCTTCCATCGGTTAGCTCTATATTCTGAGCTTAAAACAGGTTTCCCATCGGTAGCTTTAATATTCATAACTCTTCTCTTCATTTATCCAAAATTCTGTTTGATCTTTCTATATGCAACGTCTACTTTACATACAACCATTTCCTTTTCAGCTTCTTCAAATTTTTCTTGTAGCCATTTTTCCTTTGCTATTTTGCATTTCCTGTTTATTTGATTTTTAAATTGCCTGTACTGCTCTGTTGCTGCTTCATCCTGAGCATTTTTGTACCTTCTCCTCTGATCCGTCAGCTCCAAAATTTCTTCTGTGATCCAAGATTTTCGGGCAGCTTGTTCCCTAAAGCCTAAGGTTTCTTTGCCAGCTTTCATTATTTCGGTCTTTAATGCATTCCATTCGTCCTTGGTTGAGCTCCTTTTGGAGTTATGCAAATTTTTCTCTCGTGCTAGATTGTTTCAGTTTATTCACTTCCAGTCTGTTCTGCTTATACTGCTCCCTTATTCGCTTAAATTTCAGCCTGCACTTTATTATCAAATTATGGTCAGAGCCTATGTCTGCTCCTGGGTACACTTTACAGTCTGAATCTTTGTTTGACCATGATATAATCTAGCTGATATCTGCCTGTATCACCAGGACGTTTCCAGGAATATTTTCTTCTTGCATGGTTCTTAAACAGTGCGTTTGCCACTACTAGCTTATATCTTTCACAAAATTCTAGCAACCTGCTTCCTCGCTCATTTCTTTCTCCTAGACCAAAACATCCTGCAGTATTCCCCTCTTTTCCTTCTCTCACTATCGGATACCAATCACTCATGATATTAGATTTTCCTCCCCCTTCACATATTGGATTAATTCTTCAATTTCAGCGTATATTTTTTCTATTTCTTCGTCATCTTCGTGTGACGTTGGCATATACACTTGTACTAATGTGGTTGGGGCAAGCATAGTTTCTAACCACATCGAAATAATCCTGTCACTAAACTGTTCATAATAACTAAACCTTTTCCATACTTTCTTGTTCATTACAAATCCTACACCAGTGACTCCATTGACAGCTTGTGTGCTAATTATCCTGTATTGCCCATACCAGAAATCCTGTGCGTCCTGCCATTTAATCTCACTAATCCCAACAACATCTAACTTAAGTTGTTCCTTCTCCCTTTTTAAGTTTTGTAACCTACCTGCCTTATTCAGACTCTTAACATACCACGCTCCGACTCGTAGAATGTTTCTATCCATTCTGATGACTCCTGCCTGAGCAGTCCCCACCCGGAGATCCGATTGGGGGACTATTTTACCTCCGGAATATTTTACTCAGGAAGAAGCCATCATGATATATGTAATTTGAGAGGATTACATGTCCTCGGGATATCCTTTGGGTCTTTAATGCAGTGGTTTCCCGTTGCCTTCTGCATCCCCATGCCGTTGATCATTTCTGATTCATGCGCTTTAGGGGCCTTTTCCAACCCCAAAGGAAAGAGGGTGCTCTGGACCACTCCCCGCTCTTCCGCCCTCCCTTCGGAGGCCGTTGGGAAGCAGTGGGTGACTCCTTATACCGAGAATCATTCAGTCGCCAGAGCCTCGTCCTTGCAAACAGGGTACACCACATGAAGGAGAGGTTGACATTTGGTTGGAAAAGGCTAGTTTAGTCTCTCCCAAACCCTTATACCCCTATACCTCGAGATATGCTGTCGCTAAGTTGGGGTGGTTAGGTTAGGTTAAGTCATCATTTAAAATATAAAAAAAATGAACCCTTCAAAAGACCTCATAGCTTCTGAGCTTCCTCAGAAGATATTGTACTGTTAGTGGCCTATGTAACTTTGCTAGCAACATCAGTGGATTTATCTTCTTACCATACATCAAAGTCAGAAGCTTATATGGGAGTGGTTTACATCGCGATACACATTGTGGCACTAACATAGTGCTTATGAAATTAGTAACAAATAATAATAAATAAATTGTTTTTACCCTTCTGGTACACGCCGCATTTCAACCTACCCACATTTCCATTAATATTGCCGCTACAAAATCAAACTATGTGGTCAGATCTAAACACATGAAATGCATTGCGAACTACATTTCAGGTTAACAGCAACATTTGCTTCATCAAGTTTAGTAGTTCACGCAGCAAAAATTATCATAATTAATTTCATCGTACAATTTCAGTGTAAACTGGAACTGGACTAAAGCATGCACATTCACTGTATCGCGATGTAAAATTGACCCGCTTAAATTTGACTTTCAATACTTGTTTACAATAAGGCTAGCCTTTTAGGTGCAAAGTAGTAACATATGCTGATTGTCTACACTACACCAAGAAAACATTTGAAAACGATATTATCCTATTGAGAGCAATGAATAAATTTATAGTGATAGTCTCTAATGTTGATGTTATCTATAAAACAATTCAAGAACAATAAATACAACGTGATTAAGTTTCGAAACGTTATTCCAGGTTGTTTCCTATCTTGTCTGTTTGTTCAACCGTATGCAACACAACTTGGCATTATAAAAAACTTTGAAATATTAGAAAATGAAATGTTCACAGCAGCGCACAGTGCAAACAGCCCAATGTTTTGGGGTTATTCCTATGGCTTCCAGTGGATAAAGCGTATGCGCAGTAGGAGACGAGTTCTTACATGAGGTTTCACCGATTTCGTCTCCATATATTCCTTCCTCCATGGTAAAACTATTCGCGCTAAAACTATTACTGTAAAACTTTCTGTGACTCTCAGCCGCTCGCTTGATATAAGTTTCAAAGGCTTTCGACAGATATTTCTCGAACTTTAACAATACTTAAACAATTAAAAACATTCAAAATCAATACATAACCATTTAAAATTATTACGAAATGCTCAGAAATGAAAATTAAATATACTTAAACACAAAATAATCCACATAAATCATTTTAAACTGAAGTAAATCGTCCATTAAACAGCTTAGCTCACCTTAATACTTGGAATTTTCGGCATTTAAGCAATTCTCTTGCATAATTCTGTTCTTAAACATGTTAGATAGTCTTTACATATTTTTTTTTCTCATAAAACAAAGTCCATTTACAACGATTTACAGTAAAAAGCAAGACATATATACAAGATCATTTTCAATCAAACCCTAGCTTGCTACAAATGCTTCATAAAACAAGATTACATTTAAAGTCAAGGTTTAAGGACTGTTACAATCTCTCCCCAGGATTCACTTGATTTTACATAGTTAAAATCGATTGAATCCTTCATGAAGTTAAGCGCGTTGTATGGACATATAATGTCAACATAAACAGATCACAATTAATCAACCATAATAGCTTTTACAATTATATAATCGAGATATACAAGCCTTCATTACATAAAACATCTATACATAGCTCATGACACTTATTCTGGTTACAATGAATAAATTATTTACAGATCCAATCATTTTCTTAGTTACTCTTTTACAGAACAAACATTTAATTCCATCTCCTTAAGCCTAAGTTACAAGTTAATTCACTAGAAGTTACACACTTGCAGTCTGCTTGTGGATGACAACAGTCTATTTACATTTGACAGCTGATGGTTTGACACCACAATGCAGCCAGTCCCAACATCATGAAAACACCAAAAGACACTAGACAAAACTGTTCCAAATTGCTTTATACATTTGAATTATTACCTCTTAAACATTCTGTACATTATCTCTACTGTTTTAACTGATGTACACAAACAAACCATTTATATACATTTTATGGATTCAATCTTATTTACGAAATCAGATATTTACACATATTAACCCCTCCCTGAAATAGGCATTCCAAAAAATAATCATCATAAAAATAAGAGACATTAGGACACACCTCCCCAGACATTGATAAGGTCCATACTTCTTACTGTAAAAGTGGGTTCCAGGATTTCCCTGAAAATCCAAAACTATGTAAATCACTTTCTTCGAACCTTCAAGTTTTCTTCTACTTTTGAATGAACATCTAATACTACACTTCTGTATATACAGAGCTTTACTACATACTGACAGAGACATAAACTTTGAATGACCTCAAGCAGCTGACATTGGCATATCCATAGAACAGCTAGTGCATCATATGGTTTGTTTTTACAAATTGTTTGTCTCTTAAAACACCAATCATCACAGATTTACAGTCTACATTCATAAAATTAAGTCCCTCATTACTCCCTGTTCCACTATCCATTAACTGATGACTACTACCTATATCAAACAAACTATCTGAATCAGTACTCACCATCGTCCTAACATCTGGCTCAATGACTTTTTTCACAACATGATTATTTTTCTCAGCAACTACCCTTTCAATATTACGTCCTTCCCCAAAGATTCTACTAAACTTTGTGTCAGATATGTCAATCTCGGGATATTTTTCCTAGTCAGAAACCGACTCAGGAAACTTCTTACTCCCACCCGTTTCTTCCATACTATCATCTACACCAAAGAAAAAACTAAACAACGTATCAGCTAAGTGAAATTCAGAACATTTTTCCAACTTAGGAATTGGCACAGTTTTAACATTAACCAGGCTCATCTGAATCTATCTCCCTACTTTTGTACAGTGCAGCAACACAGTACAAGCACGACGTCACAGGAAACTGTAACCCGTCTCTTGACTCCTCCCATGACGGCATCCTATTGGTGGATGTTGAATCAAGGGCCTTCTATATTTCGGGCGATTCGTCTCATAATGTCAAGTTGTAGAATATAAAATTAAAGTTAGGTGGCAGATACGTGCCTTAGCTCCGCCCTCTGAAGTGTCTGATTAGCCGGATATTTCAACCAATGCCACTTACAGCTGATACCTTTACTAACGTCATATTATTAAAACTAATATTAGTGTTTGGAAAGTAACTTAAAGGATTGGTTTAAAGCATAGCAAAGAATTGACAAAATGTTACATTTCATTCGAATTCATCAATAACGAATTTTTTTTAAAATATGAAATACTTTGATTCGAACCAAGAACCGCCTGTTCAGCATCCTGGAACGCTAACCACAGGGCCATGGCACTCAGGCTGCTTCTTTACTCGTCAGTGTATATACGATGCAGCTAAGAAAGACAGTTTTATTCAATCTGTCTTGCAGACACGCTTTTCCGAAATAATCTCTTTATTATGATTGTTCCCGTAATTTCGTAATACAAAAAATTCTATCTCCTCGGACATGGTTATTCCCTTGTTTTTCCACTAGCCAAAAATCTAATTGATTATAAATAAGGGCTGCCGTTGTTAGTAATATCTTCCGAAATACTGCCAGATAGGACAAAATTATTTTAAAATTAAAACTGAGCGAAATTAAAAATGCTTCATTCAATTACAATTTCTTAATATGCGTTCCTCATCTAATATTATCTTTATATAGCCAAGGGGGAAGATTATTCCCATTAGAGATTAGAATTTGTTCTTAAACTTAAGGCTGTAAATTGGCTTCTTGTGACACCTAATTGTTCCAGATTATTGACGTTATTTCTACAGGTATGTTTAAGTATTTAAAAAAAAAAAAATTCAGCTTCCTGCTGGAAATGGTAAGATCTTTTTAGACGTTCTTTGAAAATAGTCACTAATAGTCTATTCTTCCAGAGATGAAAGTGCTAGTAATGGTTAGTCATGAGGATTGAATTTAAGAGATGAATCCGTTTATAGCTCAGTGCTTTCGATTAAACGCTATGCTTTTCATAATGAAGATTTTATTCAGCTAAATTTAATAGAAATAGTTTTTAGTCCGATGTTTTAATTGTTACCTTTTTTTTACTACAGACTTTACATATTTTTTAGATAAACAATGGGTATGTTGGAATAGTTTTGAAACGGAAAAAAATATTTTTACCCCAATACAGTTTCGAACCAGTGACCGCACTGTTACTACCCTGCAACGGTAGCCACTAGACCACGCCATTTGCTCTTTGAGTTCGGTCAGCCTGTCCGTAAACAAACGAACCTATATAGAACTTCCTGTCCGCACACATCACTGCCTTCAAGATACATATTTTTACGCTAATTTCCTTAGGACAACTTCCATATCAACGACTCGTGACTTGCCTATCCTTTGGACCGTTTATACACTGATTTATGGATGATACGAAAAGCAGAAATAAGAAAAGAAATTATTCAAAATATAATAAGAATAAACGTTTCTTTAGGGTAAAAGCGATAAATTCGAATGAAATGTAACATCCTGTCTATTCTTTGCTACGCTTTAAATCAATCCTTTAAGTTATTTTCCAAATATTAATATTAGTTTTAATAATATGATGTTAGTAAAGGAATCATCTGTAAGTGGCATCGGTTGAAATATCCGGCCAATCAGACACTTCAGAGGACGGAGCTAAGGCACGTACCTGCCACCTAACTTTAATTTTATATTCTGCAATTTGACATTACGAAACGAATCGCCTGAAATATAGAAGGCCGTTGATTCAACATCCACCAATAGGATGCCATCATTGGAGGAGTCAAGGGACGGGCTACAGTTTCCTGTGACGTCGTACTTGTGCTGTGTTGCCGCACTGTGCAAAAATAGGGAGACAGCCTCAGACAAGCCTGGCCCACATTTAATGATAAAGACTGTACATAAGCCTTTTCACTCTCCCTCGGATCGGTAAACAAATATTCTAACTCACAAGTCTTCTCCTCAACTGAGTCTCCTATCCACACCACCGTATCACCCTCATCTTCCAGATACTTGGGAAACTTCTCAATTTCAGCACTCTTAAGACAGTTCCTCACCACATATACAAGCAAACATAGTCCCAACTATGCCATGCTGGATCACACCAATTTCAGATAGCCATACTGTACTATCTATTAATATAATAAGCAAGTTTTCACGCATGACGTTATCTGTCATGGCATGACGTCAATCTATGACGTCGCGCAATGACGTCACGCTTTGCGTCATTATTCTTGGTAATGGACGTTATTTAATAACATTTACAAGCATTCGCGAATAAATTAAGTGACAGAACACTGAAATAAAAGTATGTATTGCGTTAAAATCGGCATATAAATCATTAGATGCTTATATTTATCTAATATTCTTTTGATATTTAGAAGTATTCCTTTAATTCTTTGTCCATAGATATGTAAGATAGAAGCTTCGTGTTTCGAGCATCAATGTAGTGAATGTTGTGGTTAGTTTGTTACTTTGATTGGGTCAGAATTACAACTGGCATTTGACGTTACGGCAGGGGGCATGAATAATTTAGTTTTTTTTTTTTCAAAATAATTTAAAATGTGTCCTACTATTGAAATTATTAATTCGTTTAATCGGAAATAGTTGCACACTGATCCCGATCTGTGCATCCTATACTACACATGAAACAAATACTACGTCGCATATTGTAAGTTTATAAGAATTATTTTAATTTCCTTTGCTTCCATTGTTTAATATTACTACGTCGCATATTGTAAGTTTATAAGAATTATTTTAATTTCCTTTGCTTCCATTGTTTAATATTACTGAGCCTATTATTCCAGCAACTGTTTCAGCCATTCAAACGTTTTAATATCGGTCTAAATCACCGACAACGAAAAAGAAATGTGTAAAAACTAGTCTTGTGTAGTTCGCGAACGAACTAGTTCGGAAGAACGCTCCCACAGGCGAACTAGGCGAACTAGGCGAACTAGGCGAACTAGTTCCCAGATCTCTCGCTCCTTAGTTCGTTAGTTAGTTCGATCCTTTCCCGAAGACCAACTTCTGTTTTAGTTAATTATCTAAAAGGAAACACAGTTCCTTGTGGACACATTTCACTGAAGACACAGATATAAAAATAAAAGAAAAAAAATTGTTCAACATTAATAATTATTGCAGAAGTCACAAACGGAAATTTAACGTGGAATGTGAAAATAAAATACACTTTGATCCCATTAACAATCAAAAGACAACCATCGATAACCACAACTACCATAACAAACAAGAGAGCGCGTGCAGTAGCGCTAGCAAAGCGAGCGAGCGAGCTGTCTTGGAGGACCTAGTTCGCGAACTAAACAGAGCGCTCCCGGTCGCGAACTATAGAGAGCGGTACCGTTCGCGAACTAAACAGAGCGCTCCCGGTCGCGAACTATAGAGAGCGGTACCGTTCACGAACTAAACTGAGCGGTACCGTTCGCGAACTAAATTGAGCGCTACCGTTCGCGAACTAGCACCATTCGCCGCTAGGGTTTCCAATATTTTTTCGGTTGATGGTAGGAATTTTTTAAAAAGAATAACCTATAAAAATATGCTACACTTCAAAAATATAATATTTTACGAAAGAGTAGAAAATGATAAAATGTATGTTTTTACTATTTCATTTTTTAAGCTATATTTTTTGCACTTCTTTCATCTTTAATTCTTTTTTGTCATATGCTTTATCGCTTTCAGTTGTCAAATTAATTTCGAGAAAAAGCTCATTTTTTATTCATGCAATACTTCTCTTACTTTTACCTGAATTTCGTATAATATTGTTATTTCAGAGTAAAGTTTGTTCACTTTGATATTCATTTTTTCTCGCAAATTTATAACCTCTAATATAGTCTCACAGTCATCAAATGAAACCCTGTGATTTGAATTTAATTTTTGGATTTTGTATAGCCAATTGCTTTCATTAAAATCTAACTATTTACTAAGATACTCCAGACATTTATCTACGAATACTAGAGCATTATTTTTTTATATTATCACTTTCTGTGGAGAATTTGGTTTCTAAAGGCTTTTTCTTGTTTTCTTAACCAAAGAAACAGTATCTTTTACATTTTTCTAGCGCTGATTAAACTGACATAATATAATACTTATCTCAGTCTGTTGGTTAACAGCTTTGTGAAAGTGATGAAAGAAATGACTTGCGAAATTCAAAAAGATTTTAACTTTTGTGTCTTCAGTTTCATTCGTCGCCAAAAAATTGTGAATGTGTGTTGGATTATTCTCCCCTTCACTAATAAAATAATAGCTCAATGACTTCCAATTCACTGGAAATTTACACACTTTCGTTATTGCTACCACTTTATCATTCAAGGGTCCCTGTTATTTTTATATGTCTAATTATTAGATATCACATTGGAAGTATTAATGTTTTTTTTCTTAATAATATAGGGAATACTATTTCTGTCATATAGTACTTAAGTTGTAGCCAATAGTAGAATTATATTTTGTCCCTGATTTCCAAAACTTTATTTATATAAAAAAGCCGATTACTTATAAACGGGTATTTTAATTCATCAAAATAAACGCGTTTATAATATTTTATAAGTAATGTTGTGTTGTTGTTGTTGGGGTTTAAGGGCGCGTCGTTGGCAGGATCATTAGCGCCTTTTATAAGTGATGTTTCTTCCATGAACTAATAAACAAATCCATTTAAAAAATTAATATTCTATGAATGCATGTAAAGTAAATAGTAAAAACAGCACAATTATTCAATTTACCCATTTGTGTAAAGGACAATGAGCACTTTGGTTTATCGGCGCCAACTCTTCATGCTAATGTAATTTGAAAGGGCTATTATTAAGCAATAACTTTTGTTAAGAAGGTCATATTAAATTCCATTTAGAAACGACAAAAAAATGATTATGTCCTAATAAAACTGACTTAACAAACAAAATAGCGCGTGCAGTAGCGGTAGCAAGGCGAGCGAACGATCTGTTTCTCTGAATTCGAGACGCGAACTAACGAACTAAAAGAGCGAACTAGTTCGCGAGGGAGCTGCGAACTAAACTGAGCGCTCCCCTTCGCGAACTATTATGCGCAAGTCTAGTAAAAACCCTTGCAGATTATTGATCAAATTTATACCGCGATCCATTATTGCCACTAAAATGCGATACTGTTCATATATTAATATTCATGAGATAGAAGTATTGTTCTCCTGGCGGCAAGTTTATCGTAGTATGTGGTTCGGCTGAAATGCAACATAGACCTGGATGGAAACTGAAACCTTTTGCTAAAGCGCAAGGCATGAGGAATTACAGTAAGACGTGAATTGTCAGAACACTGAAAGAAAAGTACGTACTGCGTTTAAATTCGCATATTAATTATCAGTGTTTTTTTTTTAATGAAATCATTACATGGTTCGAATGAAAGAAGTTCTAAATTGATCGCGATATATGTGGCATAAACCACAATTAAATATTACGTGGCATAGCGTAAGTTATTAAGATTTATTTTCAGCATCTTTCGTTTTAACTGTGGTAATTATTTAAGCCGATGTAAGCTGTATCAGCAGTTAAAATTTCGACCTTCATGACAGGTATTATGAAAGAAAAGTGAAAGAACCTGTGAAGATTTGGGATCAAGTTTATATCGCGATGCATGATGTCACTGACAAGCGATACAGAGAATGTATTAATGCGCGCGTGATTGAAACTTTGCTTTTGTAGCAGCAATATTAGTGGAGATTGTGATTAGACTGAAGTGCAACCTGGACCAAGTTGACAACTGAAGCTTTTTGCTACTGCAAAAGGGACGAGGAACTTGTAAGACGTGAATGTCAGAACACTGAAATAAAAGTATGTATTGCGTTTAAATCGACATATCAATCATAAGATGCTTATATTTGCATAATATTCGTTTTATGTAAAAGTATTCGTTAAAATCTTTGGCCACAGATGTGTAAGGTAAAGGCTTTAATTTTCGCAATTATTAGCTGCAGTTTTGGTAGATTGTTTATAGAACTTGACATTACAGCAAAGGGTTTTGAGTAATGTTTTAAAAAATAGTTTTTTTCATGAATGTTCTTTTGCTTAAATCATTACTTCGTTTTAACGAAAGTAGTTCCACACTGATCGCGACTATAAAGCATAGGCTACAATCTAATATTACGTGGAGTGACATAAGTTGTTAAAATTTATTTTTAATTCCTGGGCTGCACCACTTTCGGAACCTTCGCGAAACTGATGCTAACCTGTTGAAATTTACATCAGTCGCTTCGTCAATATCTCCTCTTCACGTTTTGCGTTCATACGCGGAAAAGTCGCTAGAAATTTAATTAAAAATGCCGAAATATGGTATTCTGAGCAACAGCGAAATGCTATCAGCATTGCAAAAATAACATAAAAATGATTGGTACAGGGATAATTTTAACCTAAACAGTTTCGTTTTGTCATATAAAGCGTGGTTAGGTTGAAATACGGCTTGATCCAAATGAAGAATTTTACGAAATATTCGCTATGCGTCATCCATCACGGAAATGTCGTAGTGGCGAAAGTGATGCAGTCCCCCAAATTCCTTTACTTTACTGATGCCATATTTCAGCAGCGTGTAACTGTGTCAGCTATTCAAAGATTGTATTATCTATCTGAATCACGAATATATAAAAAAAAGGAAGATGGAAGGACCCATACAGGTTTTTGATTTAGTTTATATCGCGAAGCATTATTACGACTACGATGCGATACACTACATGTATTAATATGCATGTGATTGAAGTATTGTTTCTCTGGAGAAATGTTTAGCGTAATCTGTGGAGGTCAAGTATATGTCGCGACACATTACGTCACTATCAATGTGCGTGGGATTGAAACTCTGATTTTGTAGCGGCAGTATTAGCCGAGATTGTGGTCAGATTGAAATTCAGCCTGGACCAGAATAAAAAATAAAACTTATCACAGGAAAAGCACGTTGAATTTAGTTATTATCAGTTATTTAAGCAGCTTTCATAAGGACTATGTCACGTTTTGACGTCATATATCACGATGTAGGTTTAAAATGCAACCTGGACCAGGAGAGCAACCGAAACCTTTTGTTACAGCGCAAGGCACTAGGAATTGTATTTATTTTATAACAATTCAATTTATTTAAACAATTGTTATGAAATTAATTGCTACAACACTGAAAGAAAAGTATGAATTTTGTTTAAATTGGCATATTAATTATCAGTTGCTTTTTCTTTTAACTGAAATCATTACTTGGTTTGAATGAAAGAAGTTCCGAATTGATCGCGATCTATGTGGGCTAAACCACAATTAAAACTAATATTACGTGGCATAACGTAAGTTGTTAAGATTTATTTTTAGCATCCTTCGTTTTTCCTGGAGTCATTCAACTTGATAACTGAAATCTTTTGCTACATCACAAGGGACGAGAAAATACAACACTTTGATCTTAATTTTATAACGATTCTATTTAGGTAAGCAACTAAAAAGAAACTAATTGAAAGAACACTCCGATAAACCCGTCATTTTTGATGAGCTTTGTGGCTATAGTGCGCCTCACGAACGATGACGGGTCGCGCAGAGAGAGAGAGAAATAGGGTTGACATAGGATATCCGACGTTGCCGCGTATAATATTCGCAGTATTCTATGGCTAGTATTACACGCTTTAGCAGTTCGGTCTTGAGCTTTGGCAACGTCGCAGATCGGCCATCTCGCGTCTGCTTCGCACTTAAAATGCTTATATACTTTAAAAACTTGTTCTCTGCTTTGACTATGCAGAACCTTACGCTTATGTTGTTCATCTTCCATTATTAAGAACAGGAATTATTGTAATGCTCACTGATTTACAACTGTACAATTCACAAACATATCGCATTCAACATTCGTGTTAACACGACAGGCTCTGGATTGTTACTGAATGTGATTGGTTACTGGCAGAGTGATGACGTACATGCGCATACCCTCGCTAAACTGGGCCGCCATCGTTCGTGATGCGCAATATAGTCTTCTTTTTATTATATAAAAATGCAAGTCTGTCTGTTTGTCCTCTATGCGCTCCTAAACCGTTGGTACGATTACCGTGAAACTTTGATGAGTTGTTGAGTGCGCGTCCGGGATGATTCCTAAGAAATAAAATTTCCATAAAATTACCCTTCTTCCCCATAAAACCCCATATTTAAAAAAAAAAAACAACAAATTTTATCCGATTTGTACGGAAATTTCACACATATACATTAAAATAAACAGAAATACACTGCCAACATTTGGTTTTCAAAAACGCACCCCCTTTCACCCCTTAATTTCTACACAAACCCACACTTTTAATCAGATTTAGAAGGAACTTTGAACGCATATACTATTAATAAAAATAGAAAATACTGTAGACATTAGTTTTACAAAAACCCATACCCTCCTCACCCTTTGTACCACAAAACCACCCCCTCTTCCCCCTTGCACGCCATAATTTAAAAAAAAACAACTTTAATCAGATTTAGAAGGAACTTTGAACGCATATACTATTAATAAAAATAGAAAAATACTGTAGACATTAGTTTTACAAAAACCCAATCCCTCCCATCCTTTGTACCACCAAACCACCCCCTCTTCCCCTTGCACCCCATAATTAAAAAAAAAATACACAGATTTTAACCAATTTTGAAGGAAATACACATATACTTTAAGACAAACAGAAATACTGCCTACATATGGTTTCAAGAAACACAACCCCTCTTCCCCATAACACCCCATAATTTAAACAATCTAACAAATTTTATCCGATCTGTATGGAAATTTGCACATGTATACTGTAAAACAAACGAAAAATACCGTCTAGATTTGGTTTCTAAAAATACATCCCATCTCCCCCTTCCCACCCCTTAATTTATACATAAACCCACACTTTTTTATCCGATTTAGATATACTTTTAAAAAATATAAAATACTATAGACATTAGCTTTTCCAAAACCCAATCCCTCTCCCCTTTTCCACCCCAAAACCATCCACTCTTCCCTCCTACTCCCCATAAATTAAAGAAAACCTACAGATTTTATCCAATTTTGATGGATATTTGCACACATATACTTTCAAACAATTGAACAATATTGCCTACATATCGTTTCCAAAAACACCATCCCTCATACCCCTTCACATCCCCCTAATTTAAACAAATACACAGATTTTATCCTGTTTCCATGGAAATTTGCACATATATACTTTAAAACAAACAGAAGAATTCTGTCAACATATGGATTCCAAAAAGGCAACCCCTTTTGCCCCCTTTACATCCCCTTAATTTTTTGCCACTGTGTCATATATAAAGGTACAGTTTTTACCCGATTTTGAAGGATCTTTAACAAACGTAAAATTTAAATAAGCAGGAAAATACTACGTTAATTTGGTTATCCTATTCCCACCCCTCTTCCATTTTACCCCCTTCCCTCTTAATTTCCAATGATATTTATCAAATCACCAAATTATTATCCGATTATGATGAAACTCTGTTGAGTTGTAGAGAGCACGTCTGGGATAGTTCCTGAAATAATAAATAAAATTAAAAACTACCCCTCCACCGTTTAATTTAAACAAACCCATAGATTTAATCAGATTTCCACAAAAATTTGCAACATATGGCATCCAAAAATGACACCATTTTTCCCCTTTAATCCCCCTTAATTTTTGCCAATATACTTTATATAAAGCCAGTTTTTTACCGATTTTTTAGGATCTTTCCACGCGTATACTTTAAAATAAACTGAAAAATACTGTCTACATTTGGTTTTCCTAAACCAAGTCTAGCAATAGCGAAGCATTGCCGGGTCAGCTAGTCTATTATATAAAAATCAATGTCTGTCCTGTCTGTCTGTCTGTCTGTCTGTCTGTCTGTCTGTTTGTCCTCTATGCGCTCCTAAACCGTTCGTCTGATTATGGTAAAACTTTGGTGAGTTGTAGAGTGCGTGTCCGGGGTGTTCCATAAGAAATAAAATTTCCAAAAAAACTACCCCCTCTTCCCATAACACCCCCTAATTTAAAAAACCTTCAGATTTTAGCCGATTTTGATGGAAATTTAAACACATATACTTTAAAACAAACAGAAAAATACTGCCTACATTTGGTTTCCAAAACGCATCCCCTTTTCCCCCCTTCCCACCCTTAACTTTTACATAAACCCCAACTTTTTATCAGAATTCGATGGAACTTTGCACGCTTATATACTATTAATAAAATAGAAAAAATTCCATAGAGATTAATTTTAAAAAACCCAATCCCGCTCACCCTTTCTACCTCAAAACTACCCCCTCATCCCCCTTGCACCCCATAATTTAAAAAACCCACAGGTTTTTATCCGATTTTGATGGAAATTGGCACAGATATACTTTCAAACAAACAGAAAAATACTGTATACATATGGTTAAAAATCACAACCCCTCTCCACCTTCCCACCCCCTTAATGAATGTACTTTTCATTGTATCTTTTCTATGCGCTACTAAAGCGTTCATCTGATTACGGTAAAACTTTTGTGATTTTGTCAAGTGTGCGTCCGGGATGGTTTCCTAAGAAACAAATTTTCCATAAAACCACCCCCTCTTCCCCAAAATTTATAAACCTACAGATTTTATACGATATTGATGAAAATTTGAACACATATACTATAAAGCAAAGAGAAAAATACTGCATACATTTGGTTCCCAAAAACGCATCCCCTTCCACCTTCCCACCCCTTAACTTTTACACAAACCCACACTTTTTATCAGATTTCGAAGGAACTTTGCCCGCATATACCATTAAAAAAATAGAAAAACTACTGTAGACATTAGTTTCACAAAACCCAACCCCTCTCACCCGTTCTACCCCAAAAACCACCCCATCTTCCCCCTAGCACCCCATAATTATAAAAATACACAGATTTTATCCGATTTGTATGGAAATTTGCACACATATACTTAAAACAAAAAAAACAACAGAAAAACACTGTCTACATTTCGATTCCAAAACCACACCCCCCTTCCCCATTCCCACCCCTTAATTTTTACACAAACCCCAACTTTTAATCAGATTTCGATGGAACTTTGCACGCTTATACTATTAATAAACTAGAAAAATACCAAAGAGATTAATTTTAAAAAACCCAATCCCTCTCACACTTTCTACCTCAAATCCACCCCCTCTTCCCCCTTTGCACCCCATAATTTAAAAAAACCACAGTTTTTTATCCGATTTTGATGGAAATTGGCACAGATATACTTTCAAACAAACAGAAAAATA